>VZTN01029263.1:24719-116062 GCA_013400515.1 Erpornis zantholeuca | reverse complement strand
GCTATCTTTATTTGCATGAATGAGTAACCGTAAAGCACAGAAAATATCTTTAAGTAAATTCTGCCTGTCACTGACAGTGATCTAAATGGAATTATAGTTGCATGAAACTCTTTTTGCTAATATATATATATTTTTTTTCTGTGAAATATCTCCCCCCACCAATTTTAAAAGCATGTAAAAAAAAGATGTGAGAACAAAACGAGCATTATCAAAGAGCAGCCAAGGAACATGATTAAGCACAGAGACAAATCTTTTAAACAAATGGAATTTTACCACTCCTAGACTGGATGGAAGGTGTTGCAACTGCAAGCCTCCCATTTAAACCCCGTATAGATACTGGAGAGGCCATGATAGCCAAGTCTGCTCTGTAGTGGTCTGCTGATGTAGCTCAAAGGCATCCTGGAGAGGGCCCATGCCATATGAGCATCTAACTTAAGTCTATTTTTAAGATGGTAATTTAAAGTTGATGAGTTTCTGTACAAAGGAATTAGAGTTGGGAATTTCCAACCTGAATAGGAGAGAGGGTATAAAGAAGGGAGGCTGCATAGAACCCAGGCTGTTTTCAGTGGTACCCAGCAGCACAACCATGGGCAGAAAACTGAAACAGAGGAGGCCCCTCTTAAACATCAGGAAATGCTTTTTTTATGGTGACCATGACAGAGCACAGGTGCAGGTTGCCCAGAGAGCATGTGGAGTCTCCATCTTTGCAGGCATTCAAATCCCAGCTGGATGGAGTCCTGCTTATTGCTACTTGTTTATCACCTACCCTGATAAATTTCCAGGTTTTGGGTAGAAAATTTGCAGTAGAGAGTTTTGCCACTGAGCAGATATCCAAGATGCAATGTCCTTTGATGCATGATTAGTTAATGACTGGGATTTTCCTCTCTCTATATATGTATGATTTGCTGAGAATTTACTGAATTAGTGCATGATGGTTTGGCCATTTTGTACCTGAAAGTTACAAACAGAAGGAAGAGGGACATTTTGGTGCAATTCTGAATATTTTCTGCAGAGACTGATTAGCATGGGAGCTAATGTCCTCTACCTCCATGCAGCTGACGTGACATTGCTGCAGGACAGCCAACACAAAGACACCCTGACCTTGACTTGCTGCCTCGTCAGCCAAGTTTACTCCCTTTCTGCAATTGCTTCTGGAGCAGGAGGAAAAGTTGGAGATGTTCTCAGAGCCCTTCCCAGCTTGGGAAGCCACTGCTTGTCAAGGGAAGCACAGAAGCCATCTGAAAGGGCTACAGGCTGGCACTGGCAAGAATAGAGAAACTACAGAAATAGATATGATTATGATAATTACTAAAGGCCATTTCCCAGAAAAAAATATGCACATCTTGCATTTATCACCATATGGAATATAAGACCAGGGTCTAGGAGTACAAACAGGGGTAACCTTGTAGGTGTTTTGCAGTGAGATTTGTTAGCCCAGTGGTCCCACTTTAACTAGAATAATTTTTTTTTTTTGTGTGTGACAGTTCCTGGCTTCTTTTTGTTTGGTCTGCTGTATTTAATAGCTTCCTAATTCCACTAGATTATTAAAAGAAATATGTATTTAAAATCTAAAATAATTCATATTCAAAGCCTCAGCATTTTCGCAATTTTGCCACGCTCCATCATAGTTTGGGGTCATTTCAATGTCATTCTTCTCAGCTCTACGAAATGTCACTCACAGTGGGAGGAACACTGGGGAGTGCTGCTAGGGACTTGTCTACATGGGGAAATTTCCCAGCAGAATGATGCTAGTGTAATACAACAGCGGTGTTTCATTGGCGTTCCTGCCACCACTGATATGGAATATTTAAATTACATGGTAACTATGAAAAAACTTCTATTTGATCATGCTATGGAAAGATATTTCATCTTCCTATTGTGTTCACCTCTTAAAATAAAAAAAATATTTTTATAAGGTTTACTGAGTTAAATGGAAGTGCAGCAAACGAAGTTCATTTTAAAAGATACATGATTCTGAAAACATGCAACTGGTAAGAGGAAGACAGAAAAAAAGTCAGTCCAGTCTTCTACAGTGAGGAATATCTAACCAGGAGGGAACCAAGAAGGGCAAAGGTTTTGGTGCTTCTTTGTATTTCATGAAGGATTAAATGAGATGTCTAAAGCAGTTAGTAATAGTTACTAATGGGTGAGGACTCTGGCTAAAACCAGAAAGAAATTTACACGAAAGTTGAGATATTTCAAGACAGCTGGACAAGTCAGGGCTGAATGGCTTGGGAGCTGCCTGAAGGAGCTGGAAAATTAGCAGGATTTTGGGAAGGGATTGTGCAGCTTCAGAAATGTGTGTGATGGCAGGTTGGGGATCTATTGTCTCTTTTTAAAAAGAAGGAGAGATTCCAGGGATTAGACTAATTTCAACTTAATTATTTGATTATATTTATAATATTATATATATTTTGGATTATTTGATCCATCTGCTAATGGATCAGCCACCTAGATATAAACAAAAAAGTGTCCAACAGCCAGTAATGGCCTCATCAAGCCAAATACATCCAGCCAAAGTAACCAATTTATGGGCAACAGACCTTACGGAGAAAGAAAAATGATATTCAGGATAGATCTTGATTTCTGGATGTCATGAATCATATGACAGGTTCATGAGCAAATTTAGAAAAAAGAAAAAGATCTCTGGGCAGATGGGTGAATGGCTAACTGGAAAGCTGGCCAGGCAACCTTTCAGTGCTACACTGCAAGTCTGCACTGATTGCAGAGAACTGAGGGACTTCGAGAAATACCAAACTGAGAAACACTTCAAGTGCATTGGTGGGCAGGGCTAGAATTCAGAATTACATTGAATGCTTTAGGAATTTATCTGCAAAAATGGAGTAGACTTTGATAAAAGCAAGCTCCTACGCTTCCCAAGCATGATTGACTGCAGAAATGCAAGGAAGGGAATAACTGTCAGGGGAGCAGTTTGGCAGCAGAGGAGCTGGAGGTTGTAATGATGAATGTACGTCCAGAGCATTACGTAAGGGTAATTAAAGCCACATATTCAGTGTTACTATGCAGATATTCAGATAGCATGGTGCTCAGCACTGGAGACCAGTGTTGGGTACCACATACTCCTGAGAGAGGAGGGGCCAGGGAAGGGCTACAGGAACAAGCACAAACATGACTTTTGGAGGAAAAAATCCACCGTTATCTTTGTTGCCTCTGAAAAAGAAATAAAAAGAAGGATATGGGTCAATTTACTGCACAGTAAGCAAAACTGGAATGTGTTCGAGTTATCTGGGTGTCCTTTGGAGATCAGAGAAGCCATGGATGTGTGTATTAGATATGGGGAAGAGGAGTTTTCTGCCCACAAGAGCGGCTGAGCACTGGGCACGGCCCATGAGAAGGAACCAGGGGGTGGGGTCTGAAGCACTCAGAGTGGTTTTCTTCCATTCACAATATGCTAAGGGTAATCACTGCCTTGCCTGCCTAGTAGTCATGTCAAACATCTTCAATTTCTCCATGTAATAGGAATTATTTCAAGGGGCTTTTGCAAATTTTGGGCACTTCCACTCTGAAAAGCAAATTCTTCAGATTTTATTTATATTTTAAAAAAATTTTATGCTCTTTACTTAAATTGGTATCATACAAAGTAATGAGTGAAGTTGTGAAGTTTTATAAGAAGTTTATAGGTTTTGCTATTTATCTGAAATTGAAACTTCTGCTGGATCAAACTCTGGTCTGTTTGTGCATTTTAATAAACTGGTCTGAAACGGTTTTATTAATCCCCAAAATAGCTTAATTAAGTATTACTAGGCTAACAGAAGTAAATTGAAAATACCTGTCCTCAGTCACACATCATGTTTATTGTATTAAACTAGCCTTTTTAATTTGTGTTTTTATGTGACATTTTAAAATGTCAATTTGCCATCAAGACCACATAATAATTAAAATACACATTCATAGTGTGACCATGTAAATATGTAAGGCAGTAAAAAAATATTTGCCCTTAAATGAAATTCAAATAAACACAAAGTAAAATTTTTATATTCCAAATTGCATTCTTACATCAAATCGTGATTTTTTTTTAAATAAGGAAATTTCACTGAACTGGCTATGATTTCACCTGCAGTTATTTACAGTCAAAGCAACCTTTTCCTAAGTGATATATTTTCTGACCATTTTTGCCTCTAGTGGAGGCAACTCATATGTACGAACAGTTATCCTTTTGTACATTTTAATAAAAAATACTGGGTTTTAATCATATCCTTTGTATTCTTGCATTGATTAAATATATATACTGTACTTAGTAAGCATTAAATGACTGTTTCCATTTATTTTGCAGCTTCCTGGAATTGCTGAAAAGCGCATTTTTACTTACCGACTTTTTATTTCAATGCTCGCACTGATTCATAAGGTGACTTTTAAAATACAGACTGGGCATATTTTCATAAAGGAAGAGAACATATGTTCTAATCAATTAGACTGTTTGCAAATTTTTCCCACCTCTATGTGTGTATATATGTATTGTATGGGTTAACAAATAGTCAGGAAAGGACAGGCCTTAATAGCAGCTGAAATAGCAGAAACTGAAGAAAAAGGTTCTGCAGGGAGCAGAAGAAAAACCCTAAACCCTGCAGCTAAATCTTACTCAGTGAATAGTGTCCCAGTACCTTCTCTGTGGTGAAAAGGGCTTCACAAATAAAATACAGATGTTCACCATTCAGTAAGAATATGTTTTCTCACAGTACCAGCTCTTGCTGCTTGGGTTTGTTGAGGAAATTAAGAGGTCAGATGATGATGGAGTCTGAGAGTGGGAGAGAAGGACAACCAGGGTTCCTGGGAAAGGGGTAGGAAAATGCCTGTCTTTTCTGCTAGCAGGTTCTGTGTCTTCCCACATCACCTGCCCTGAATGAGAAAGTAAAGCCGAATCAGTTGCACCACTTCACTGCAGATGGTTTCTGAACTGATTCATAAGCAGATATGTCAATTATTTGCAAGAAGTATTAGCACATGTAATACTGATTAATTCCACTAAGAATCTTTTCCAGGAGTCCTCACACAAGCCACCTCCCAACTGACTCAATCTGAGGATCAAGAAAGTCCAAGGTAAGGTGTGAGTAACACTGTTTTTTCCTCCAGCTGCCAGGTGAAATGTCAATGAATTTAAATTAAATTATTACAAGTATGAAATTAAGTCTGCAGTTACGGTACTCAGAATAAATTGTTTCAAAATCAGAATTGTCTGAATAACTTTAAGAGGATTGGGCTCCTTAAACAGAGAAAAAAGCCACCAATATCCTGCTTCTCTTGCAGTTTAGGGCTCTGCTCAAAGGCATAGCAAACAATCTTTACCAGAAGACCTTTCAGGACCTCTGACTTTCTATTCCATTTAAGCCCTTCATGGGAAACCCTCAGGACACGGATTTTGCACTCTCTCAATCACCAGCTCCCAGGAACAACATTATGTAGACGATGCCTTGAACTGTGTTAGCAGCACTATGAAAAAATGATTTGGCTTCTTTGGGCAAGGAAAGATACTGCAAAGTTACTGAGCAGAAGTGTTATAGGGTGGTAGTTCAGTGAAATTGAAGCATTTAACCCATGAAGGGTAATTAATAGCACTGCTGGTTACTGATTCTTGTTTTTCTCATAGTTCCAGGTGGATTACACTTTGGAGGGCAGCAGGCATTTAAACAATGTGGATTAACATTATACTTCACTGAAATCTAAGCCTTAGATATGATGAACTGGGAAAAATCTCCTAATCATTGTTGTTTTTATTATCGATGCTGGTAGCTGGATCTAGGGTAACTATCCATAACTTCAATATGAATTTTTACTTAAGCAACCACTTATATTCACACTTTATAATCTCTCTTATATTTGGACAATTCAAAGAAGCAATATTATAGATATCATATATGTATGGTATGGTTTAACTTCTTTATATAAAGACAGTGTATAAATATTTGCAAAACTCTTTCTGAAGGTAGAAATAATGAAAAATGACAATTATTTCCCAGGAGTGCTTTCTTTTTTCTTCTAAAAGTGTTTATAACATAATCCCAGATGGCCAAAATCATGCTTTCTTTATATGCAATTCCATTTATCATAGAGGCACTTGCAGTGTTTCAGTGGTAAGAGTGGTCCAGCTGGGAACTTGCAAGGGTGATGGACAGAAAAACCCTGCAAGGTCTGGGGCTGAGGTCTGTGACTTGATATTCACTTTTTATTATGTATCATGATAGAATCATGGAATAAATCAGGTGGAAAGGGACCCTGGGAGGTCATTTAGTCCAGTGCCCTGACTGAAACACGGACAGAAATAAGACAGCAGCCTATCTCCAAGGAAACATAAGAGTGAGGATCTCTGCCCCATACTTCATTGCCCATGACCTCAGATTATTTTCGGCAACCTGACAGAAGGTTTTGGCAAGTGGCTGCTTCGCCACCGAGATCTCCAGGCTCATTATAAATATTAAGTGAGTGCTGAGTAGCTACCATAACTTTTCAGTTGCTGGTGTCACAATTCAGACTGAGAAATTCATGATAAAAGGCTCCTTTAAACTACACAAATTCCCTGTACATTACACTCTTATACTTCCTATTCTTTGAAAAGTTTCCAGGCATCTAACATGTGAACATGGAGTCCTGGCGCTTTGCCTTGCTTCTTGCTCATCATCTGTGTTGTGCCCACGTTGGGGAAGCCAAAAAGGCCTTCTTAGCCCTGCTTTGCATTTCATTTATAAGTATGTGGACCTTTTGGGGTCTTCTCCAGAGACGGACATTAGTATCTAGGACTGTGGAGGCAAGGTAGTTTGTGATTTCTACCAGGTATTTCTTTATACATACAAAGACCACACTGTCCCTTCTGCAATATCACTGCTGTGAGAGCTTCTGTAGGGGCTCTCGTCTTCAGTGGTTCTGAGTCTTTTTGAGGCCCAGGCAGAGCCTGCTCTCTTCCCCTCAATGTATTGCCTGAATGTGTACCTGAATCACACACTGTTCACCTATCTTAAAATGCATGTTGCTGACTTGCAACCATCCATCCAGGCAATTCCTCTCTGCCTCCAGCAATAAGCTGCTCTCCTTGTTTACCACTCTACCAATCTTTGTGTCATTGGTGAGTTTTACAAGATTTCATTTTATCATCTGTATGGCAGGTAAAAACTGAAATGTGCTCCTGCCTGTATGGCCTTTCTTGTAGCAGTGGCCATTCTTCATATTTCTCTACAAACACTGGAGTTCCAGCCCTGTTACTTAGACTTGATATCTGCTCTGCTTGCCATAAGTTTTTTCTGAAGGAGTTCAAAGTGCATCTTTAAAGTAAAGGCAAAACAAAGCTCTTTAGATTTTGAACCACAAATAGAAAGTTGCCCAAAGTTACAGAAACAAATATTTTTTAAACAGCAAGAGTGGAAGTGTCTCTCTGTTGTATTCACCTGTGCTCAGTGTTCTGCTTGTGTCTTTTTATGTCTGGTAGTATCCCTAAAGCCGTACAGTAAATTCCTTTTAATGATGGTTTGAAGTGTTTGATATCATCTAATGTTTTATGAGTAACAGCCAGACCAGAATACAAGTCTTCGAAGTTAAAAAAAAAAAGAAAAGAAATAAGACAGAGGTTTTAAGTTTACTTTTTCACATTGCTTTGGAATAATTTCTCTTACAGATATGCATTGTGGCTTTAAGATTTTGAAACTATGGCGTGTAGCCTCAAGGTACTCTTGATGTTTGCCAGAGTACCCTTGTCACTGTCTAAGCTATTTCTTCTTGTCTTCCTGTAACACTGAGGAGAGAGGAATACATAATATTTTTATTTCCACAGGTGGGTCTCTGCTTGCTGGGTTTTCTGCTTGTGGCACAAGAGTACCCTGTAAGATTTCATCCACTGGCATGTGTCCCTGTGGAGGCAGAGTACGCTCCCCAGACTCTCCTTGCTGGTGGGACTGGAGTGATCTGAATTTCAGCTGGGCATTAACTGCAGTACAAGTGAGACACTGCTGCAGAGAGACAGAGATTTGCTGAAAATGAAACTGCAGATATTACAGAGGGTGCCCTTGATGGGGTGCAGGATCTCCTCGCCTACAGCTTGCATCGCCTCCACAGCCCCCTCCCCAGAGACGTGGGCGAAACATCTCAGGGTAGGAGCTAGGCTCAGGGAAAGCACACATCCTTATGGCCTCTGGGCACCTCCCAGTCTCCATGTGCTCCTCCCTGCAGCCAGCTCAGGGGAGGAGGCAGGGCTGGCTATTATCCCTGTGAAGGGAGCGCTGGGACACCTTGGTACTATGGAGCTCTCCCAAGGGTGGTGTGCACCCACGTGCCATGCGGGCTTGTCCCAAATCCTGCCACACTGCCAAGGTCAGAAGGCCCCACAAACCATATTCCAGTATGTAGGCATACTCTTGTTTCCTGTCCCAGGTTAGCACTTCAGTATTATTTAAATTCAGTGTTTTCCAGAAATGTAGCTTTTGCTAATTATTTTGATGGGAGAAAAGTTCCCTTTAGTCCTTTACCTTTTATGTTGCTGCATTTTTCTGAGAATTCCTTCCCCTTTTGGAGCACACCAGTTCCTGAGGGTGGACTGATCTCCTCCTCAGTGACATATTTGCCTGACACTTCTAGCTGCCCCATGCATGCCTTGTGCTTGCTGCCTGCACCCAAGCACAAAGCTCAGACAAAAAGCCACATGCTGCTTGCCCCCTGACTACCCAAAAAGCTGTGAGTGGTGGCTTTGGCTGAGCAGGATCAACTGAAAGAAAGACCAAAGCCTAGCAAAGCCCAGCAGCTTTTGTCGTATCTCTGCTTCTCAGCAGAGGATGGATGCAAGTGTGGTGTGTGCGCTGCAAAGGAGGTGAACTCTGCAACTCTGCCCTGTGCAGAGGAGGGTGTGTGCAGTTGTCCTGCAAACCAAACATGTGCTCTGATAAGGCAGAGCTAATGCGATTTATGGGGTTCCAGTGATGAGTGTTTGGCCTAAGATGTAAATTCAATAAATGGGGAGGGGGGAAATACATACACACATATATATTTGTACATATATATGTATTTTTTTTGGCTTCCACTCTTGCTTATCTCAAGCCAGTTAAAAAAAAATAAAATCCACAAGTTTCTATTGGACTTTGGATGAAGCAGAGAGAGCATATTTTCCCTGTCTCTCCTGAAGCATCACACCCCACTTTGGGAACTTCATTTATATGCACATCATATTCAATCTGACTGACTCCTACTGTACCTTTGAACAGATCCAATCAGATACCCATATGCATGTAAATGAGGTTCCCAGAGCTGCGCTCTCTGTGCCGAGGAAGAGGAGTTAAAGAGCAGCTCTTCTTGAAACTTGTTACGGTGACAATCTCATCGTGCAAAACACAATAAAGCCTTCCCCACCCCCCAGCCCTGTTCCCCAGCCCTTCGCTTTTCTCTCTGCCACACACGTCAGGAGAATGCCCTGTAACTCACTTTTCCAGGCTGAGGTAATTTATTTAAACATGGATTATTTGAAAAAAAAATGGGAAGGGATACAGGGTTTGATTTTAATCCCTGCTAACACAGAGGAAAGAATGCTCGTGTCACAACTCAGTGAGTGTAAAAATTAAAAAAGGCTGAGACTATTGTTTGAAAACAGGCAAAATAATTAAAATTATTATGGAATAATCACATATCACACAACAACCTCCCACTCTTCTGAGCAACAATCCAAAACAGCTCCTCCAAAGCAGGCCCAGGGGCAGAGGTTCTGTATATCATTCAAAGACCATCTGTCATTCAATTCCTGTAGCCCCTTTCCACTATTCTAAGGGCAGGCTGAAATTTAGTCCTGGCATTTCTTTTTCCATTTGCTAACAAACAGCAGTGATGGCAGATAAATATGGCAAACAATAGGTGTTTGTAATGAACTGGAAAGGGATATGGATTTTTGGAACCGGCACCAAGAAGTTCCCGGTCCCGTGTGATGCTCTGGGGACCCCCAAAGCCTGGTTCTGCCATGTGGCTGCACAGACAGACATCTGCAGGCTGTGTTAGGCTTTCAAGAATTCAGCCAACCTGCTAAGGGGCTGATTTAAATAAGATCAAATTTAAAAAAGAAAAAAAAGGAAAGACTGAAAGCTAATTCCGTTCCAGGGTAGGATAAAGAGGGACACAAAAGGATCATGGATATACAGCACAAGCAATGCAGAAAGCCTCCCGTTCTAACAATAATATCTATTTTTTTTATTCTCTGCTTTTCTTAACTCATTCAGCATTTCCCATTGATTCACATAAGGGAAAAGCAGCAACGGATCCTGCTTTTTATGCTGTTCTTTGGGAAGTCATGTGTGTTAAATGCTATTTAAGCCAATGCTCATTTTAAATTTATTTATTGTTTGGAGACTGAAAATGAAGTGTGATTGTGCAGAGTCGAAGCCGAATGACAGAATTACTGCTGCACACCCCTTGAATCGATACCATTTCTTTCCACAAATTAACTCTCTGGAAGTACTCAGTTTCTGGCACCAGAGTGATGAGAGGACACTGCTGGAGAGGAAGGAGAATGTGGGAGCATGGTACCTTACCTCCGTTTCTGCCTTTGAGGAGCCACCTGGGCTACAGGAATACCTTCATCATGTGCAACAAATGAGATGGAGGGGCAAATAAGGAAAAGGGTGCAGCTGGGCTGTTGAGGGTTGGGGAGTTGGGAGGACACCTTTCAACACCTGACCCAGCAGCAAGGAGTCTTTATTTTCCTGGGTTGCTTTTCTGGTTTGTGAGGAAGTCATGCAAAGCACTGCATGGCCCTTGCTTGGGACACAGCCCACAGCTCTGGTGGACCATAGCCCAGAGTTCTGGACTCATCTGGACATAGCTGACAACCCATTTCTCCCTGGAGGGAATTACCAGGAAATATGTAATAGATCACACAGGAACTGGGATACGATGGCCTGTGTCCCCATCATCTTTATGCTTGGCTGTGAAATCGTGCCGTGTCTGGAAAGGAAAGGGCATTCCTGTATGGCACAAAGTGCTGTAGCCCACAGCTGGGCTTCCCAGGGCACAGACAAGGCTGAGCTGCACTGGGTGGGTGGGTAGAGGAGGAGAGGGTGGTCTTCTGCACCCTTTCCCACCACAAGAATGGGAGCCAGGGAAAGGGGAGCCCAGTCTGACGTCCTGTGCTCTGCAGCCCTGCAGGAAGGAAAGGCCAGGTGAAGATTTGGCCACTTGCAACCTCCAAAAGTTGCCCTTTCCACCAGTGCCTGGGGCTCGTCAGCTGTTACCATGATCCGAGTAAACCCTTCCGTGGGGGTTCAGCCACCTGCACTGGCTCTGCCTTTACCAGAAGTCAAGGGCCAGTTCCAGTGGCCTGCCCCAGCTGTGGTCAACCAAAAAGGCTGGCAAACAGAGGATTTTTTGCAATTGTCACCTTTTTGTAATAATTTTCTTGCACACATAAATAAGCCAAGCTTTGTCCTGCATACTGGGAAGGGAGAGCATGACTCCTTTGATGCTGCCTCTATTTTTAAAAGCTAGAAGTCTTGGGTAAAATGGGAGGCAATAGAGGGAGACTATATATTTACACAGATACAATCTGAGTCTGGTATAAAATTGGACTGGTTTTCTATTTTAATATAAATTCTAAGCAAGCCTTCTAATAGCTCTCTTTTGGTGTCTTTAACTATAAAGTATGGATAATTCTTAACAACAGGTGTGCTATCAGGCTTAATTAATTAATGTAATGTAATTAATGAGAACTTGAAAGCAAGGTGACATGAAATGCAAACTAGTGCTATAGCAATCAGTCACTTTTTCCAAGTTGATTGTCTTTGCTACAACTAAAATGCTCCTCTAGAAGAGCTTGTAGCTGCTTGTTTCAAAGTGGAAAATGATAAGAAGCATGTGTGAAACAATATGCTCTTAATATTGCACTTTGTGAAGAACTGATGACATTGTTAGAGGGTTTGCAGATGACTGAGAGAGGATCCTGACCTCCAGAGCTTTCTATACTGCTTTTCTATAGCTTTTGCCCAGGACAAGTAAAAGAAAAGACTTAATGTTTCTGAGAGCTGGAACAAGGGGTATACAGCTACACTGGAAAATAACTTTTTTAAACTGAATTTTACTGTATACTTCACTTTCTATAGATACCTTAGCCATGACCTCTCTTACAAGTTAGACAGTCAGATCCTCAGAGAAATTCTTCCTCCAAAGAACTGAGAAAATGAAATTAAGTTGGTCAGGGGAAGTGCAGATTGGATATTAGGATTGTGGTGTTCATCAAGAGGGTCATCAGTCACTGGAACAACCTCCCCAGGGATGTGGTCATGGTATCAAGCCTGTCAGAGTTCAAGGAACATCTGGATGACATTCTTAGTTATATGATTTAGTTGTAGGTAGTCCTGTGCCCTTCCAACTTGAGATATTCTATGAGTCTATGATAAGGCTTTATATTTCTGCTAGGAAGAGCTGAATGCTGCAGAAAAACTGCTGACATCATAAAAAAAGGTTGTGCTAGACATTTGGATTAGAAATCATGACTGGAGCTATGAAAGTTGTTGAAGACAAGACTGTGGGGCTCCAGATGAGTTGGATCAACATGGAGCCACATGGAACAATGTGACAGTGGCTCTGTCAGATCCACTTTCAGTCGCTCCCCATGTGGTACCATCATTTCAAAAAATTATCTGGGTATGGCTGTGGCTTCTCAGCAAAGGAAGGGGAGGCCATAATGAAGAAAGGACAGCACCAATGTGTCTCTCTGTCTACTCGTCAGTCAGACCTGCTGGTTTTCATGGAGACAACCTTGTAGATATCTGATTGTAGACAGCAACCTGTTTGGGTACTTGCCATGGTATAAGTAAGCTGATAAACCACCTTTTTTTCCCCCCTAAGCTTTTACATTAGTTCAACAGAATAACGAGTTTTTGCTACTTACCTTTGCTAAATGAGCAAGCGATGAAACTTCCTCGAAAGTCCCCTGGGCCATCTCGATACCTCATGATCATTTTCAAAGGGTATAATTTACATGAGATTTTTTTTCCTGCCTTGTGAGCCATAAATTTATAGGGAGCCCCTTTGAAAGACTTACTGCTTTTGTGAGGCCTCAGATGAAGTCAATCAAGCCAACCAGTATAAAAGCCAAACTCCAATTAATTCCATCCCTGAGGACCATGTTGTTTGCTGTCGAATTGCAAGGTCTGTGGGGCATGGGCTATCTCATTCCTGGATATAGAGGACCTATGTTGGACAGGGGGCATTTTTCAGTCCACAGTTTGGGTAGCTGTGTGTGCTCTCTAAGGAGGAGGAGGTCATTCATAGCAGTGTGAGTGTGCCATGAAGGCCCTTAGAAAATGATAAATAAATAGCTGAGGGGTTAGTTTCCTTTTTTCCTCACTTACTACCCTCTTTACTTGCTACATTCAATTATTTTTGAAAGCTGCATAATAAGCAAAATTGTACATTTCAGTGTTCCCAGACCAGATTAGAGGGGATTAAGCATCAACGGGTGGAAGCTGGTCAGTTTATTGCACATTTTTAATGTGGAAATGTTTCTAAATGAAAAAAATGAAAGGTGGGAGGTGGTAGCAGACTCAGACTCTTACATCTGCTCTTCAGAAAACCAGTGCATTCATGGGGAGGGGATGAAGGGCATGGGCGATGGGGCAACATGATGGAGCTGGTGGGGGTAAGAGGCCAGACTGAGGCATTCACAGCAGATCTAAAACCGGGATAGTTTTAGTTGCAGGGAGCCCTGGTGAACACCAGGGCTGTCAAAATATTGGTGCTGAGTCTTGTGCTTGCAGGCAGCAGTGTGGCGGTGGCAGCAGTGGTGGTGGCAGGGCACCCTTTGGCTGCCAGGATGGGATGCTCAGCCTCTGAGCTCACCCGCTCCGTGACCTCTCGTTGGAGTCCGGCCACACGAGTGTCAATTAGTGCTAATTGTGAGGGGTTTCGTTTGTCATGTGGCCACCTGTCCTCCAGGAGCCAGGCTGAGACCCCAGCAGCCTGTAATGAGCAGCTGTCAGCCTGCAGCCATGCTCACGCTCTCGTGCCCCGGGCTGCATCCCAACACACCTCAAGGTGAAGGCGTACGGACCTCGTTCCTGGGAAATATCTGTGTCATCCCCATCAAGTCTTTAGTGTAACCTATATTTTAAGGGAATATAAACGTGCCTTGGATTATTTTTTTTTTTTGGCTAATTAAATTACACCCACCTATGTAATTCCAAGATGTGCATTAAAGAGTGTAATTAAATGAAAGCTCAAGTCACTAATTAGAACAATTCTTGAAGGGATACATTCTCCCAGTGATACTCATGTAACCTCTATATGTGAATGATATGCATCTTGGCATTGCAAAATATGTGGTTACCCTTATGCAAGACTGTTCTGTAACAACAACAAAAAAAATACAGAAGAAAATTTCAGAGGTCAGTCTGATTTCACCACTGTACTCTTTGCTGAAAGACTTCGTTTGGCAGTGTATCTTCTGAAACACCCCAGTAGGAACACAGCCATTGATGTGTGGATTGAGGGTTAATGTCAGTGTGGGAAACCTTGACATAAAATCCTGCGATGTGCCGAAGAGGATATAGTGCAGCAGGCCCAGGTATGGTAATTCCCAGCACTCTTTCTTCCCCCTCTCTTTCCTGTGAGGCTCTACTGCCTTTATATCTCCTCCTGGTTCCACAAATATCCTTAAATTATTTCAAAAACCAGTCCTATAACCAAAACGTCTGTGTGTGTGTGTGCATATAAGCAAGGCTCCCCGATGCCCAGTGTAAGGCTCCTGTTTCAAAGAAGAGGTGCAGCAGAAGTCTGTGGCTGTGGCCCAGCTCAGGGGCTGGCTGTAACACACTGAGGTTTTCTACTATTCCTAATTGTGAGGACATCCAAAAGTCTCGTGTAGTGGTTTTTAAGTCCTGCTTCCCAGCCATACATGAGGGGACACGACTCTTTTTGCTCTGCTTTCATGTTTCTCTGGGGCACTGAGGAGCTGAACGTACATGAAAGTGTAGGGAGTAGCTGGTCTGTAGTTTTCTCATGAAATTTTAGGGCATGTCTGGGTAACACTGTTCCAGAAATGAGAAGGAAATTTCTGGCAGTCAGATGAGGTAGAAATATCTGTGGATAAGTGTGGGCCAGACACCGACCTGACAGTCCTAGACACTGGGAATCGATCACCTTGGCAGAGGAGGCGATGACACACTGTGAAACTCGACTTACAGACAGGGAATACGGGCTGCATTCGTTATGCGGGGCAGCCGTCTCCCTGGGACCATGTTCAGAGGGAAAAAAAGAGCATCTCTCTGCCTTTGCTTTTTTCCAACAGCATGCCAAGAATAGCTCTGCAGGGACTGAGCAGAGGAAAGCTGATTACACCTTTTGATTGATGGTGCCTTACACATTTAAGAGCGATTTCATACAGGAGCCTGATTTACTTGCGCATCAGTTCTAGAGAAGGGCCCAGAGCAAAGCCCTGGACTCAGATACCTCAAGCTTTTAGGAAATTCAGAAGGGGATCTGAATTTTCATGTATAAATTCCCTTGTACCAATTCTTCCTTTAACTGTGAACCTACTCTCGTCTTCTATTCCTTGCTCCCCAAGGCCCCTTCCTAATAAACCATCTCCAGAGTAATAGTAATTCGGGATGCTGAAGCCATTGATCACGGTGTAAATCTCACAAGGCTGAGCACGCTCCAGCCCTGCGTGACTCACACTGCTCGGACTGTGGCCATGCCCTCTGGCTGGCACAGAATGCCCTGGACAGAGAAGCAAGCTTTGTCCACAGACGGTGTCTCTTACCTGCAGGAGCACACACTGAACCTCATTGCAAGGACTACAGCTGCAATTGATTTCTGGATTTGTTATTTTTAAGGCATCTATGGCATTGCCTTTACTGTAAAATACTAGGTGATTCCAAATGACACAAATTAGAGACAGTTTGTGACATGCAAACACACAAAATTACATGTAGAATTGTGTGTTTGAGTATGTAATGAAGACAGCTGCTTCATTTATAGATACAGTTTATATCTGATTATAGAAATTAATGCCCTTATACTTAAGGTTTACTGTAATGATCTGCCTGAAATACTTCTCTTTTTTTGTCCAGCACAGGCATGGAACCAAGTATTGAATTGAATATGGAAAATGATGTCTAAAAATGAGTGCTTATAAGAAGGGTTAAAGTGGGCAGTATTTGCAGCCTCAATTATCACAGTTGCTATCTTTGCACAGCATAATAAATGCAAGCTTTAAACCCTATTTATAGTAACAATTGTGCAGTAATGTGTATTGCTGGATGCCAGTGCTTTTACAAAATACTCCCCCCATGAATGCAATGAGGCTGGATTGCCAACCCTTTATCTATGAAGGCTGGAAGGCTGGTGAAATATCTTATCTACTCACTGTATATTTTCTGTCCTTTTTCTGTGGTGGATTTTTCACTTTCCTTGCCAAACTTGTAAGAACATCAATCCCCCACCATCTTCCTTGTCCCAGCTACCTGCATTTTCCAGTGTTTGTTGGCATCTGCAGTTCTAAAGTATGGAGGCAGAGACCATCCTTTTAAGTATACTTAGTATTTTAGAAGCAAAAACTACTGGTAATTAAAAAAAATAAAAAGAACAGTTTTATATCAGTTTTTCAAATAAAATGTATTGAATGCTTTTATCCAAAGCTGCTGAACTTCCATATTTGAAGCTGATGGAAACCATGGTAGCTCAGAGACCTCAGATAAGCAGCCAAAACATAATGTGGTCTGTAATTTTTCTAGTCTTATTATGGGGATGCTAACTTCCCCCCTAGTCTCCCCCCCACCTTCCAATTCAAATCCCTCTGAGCTAATGCAAAGCCTGAGAAAGAAACTGTGTTTTATTCAGTTTAGGTGAGAATTTGGAAGGTTGGTAGAAAAGATACCTTCAGTAAGATGCAAGAAAATCAAAGCCTGGCTACAGATTTCATTCTTCAGAGGTTACTAACTGATCACTGCTGAAAAAAACACATGGGAAGGAAAATATTTCTAGAGATCCAAACCTCCCATCTACAGTACTGCATCAGCAATATGGCCTGACCCAAGTTGCTGGGAGGTCCAGGCATGGGCTGGGACATTGTGGCTCCAGAGACTACAAAAGCACTGGAGAAGAGGAGAATTCCTGTCCAACATATAAAAAAAAGACCAGAAGACACAAAAGGTGCAGATAGACACAGGACCAGCAATTCTGGTCATTGAGGAAAACAGGAGTGCCAGGAAAGGTGAAGGAAATCAGGTTTTGTGATCCTGCATTTGAAGTGGAGATGGAAGGATGAAAACAAGACCCTGGATGCCTTACAGATCTCCATTTCATCTCTTGCACCAGCATCCTCAGAAACCAAGTGAATCTGGGCACGATTGAGGACTGCAGGTCATTTTTTTAATCAGTGGCACTTGTAAGGACACCTGAGCATGGTGCTGCCAAGGAACAAAGAGATAGCTATGGGAAAAGACTTTGTTGGTAAATTTGGCCAGTGAGAGGAGCAGTAGGAGGATGCAGGAGGAAGAAGAGGAAGAGAAGGAACCAAACTCAGAAGGTACTGACAATAGTCATGAGAGTAGGGCACATATTGTCTGAAAGTCTTGGGACAAAAGACACAGAGATTTATCACCTGCATGCATCAAAGGAACTGCATAGATCAAAGAGGATGAGAATAAAGAAGGAATCTTGTAAATATATGTGTTGCAAAAATACTTCAGGTAAGGGGGCGAGCAAGGCTTTATTGCACTCCTCTACACTGTGAAGTGCTTCTTTTCCAAATCCATGTGCTTTCATATGACTCACACATCCTTAGGTTCTCTTTTATGAGCAAAATCTTCCACAGACAGATAGTTTTTGAAGCAAAATGGGCCCATGACCACACTGAGCAGATGTCACTGAAATCGGTGAGAAGTGAAGACATTTGTCCAAAGGGAGGCTGGGGCTTTCAGCTCCAAAGTACTGAGGTCCTGGTCAGGCTTCTTTGTTTGAAAGCTGAGCTCAAATAACTCCATTTGGTCTTCTCTGTTCCCCTTTTCCTTCTTTGGCTTCATCTACTGCTTTTAAAACTAAACTGTGGAAAATTTTTAAACATTTGATATGGCATCAAGGAAAGAATAGCTCTGCTGATGGAAGAGAAACAGTGAGAAAAAAAGAATGATTTTTTTTCTTCTTCTGGACTGAAAAGCCTGGGCCTGGTGTGATGCACTGTTATTCAGCACGTTTTCTGCTGTGAGATGACAAGCAGGGGGTGGGGGGTGAGGATGGAGTTTCAGCTAATTCCATGAAACTATGCTGATTATCTGAGGTGTCAGATGTATATGTGTCAAGGAGCATTTGAGTCTTTACTTCTTGTCAGATCATTTTTTAAATCAGGGTGCCTGGGGCCCTTCTCATAAGCAAAAACAGGATATAAGCCTTCCCCCCCGAAGATTATTATCAGTTTTAGAAGTACATTTGTATACTTTCAGAAGTCTGCTTGAAATGGAACCAGACAACTCATTTGGGGAAGGAAACAAATGTCAGCCCAAACTCAAGGCTGAACTGCAACACAAGCTTTATAAATTCTCCTTTTAAAAGAAAAGACAGTGGGTCAACTTTTGTGGCCAGGGAAGCTGGTACAAACTGGTTTCACTGCTTACATTTGCTGTACACAAAAGGTAGAAAAGGCACAAGGTAAAGTGGAAAGTGGTCTACTTGAGCCAATAATTCCTTAATTCCCTGCAAAGTTACAAGGACACTAAGCCGACTTTAAGCCTCCTATTTCAGAAGTGCTTCTCCAAAACTGCCAGCTCAGGCAGGTCTGAGATGTCTCTCCAAATGCTCAGCCCTGTGCAGAGGGTGGGAGTCTGCATGCTGCCATTCAGAAATGCTCCACACTCATTTTCCATGGGTAAATGAGGATGCACAGGTCCAAACTCTCACAGAAGAAGATGTTTCAGCTACTTGTTGTGGGCAGGGACTGGTGGTTTCTGCTATCTGCAAAGAACATTTTTCCCTTGCTTTGATTCACCTGTGAATTTGCCTAAAGGTGACTCTTGAAAGTTCTTTTCCTTCTTGAAAAACCTGCATCACGAAGTAATATTTTAGACTCTTCTCCATATGCCTGGAGACAACTTCTCCAAGTTATTAAAATCTACCCAGAAATAGGTATCTTTGAAACACCAGGGCTACAGCATCTTTCTCCTAATGCACTTACAGCAGGTGATATAAATAAGCCTGTGCTGTTAAGCTACAATCCCTGTGCATGTGCTCCTCCCCAGCTCAGCCCCCGCAGGTCTGGGACAGAGCAGGGCACTGCTCTGCTACTGATAAACCAAGATGCTGCCTTCCAACTTTTTCCCACTGAGTGTGCAGGGCACTGCTGCTGCTCTTAAAAACGGAGAGTTGCCATTTTGTTTGTGTCCTTACCTACCACCCTCCCTCTGGGGCTCTTTGGATGCAGCAGGACTTCTGTCCCAGCCACCAGTGGTCCCCCAAGGATCTGACCTCAGGGGAAGTTGTGTGGGAAGGGAGAGACAAACCCAGTGTGAGAGGCACTAATGGCAGACCTGTTGCCCTGCTCTCTTAGGGACCCTGCTGCCCACGCACTCTTAGGAATGAGTCTAGAGGGTCCCCTGCTGTGGTCTGGGGTCTCCCATGGTGCAGAGGTTTGCAGTGGTGTGTTCTATTTGGCTGCTCCCTTTTCTCTCACTTGTCTTGCACTGTCAGTGTCTTTGTATGGAGAACTGCCAGCTTGTCTTTTAAATGCTTTTGAGTACTGAAGGCCATCCCCTGCTTTAAGGATGTTTGCTTGTGAGAGCAACTGCACTTTCTTACTAATATTTTCTGCTCCCTCAAGGTCTCCTATTTACAGACAATCCATCTTTGGAATGATTCAGGATGCTGAAGCAGTTGATCACTCTATAAATCTTCTCATGTTTCACAGTATGTGCAGTAAACATGTATGACTCTAAAGCTGCATTGTCCTGGCACATGAAATAACTTTTTATTTAAAAAACCAGACTTTGGAAAACATTGGGCCTTTTCTTTTCGGCACTAGATGAAAGCACAAAAACTGGTAGTTAAAAATGTGGCATTTTCTGAATTTAGTGTTCATTTTGCTTGCTACGCTGATAGGCTGGGAGACAGATCTTGTCTCTTTTGTATCTTGTCAGAACAGGCACTGAAACATCAGTGGACCTTTGACTTTGTCCACAGCAATATAGCCTGCATACTGCTCCACAGGAGTGGAACCAGACCAGGATGAAAGGCCACACTGCGAGGGCTGGCAGTGACCAGCCTGTCCCAAGGTGGTGGAGCCAGACAGAACAATAAGAGAGGGATGGATCTGGCAGCTGCAGTATCCATCTCCTCTCATGGTCACTGAAATACATTCCACGCTTTTCTTTGTCACAAAGGACAGTGGCTACCTGCCTGGTTTTCTCCCTGGTGAGGGGACTCACGGCACTGGACAGTCTTGTTCCCTCCTTCATGTGTCTCTTATCTGGCAAGTATTGAACCATTAAATTAGATATTTTATGGGAATTAAGAGAGTACTAAAATTGCTGACTATTTTTACAATGATAATTGAAAGGCTACATAGGCTACTTTTTGATCTGTTGCCCAGAGGTAACAATCCCTTATCATTTCAGGTGGCCACATAAAAATAATCTTATTGGTCAAAAAGACAAAATTCAAACCCTGAAACATGGGGGGGGAAAAAAGTGGAAATCTTTCACATGGCCACATATCCTTTAGCACTGTTTTCTTGAATTTAACACTGCCAGGGTCATTCATAGAAGTGCCTTTGTGTGACAACTTCCTTGAGTAATAAGCCTTGACATCTCTCCACAATCTTTCTCTTGAAGAAATGGGAATAAAATTCTCTGTCCACAAAAGAGAAAATACAGTGATCAGCAATGGGAAAAAGCAACATGGATGACATGCTTTGTGTGCATTCCCTAAGTACTATTTAAACAGTGTAAAAAACCCCACACTAGTTCATTTGGCAGCAGCACAAACACAATCTTAGCCACTCACAAGAACTATCTGAAAATAGTTTATACAGATGATAAGAAAGAATGAAACTGTTTTAAAGGTGGCATTTACCTGGTGAGTACAGGGAATGTAGTTGTCAATTGGAAGATCGCCAATGAATTCCTGAAATGCAAAATATGTATTTATTATAACATGTGATTTTAAATTGGTGTTGATCACTTAATATTGTCCATCAAGTTTTAAAAAAAGTATATTTCTTCTTCAGATCCAAATGTTTGGATACTAATGCAGACATCTCAGCTTTTATTAAAAAAAGAAACATGAAAGGCCGAGAGAAAAGGTTTTCAGATATTGATTGCATCTTTCAGGAAAAATGGGAAGTAAGAATTTTTAAAGACTCAAGAGGGGTCATTTATTCCAACACAGCAGAATTTTAATTTTGGATAAAACCTTATCTCTGCTGGCTACTGTTACCAAAAATAAGGAAAATGCCTTTCTAGATTGGACAATGAAGCAAATGCAGAGAACATGAGCACACCAGGTAGGAACATTGCAACAGCTCCCAAATGATATCCCACCACTCTGAAGTGGGTGCAAAACTCTGTGAGAGCAGTGGGACTCAGATTTCCCTTGATGCTTTCCCTTCACATGGAGGAAAAGCCTGCGTGGCAGCAGCATTGCAAGTCAATGTGCTGACAGTGTGAATCATGGTATGAATTTATTTTGATACTCCTTCTGATACTGTAGTATATTTATAATTTAAATTATAAACTATGGGGAACAAGTATTGTGTCTTTTAAAAGCAGCATTCAATATGCTAATGTTCCAATAAAGAACAGGCACAGTCACAGAAATAAATGTCTTCTTGTTTCATATATGCTTTGTTGGGTTAGAGATATATTAGCAATAATTTTTTTTCCCCTCACAATTAATTGCTTGTTATAAAGCAATAAAAAACACTGCTGTGGATCCACTTCACTCCAGCATCTGGGACCTACATGTGTACTGGACAGTGAATCTTCTGATTTATTTTTTTGGGTTGGTCCCTGCCCATCAGCCGTTTTCTGTCTATCTGGTCAGCATCAGTGAATGTGTCCCTGCTTAGTTATCTCCCAGGCACGATTAATCCACTGTGACTTAGAGGTGGGAAAAATCTTAACAGCAGTAAGGCAGTTTTAAACCTCAGGCATCCACATCTACTCAGCCACAGAGGTCAGAAAATTCAGTCTCCAGAAAATCCTTGGTGATCCAATAGATAGAAAAAATTGGAAAGCTTCCTGGAGACCCAAAGGGTTAGGTTTTTTGGTTGAGTTTTTTGTTTGTTTGTTTTCCTTTTTACTTTTTCTTTTCCTTGGAAATTACAACTTCTCTGTATGTCCAGGGAATTGAGGGAGGTAGGGAATAAAAAAAATGTTCATATGGCAGTGCGACAGTTCGAGACACGTGATGCTGCTAACCATAATGAAACTTCAGTGTCACATTTATACCTATAGAAATTTGTGTGTGTGCATCTGTGGGAGGTGAGGGGGAAAGAGAGGGAAATGTAAAAATACAATTAATTTTGGTAACCTCCGCAGGTATGTCCCTAGTCAACCTATACATTCCCAGACAACAAGGAATATGCTGCAGATTAGAGTGATATATAATTTCCTTTGCCAATGCCCCCAAACCCCACACACCAGCATGTAGCTCCTCACCTTCCACAGAGCTCGGAGTCAGGCTCTGCTGTCTCTCCTCAGTACACAGTCTCAAAGACACTAGTTTTCCCCCATCACTCTACCTGTAATTCTTGCTTTCTGCTTCCCCTGTGTCATCACCTACTGTGCTCTCTTTTCTTACCAGTTTCCTTCTCTGTCCCTCTCACATCCACTCATCCATCTCTAATTTCTCTCATATCTCCTTGTGTCTCTGCTTACATTAGCCAAAATAGCCATTCCTCCTGAGTGATGCAGAAGAAGTGATGTTCCTGATGAAGTGTGCATGGGGTAACCTCAAGCAGCTTTTTCTCCCACTTGTCCAAAGCATCCCAAGTTGTGATATCTCACTTCTGCTACCTTCATCTACTCTTTTTGCACTATTCTGCATGGACAATGGATAAACATGTAAAGTGACCTCCTTGTCCAGCAGGGAAGCCCTCCTCTTTCCTCACCTTCCCACATGAGTATCCCTGTGTTATTCTCCAGGTTAAATTGTAAGCCCATCTGGTCAAGCCAGCCTTGCCCCTGTAGCACTCCTGGACTACTTAGAAATATCAGCAACCGTATTTTCCTCCACGCTTCTAGACATTGTGCTACCCTTGTGAAAACAGATGCTTACCAAATACATGAAATTAAAGCAGCCTCATGGGAAAGCAAGCCTGGAGCACCCCAGGCAGGGAGCCTCCCTGCTGGCACCCAATTTGTGCATTAGAGGGTGATAAGCGGGGAGATGCAGTGCGGAGCCATGCCGGTCTCCCGGTGGTTTTGTTGTTGTCGTCGCAACATGGTGGAGAATATCCAGACTTGCCAGTAAGTCAAGGAACAATCTCCTCCTATTATGCCAGCTCGAATACTAAACCGGCTTACAGTCACACATCTGCATGATCCTAACCTTCCCTCATTACAAACACAGTAGGGATTTACTTGCACCACACTAGCTGCATGGGGCCAATATTTTTATCCAGCAAAATCACATATTGTTACCTCCGTATGTACAGTGGGAACAGCATGAGTAATGGAACCTTTAATCCTCATTTTTCAAAATTAGATTATAGTTTTACCTTCACGTTCTCTTAGGTTTTAAATCTCTCTGAATGCCCAGCGCTGAAGATGCTGCTCCCCCTCTAATCACGTTCTCTGATGGCTCCAGTCATAGCTGGCTGGAAGGGGCTGCCTATGCAGATCCAGGCCACAGGAGACTTCCTCTATCACCTTCAGTCACCTTCCTTGTGGCCCTTGAAAAATTAGTTTAATCTGAGCAGATAAAGTAAATGCCACATAATGTAAAGTTAAATTAAAACCTATATGCAACAACAAAGATAGTATTAAGATGTATCCATCACGCCTCCCTATCTCTGCACTTGCAGATAAACAGAGAGATTCATAAGAGATTTATAAATTCCTGCCAGTACCAGAGGCTGGCAATATTGAATTAAGCTGCACATATTTTTCAAAAGCTTTTTGAAAGTAGTAAGGTCTGCACGGTGCAGTGTTTTGTACCTTCTGCCAGGCTCTGGAGTGAAACACGTTCTGCAGCATAACACAGTGGATCTCACTTTAAGGTACAAAGCAAAATCATTGTGTGATCTACTCAGCTGCCTCACACTCCAGTTACATTGTTTTAGCCAGCACATATGTTCAGCAGTGCTGCCATGTAGTGTTCTTGAGGATCTCTTAATAAATTCTATTTATTTATTATAAAGTAATTATTGTGCAAACTGCAGTCTGCTAGGAAGAATTAGACATCCTTGCATAACCATGAGAGCCACCATTTTTTGATCCCTTGTAACAATTGCTAGGACACTTTCTTTGGCCTCAAAATTGCCCTGTTTATCCTGATAGGAACAGAAAATATTGCTGGAAGCTTTGAACACTCTGTGCCAAACTGGTCTGGAATTAAATGTAAACAAAAGTCACTTGACTGAGGCACCTTCACTAATAGGAATGTTTATATTATCATGCATTAATCATTATTGTTTAAACTGCAAGATGCAGTATGGATCTGCAGCAAATACCTGCAGATACCTTTATGCTACTCACTTTGCAAACACGGAATAAAATTATGGTCGTCCCCTATATGTTAAACGATCTCTTTCATTCACATGCATATAAATGTGTATGTACATATATATATATAGTATACATATATGCAGTATCACAGTGTACAGTGTCTCAGTGATTTCTACCTGTTCATCTCCCAGTAGAGTCAAAAGTGATGGAAGTCAGGTTCTTGTCCTAGGTGTGAATTCCTGGCCTCTGTCTCATTTCCAACACAAACCAATTAGTTCAGAGACAAACCTTCGCTCTCCAGTGCTGCATCGAGAAATCAAAACTACCTCCAAGTCGGAATTGTTTCCCCATCTGTAAAGGGCAGCTTAGGCCTGTTGAATGTGCTTTGTGCCCTACAGCTCTCCATTCATTTCCTTCAAGGAAAGTTGTGTCCCTCACTGCCACTTCTCTAGAAAAATGTGCTGATTTTTGGCATGTTTGAATTTTTCAAACTGCACTTGGCTTTCAAAGTCTGTGCTATCATGCCTGTTATTCTTCATGCCTTTGCTCTTCCTAGGCATTTTTGGGTGTTTGAATGCTTCTTGGTGTCTGCCACAGCCTCCACAGTGGTGTCTGGCCAGGTTCCCAACTTGGCAGAGACTTTACTCCTTTTTTTGCCCCTTTTTACTTCTAACCCCTTGTGCAATTTTCACTCCACTCCCCAAATCCTTGCCCTCTCCAACCACATCCACAGAGCTCAATCCCTCCTGACACGGGCAGCTCAGGGAAGGCAGCCCTGTAGGCAGCGAGCTGCCTTTTCCCTTGCCTACGAGCACAACTACACGTCTGGGTCACAGCAAAGCCCCAGAGAGCCTTCCAGCAGCCATGGTCTGCTCTGTGCCCTCAGCTTCCTGAGCAGAGACAGCTATAAAAAGCCTTTTACTCTATGAGTTGATAGGTTTTCACCCAGGATCACCCGTGGATCACTGCTGTGGGATTTGTAAGCTGAGCTCTAATTAACTTAAAGAGCATATGAAAAAAAAAAAGAAAGGAAAGTTGCAGGATTTGAACCAGGAAGCCTCATGAAAGCAGATCGCATATTTAATTTGCTCTGTCAGACAGTAAGAAGATCAAATGATTTAAACAGTTGATGTGTTGTGAAAACACATCCTGTCGCAGCTGGGATGTGGATGGAGTCCTAATCATTCATTTCCCCTCAGAGTCATTCCCCCTCTCTGTTTGCTGTGACACCATGGAGTTTGGAGTTTAATGTGCTGGTAATTGAATGATGCTTCTCTCAATATATTTCAAGACAGATTTTTCAGAGAAAGAGACCTATTGTATTTTCAATATGCGAGTTAATGCCATTAATTTCTTGTACCCCGGTTTTGTCCTTTGCCTTGTCCCCTTGATAAATCATCAGTAAGCTTTGTTTACAGCTTCAGTTTTTTATTCATATCCTGCTTCAATTTTTTACCCATATCCTGGTTTTCTCCCCCTCCCTTTTGCTTTCCTCCTATTCTTTCTGCTTCTCACCATCTTTTCTTTCCCCTTTGAATCCAGCATCCCAGGAAGTTCAGCGAGCATGCCCTACTCAGTATTATTCATGCAGGTGTCTTACAGGACTCTTTTAAACATGCTGTGAGGAATTGAGTTCACTCTTGGGCAAAGGTTTCTGAGGAAGGTGACTTTTATTACTCAGATGTACTCTGCAGAATACAGATAAACTTCAGTGCTCCCCTCTAACCCTCTGTCCTCTTCTAGCACTCCCAGCACAGAGAGTTATCTTCATTAATAAGTTCAAATCACTACATACTTGCAGCATCAGTGGTCAATGAGTGCACGTTTTACTCGGTCTGTGAGATGAGCTAAACGGGTAAGTTACTTTCCCTGGTCAAAAACATCCTCTTTCCTTAATGGAACAGCTTAATTATTCCTTCTTTCTCCTGGTCCTGGGGGACAGATTATTGGAGACAGATGGGCACAGAAGTGTGCATACATTAGCGGGTGAGGCTGGATGCAGCCGTTCCATGGATGGGAGGGCCAACAGCTGCATGGTCGCATCCAGACACTCAGGAAATTGCCTGAGCCTCCAGAGCGAGTGTGGAGCGCTGCTGACCCCACATTGCTCTGGTGCCTTCAGCTGGGGGGCCCACGGTGTCACATGTGCCTGCACACAAAATCCTGCACAGCCCCGCGGGCTTGTCCACAGCCACGGGACCTGTGCAGAGGGGCAACCGCACAGACACGATGCTTTAAAAATGTCATCTCTTCGCATCAGCCTCATGTTCTCCCTTCCCTGCTGCTTTGTGACAGCCTTTCAAAACGGATGTTACTGCTGTCTCTTTTGCTGCCACTAGTACCTCTCCTTCCACAAACTCTCTGAAGAAGCTTGTCTGGGAAGTGGCATTGCCTTCTCGTGAAAAGGGAAGCCAGAGAGGCTGCCATCAGAGCCCAGCTGAGGAGAGGAACTGAGATGCCTCACACTGTTTTTGAAAGTGGATTTTGGGCTGTGCTGAGTGAAGAAATATGATCCTAGTGTTCCATGTTTAAGGACAAATCCAGAATGATGAGAACTGGATACTGATCCCTGCCATGACTGGCAGGACCTCTCCCATTCTGGTCCCAACGCTAATATGAAGCCTGTCCTTCAAGTCTGGCAGATCATTAAGGTGGAGATTTTAAAAGTGTCCATATGATTTAGGAACAGAGGTTCCATTAGCTGTAGGTTTCTGTTTCTTGGCCCATTTACCACTGTTTAAAATTTGTGGCATTTTACAAATGACCTTCTTGGATGGTGTCGTACTTGAGCAACAGTAGTCACCATCACTGGTGTGCAGTTGAAACCAGGCTTGAGTCACATGAATCACACAAATTCTCCCCATGTTGTGTTTGTGAATAGAGTCACCCACTGCAAAGTCTCATAATTAGCTTCAAACATTCCTCAGCCTTGAGGGGGACTTGGCTATCCATATCTAGGATCTTGGTTACTTGTGCTCTGAGGTTGCTTCAGTGCATCTCTATAAAAGTGCAGCTGTGCTTTGATAGTGCGAATGATCAGGGTATTAAGTGCATCCATTGCACTGGTGAGGGGGGCCCAAATTTTTTTTCCAGGCTGTGTCTCAGGAGCCCACTGGCTCATCACTGAGTGGTGGTGTGTAAGAAATGTGCTTCATGTCATCCTGTGTGACATGACACGATGAATCTTTTATCAGGGAACTCCTTGGGATGGAGGGGCCATGCTCCTTTTTGTCTCAGTGCAGCGTCTAAAACCACTTTCCCAAGCTATAACTAGGAATGTGACAAAAGGTTACCAAAAGACCAAATACTCTAAGAGTTAGCTCAGACAGCAGCAGTGCTCTCTAGCTAGCAAGCAAAGCCAAATACAGATTGTCGGCCCTCCTCTTTTTTTCCTTTTTTTTTTTTTAATTGAGACGACCCCATGATGAGTGGTTTCATTAATCCTCCCACAGAGATAGTTAGAAAACTTTGAAATAAAGTCAGCTGCTGGAAACCCTGTCTGGAGTCTGCACACCCTAATTTGCATTTTGATTTCTGTGATTTAACTGAAAGCACAGGTTGTCACTGCCAAATATCCCTCACCTACCGAGGGATATACAAGGTAGAACTGCCCAAAGCAGCCTGACTTATGAGGACTGCCACAGCAACACAACCAACACATCCCTAAACATTTAGTAATAAAAAATCTGTTGTTCTTTAGTCGCCAGGATTTAACAAGCCTAATCCCTAGGAGAGGTGATAAAAATTCATTAATCTAATTAAATACTTCTTATTGCCAAAGTGACTTTGTAGAGGAGCTTTGCTGAAGGATAAGTGCAAAGTAAAATGGAGTCCCAGCAGAGAAACAAACGTTAGACTTCAGCAAGCTGGTACACGCTTCATTAAACTCATAATTATCCTTTGGTTCTAAGTAGCTGATAATATTTAATGAGTATCCAAGATAATTTAAAGAAAATGTTTACTAATGAGGAACAAACAGTGCTATGGAAAACTGATATCTGGGGTACCATAGCCGTGTATCTTATCTGTATCTTGTGTTCTTGCTTTTGTACAAGTGATTTAAATGTTCTTTTTAAACTGTTTTAGTACCGGCTGGTGTTGCTGGTTTCATCGAGATCCCCTGTGAACTACAAGGCACCCAAGGGAGAAAAGGATGTGCTGGGAAGCAGGCAGCGCTGCAGGGGACCACAGGCAAAATAAACCTGAGGGGCCTGAGCACAGACTGGGGAGTAAGGATTGGGGTCCCTCAGTGATGACAGAGGGCAGTTTGGCTAGGATTTTCCTAAACATTAACTTCTGGGTTCTAAATTGTGAGGGAACCTAGTTTTGAATCCACGTGGCATGTTTGTGTGGTCAAGGTGAAGGCCCTGCAATCTGTGAAGTTTTTATTATTAAATTTAATAGAAGAATTATTTGACTCCTCACAACCTACATATCATCTCTTGGCAAGTGAAGCAGGATAGCCAGCCAAGCACTGGCTGATTGCTTTCCTCCAATACTCCTTTACAGGGATTGGTTTCTTCACTAGGGATTTGTGGCTTCCAGACCAGAATACTCTGAATTGGAGATACAGTGTGCATTTTCTTTGCCTTGCATCCTGCAAAGATGCAGCTGTGTATCTTCCTAGAACAGAAGAGTTGATCTGTATTTAAAAGGTGTCAAGGAAGAAAATTAACCGTCTTGTGCAGATGCTAAGGTGATGAGAAGTAGAAAGTGAGTGGGTGAGGAGAAAGGGATCACCACTGGAGAGTGAGCTGAACCTCTATCCACCACTTGTGCTTTGCTTCTGCCCTGGGCAGCAGCCTGCATCCTCCCTCACAGACCTGGGAGCCCTGACACAGCTCCCACTTGCTGGCTGGCTCCCACTCCTGTTTGCAGACATGCTGCCTTGGGAGGTCTGTTGTGTTTGCTCCCCACCAGCAGAGCACCTGGAGTGAGCTGTAGTGACTCAAATAAGCATTGTCACACCACAGCATTGTTTATTTTGTATGCAGCAGCCAGTGTAAAAAGAAGCAACCTGTATTGCCTGTGCCTGGCTTGCAGGCTGCTATTTCCCTTGGGATGCAAGCCATCCTGGTTTGTCACTGATGGATCCAGTTCTGGGAGCCAGCACTACTTTTACTAACACCATGTCCCTCCCTGCTCAGTCATTTTTCTGAGGTTGTCCAACAGAAGGGACACAACCCTGCCTTCAGATAAGAATGGTTGTGCCCAGTTTGAACAAGACCAAACTTAATACGGGAGTTTTTGGGTGAATATCAGCTGCTGAGCTCTCTAAAGTCATCGAATGCTTTCCTGCAGTGTGGCAAACTCCGATAGCAGCTGACACTTTGAAACCAGATAGCAAACAGCAGGGCAGAAGCAGGCATAAATACAAAATTAATGTAGATATTTCTCAATTTCATCATAGCAGAAAAACAGCCTCTTTTCCAAAATGCCTGCATATAGCCTTGTGTCCTGATGGCGTACGTATATTATTGCAGGTATTTTGGTGCTGGAATGAAAGGAAATGGGGGCTGTGTGGATTAGGAGACCACATGCATGTGCCTATTTTATGACTGTGATTATCTTTGTAAGGTGCTTAAATGCTGAAAGTATAGCATCCTCTAAATGGGTGGGCAGATTAGATTAGATCTGCAGTTCTCAGCAAGGGAGTTTATACCTGCTTGGCTCACTTGGAGGCTGAGTTTCTCTTTAAATGCAGTATTGCTAGCTGTTTCTTATGCCCTTTATCAACTGAGTTTCCAACCGGCAGCCTCATAGGGCTTGATGCTGTATCTTTGATCTCAGATAGATTTTTGTATATAAAATCATATTTCACACCAGCTTTGCAAGCTGTTATGTTAATTCATTGGCTGTCTACTTTCCTAGATGCTATAAACACAATAAATACAGCATAAGGAATATATAAAATAACACCCATCCATGCACCCAGTCTTGCTCCTGAAGCGAAATCCAGGGCAAACTTTTCATGTGTTGGAAGGGAAGGATTTTATTCCACATCAGTATGTATCAGATTTTCAATTTTTGTCTGACGGAAGCCTGATGATTTCAGAGGGGTTGAAAAATAGCTGGTGCTTGGTCCATAATGACTGTGCTACTGTTATATCACAGTGCTTCACTGAAGCTGGGGCTCTTGTTCAGACGGATTGGCAGAGTGCCTGGACATGTTTTTTGTTGAGTTTGTTGGGTTTCTAAGTAGGAATTGGATAAACTGCTCTTTTGCAATATTTGTAAGCCTTGCAACTGGTCATTGGCTTTAAAGCAAGAAAAGCATCCTTCTGACAGCTGCCTTTCCTGTGTTTGCTGCTGAGTTTCCTGTTTTGCCCCCAGAAGATTCCAAACTAGAGAGTGGTCATCAGCCCATGGAAAATAAACTGCTTGTTCACACTTGGAGAATACAGGCACAGGAATGAGAACAGCTTATGCACCTCCTCTTGGAGGCAGGGAAAGAGTTGCAGGATTGTTCCAGCTTTTTACAAGTTAGTCCCTTTCAAATTCCAAAGCACTCTTCCTGTTCAGCATCTTACAGCTGAACAGATATGTTGATGTGTTTACAACTACCATGAAGGGTAGAGTTAAGTGTAACAGTGATGTGAGCTTCAGAGCTCAGTGTAATATAACGTTACCCTTGTGAAATGCAATTATTTCAGCTCTTGTTTTTAAATAGTTATTTTTCTCAGTGTGAAAGCTAAATCATGTAACATAACAATGTTATTCATAAAGATACGAGGTTTTTGTTGCCAGCAAATTTGCTTTGATTTTAAAGGGGAAATCAGATGTAAACAAAACTTTTCTTAAAATCTACAAGGACTACATAAAGCAATAGCCAAAAATTTCAACAAGCCAGCCCATTCAAGCAAGTCTAAAAGGAACACCTATTCCTTTTGTTTCACATAAACAGATGAGGTCAGGGGTAACATGGTTTTAGAGCTTTCTGGTTCATCTAATTTTCTCTTTGCACCAAAATTGTCGTTGGTTTTAGTGAGGAAATACTGTGTAATAACATTTAAAGTAGATTGTGATTATAGGCTTAAGGCCTTATTCTGACTCTTATTGTTAACTCCAGGTGTTTCAGTGAAGTATTTGAAAAAACATGACTACTGTCCTGTCCTGCTGGAAGCTAAAGTATTTTGAAGGACTGCTCATGGGCACCTGCTTCCAGAGAGGTACAGTGTGTGCTCTGCCCCTTGACTGCCCTGCTGGCACTGGATAGGCTGTCAGGACCTGGAAGGCTTTGTGTGGGCTCTGATGCCCACCTCAGCTCACATAGGGAAGTAGCAGTCAAGGTAACTGAAGCAGTGAGTTTTCAGAAATACAGATAAACAGCCTACTGTGTTTTTTTCTATGCTGGCATGAAAAAATACATCAGTTTCAACTCTTTGAGAACAAAACACTGCACTCAAAATACCCACAAACTGGAATTTGATTACAGTGATGAAAACATAAGGAGAAAATAGTAGAATATTAACAAAAAGCTGAAATTTCAGCTGAGGAATAGATCCCTCTTATTACCTGGTAAATTAACCATTTGATGTATTTTTCATGGATTGGTATATAACTTCTGATTCCCACAATTGAGATTTAATTCTAATACTGCCAAATTTTCAAAGGTAGCTTTTAAAAACAGCCATCATTTCAGTAGGACAGGCTGAAGGGAAAGACTTTCTCTTCAATAATTTATGAACAGCACATATTAAGTATCCAGTGTGTGCCAGGTAATTGCACTGAGATACTAGGTTTTCACACTAGGTAAACAAATAACTATAATGGAAACCCAGCTGATTAATGGTCAGCTAAGAGCAACTGTAAGCAGTGGGTTTCAGTTCCAAAACCCAAGAGAGTTTTTAGGGTAGATAATAGCTGCTGTGTATGAGTAGACAGAAGGTTGCAAGGCTTGCTGAGATGGAAACAAGAAACCTGTAAATAGGAAGGCCATAGAAGGGCAGAGGAAAACATACAGGATGTTGGTGTGTAAGATGTTCTTACACTGGTCAAAGATTAAAAATTAGTGTGGATGATGGTTTCTGTGTTAAACAGGGTGGGAAAGTTGATCTCACAGCCCTGTCCCTGAAAACTTTGAGCATGAAGGAAAATGTTCTGCTTATGTCTGCACCATGGACAAGGGTAACAGTGTGCAATATGCTGTGTTCATCCACTTCATATAAAGTCTGTCTGTCTAAAGACTTTGTGTAACATAAGAACTAGGTACAGAGATATACATTTTATTTCACTCTCTGGTTTTTCCTCCTCTGTTTTCCTCCAGCTCTTTAAATCTCTCTCTTTCTATTCAAACTTTTATCCCATTGGCTGGGGGCATAAAGAGAGGGCACTGCACTGAAAAATGGGCCATGTCCAGGAACCCAAATGCTCTTTTTAGTCCTGCCATAAGCTTGCTGAGCAAGCTGGGGCACATCAGCCTCCCTTCCTGCAGCCTGGGGCCAGCAGTACTGCTCAGCACCCTGGGATCAGCTGATGAGCAGCACTGCATCAGCCCTGGATTTATTCCATCCGTTATTAATGATGACCCTGAAGGACTGAAAGGAAGCTGCCTCTGCTTCCCTTGTGGGTCAGTGACACACTGGTGAACTCAGTTTGTTTTCCAGCATCAGATGTCGGCAGCCGAAGCCTCGTCCCCTCCCTGGCCGTTCTCAGGGCAGGGGGGCTGGAGGGTGGGAGTGGGGAACCTCTGCCAGCAGATGCTTGTGCACGTGGGACACACATGGTCTGTGGTGCAAGGGGTGCTGCAAGAGAAACCTGAAGCCTTCATAATGCCAGCCGTGCATTCCATGTGGGAAGTGTGTTCATGTTTTTTGAAGCACTGAGTTGAACTAACCTGCAGCAGGGATGTACTCATTTCTGCATGTAAGACTTCACAGCTGTTATGTCATGGGCACGGCATAATGTTCTCTCAAATTGTTTGTAATTCAGCATTTAAAATGATATGGTTGTGTAAGTTAAGCAATTATCAAGACCTCAATTCCAAGACACAGAGGTTCCAGGTTATAGGTCTCACGAGTTTTATTTACTTTAATTCATGTCAGCTCATTATCAACCTCATCAGGGAGTGCAGACTTAAAAGTAAGCCTGGATCAGTCATTATTCTAGGTACACACATGTGGATTAAGGGTCTTTTCATCTATACAGTTTGGGAAAGCGGAGCAGAAATCTATATTGTTTCACTTTCCATTATTCAAATTTGTAAAATAATTTTTAGATGAGTCGGGGGAGGCCACGGAGATCACTAATAACCTCTCTTGTATCAGAAGTAATTTGCTTTGTAACTCTCTATGATCAGATCAAATAATCCTTTTATACCTGACCAAAATTGCTTTGTAGGGTTCATGTGCTATTGCTAATAATTATCATCACAGTGTGTCTTTGAACTATTAGGCATTATGTTATACACAGTTTTATGATGAGGGTGTTAGAACCAGAGACCTGATGTTTCTTTTTGATGGATTCCCTGAAACACAAGTAGTTTTCCTAAAGTGTGTCCATTATTGGAATCTCTTGCAAACTACAAGTCAGCCTTCAAGTTCAGAAAGATGTCATGGTACCCCCATGACTCCAGCCTCCTTCTTCTGCTGCAGATATCCATTTGTTTTGACTTAGTCTTATTGACTTCTCCTGATTAGGATAATTACCAACTTTAAAAAACAGATAATCTGGTATTTAATTGACCATTATCTTTTTAATTCTGATACATGATGTATCAAAGTAAGAATGTGGACTCTCTACTGTGGGAAGGTGTGAGCTTAGGCTTTAGTGTTTTTTTAATGGTAAAATGGTGGGCAAACTTCTTAATCTTTGTAAAGTTATGTCTCTGTCCCTAGGGATTTCTTGCTGCATTAAATCTCCCAGCTATGTTTCTCATTTGGGACATCATTCTGCACAGGTGGAGAAATATGATTCTAGTTTCTTCTAGAAAGCTTCACTTTATTCAGATTTCAACATAAAACATAGTAACTGTTGGTGTGCTAGTCAAAAGTATGTAATTTATTGGCCCTGTGCTAATGAATACTGAGGTGTAGGCTTTTCACTCCCCCTTTCATTCACATGTTGATCCAAATCCTGTAAAATACAAACCATTTTGTAATTTTAACCACTATATTCATTTCAATGCAAGACTGACATCCCCATATGTGTTTATGAGATTCATCTGTCACTGTGACATTATACCCCGCATATTTTTGATAAGGCTTCTACTGTGGGGTCCCCCCTGGGATTTTGCAGTCCTCTGATAGTGGATGAGCAGACCCTGGAGGCTGAAGCCTGCAGCTGGTCAGACTGCTGAATCCTAGGTGCCAGCCAACAGAATATTTAAGACTTATGCACGCTATAGCAACGAGGGCAAATAAGAGAAGCCAGTATGATGTACTTTTTTTAAAAAAAAAAAGATTCAAGCTTTTTTCCCAGGGGCAGGGAATTGGAGAGTTTGAGGGGCTGCCTGAGTCTGCCTCCTGCCAGCTTTACCTTTGAGTTAAACAGCCAAAGTGTCCTATTTAAAAGCAGATGTAAAAATGAGGCGGGTAGGGAGAGATCATTTCTCAGATAATCTGGAGTCAGGCCATTTAGGCCTTAGCAGATTGTAACTGATATCTTGATTTTCACCAGGAAGAAAACGGGTGGCCAGCACAAAGTAATGAAAGGCTTTATTACCATACGGTACCTTAGAAAGCTCCTTCATTGTACAGTGACAAAGAACTAAAAATTGCTTAATCAGAGCAGTCTAGAAAGGCGAAAAAAAAGTAAAAAAAAAAAAAATCAAACTTTGCCAAGATCTTGAAGACAGAAGTAGAAAAAGGCACAGGCTGGTGCATCACAGGAGGTCCCTTCGCTCCCTTGTCCCCAGCTGCACAAGAAACTCTGGCACTGAGGTTCCCCCCAAGGGGGCACCTCTCTGTTCTCTAGCTCTGTACTCATCCCAAAGTGCAGATTCTGTCTCCACTAAGTTGATCGCTTCTGGGTTTTATCCTGTTTGCAGCAGAAAAATAGCGGGGAAGACAAGCAGGGAGTAAATGCTCCTGTAAAGGCTGCAGAGTCCTGTTATGTGAGAGAGGCTCAGCACCACTGCCTGGTGCTTGTTTTCCCCCACTTTTGGTGGAAAAGTATGTCAACGGATGTCAAGGTAAATTCTTCTCTTCTTCCCTTTCTTCCCTTCCCCCCATCTCTCCTCCTTCAAGTCTGTCTTTGTGTCATCTCTTCAAAGTACACTACCTGTAAAATATTGATTCGCAGCAGGCTGAGCTGCCAGGTTTAGATTTCTTTTTCACTGGCAGCAATAATAAACTACTACAGACAGTGCAGGCTCAGTACCAGCCTCATCACTGCACCACAAGCACATCGGTCTGTCTTATGCGTGACTCAACATAATGAAACAAGGACCCAGAGGTATCTCTAAAGGAAGGGGGAACTGAGAAACAACCACAGGGGACATCAAAGGGAGCTAAGGAGGCTGTAAGCTTAGGATGTAGCAAGTGCCACCTTAAAGAGCAGTAACAGCAGTTCTGTTTATTCAAAATAACTTGTCAGAAAAAAACAATACAATAAAACAAGTGGTGCCACTTGAGACTGGAAATATAGAATAAACAAACTCTCTTCTTCTTCTGTTCAGCTTAAAAACAGGAATACCACCCACTCCTAGCTATCTTCATAGTCTTTATGTTGTTGAAAAAAAGTGTCAGGAATGATTACAGGAAGGTAAAAAGACCCTCAATAGCTTATGGCAGTGCTATGAAAATTGTGCTTGGTGGGAACAGTGGATAGACATACAGGGTGTATGAAATCTATTCCAATTTGATCAGAGGTAAGGGTTTCTTGCCTTATGAGCTTTACAAAGAGTAAGGCAGAGGTTTTGGTGTAAACCAGGGTCCCATGCTGACACTTCCCTCTTTGGTGTGCACTCACTGGAGTACCTGAAGATGCAAGTAATAAAGCCAGGCAAAGGACAGATGTAAAACGTTCTTTGCTGAGGGGAAAAAAGATGGAGAAAAGTATTATTTTCCTTACTGTAATACCCATATATATGTATTGATTTGTTTATACTTGTATTTTCCTTTAATTGTGACTGTTCTAAACAGTTCTCATGCAGAAGAAAAAGGGAAAATGTCCTATGATCTCTTCTAAATTTTTCTTCCACTTGTCTCACATTTAAAAATTTGGGAGAAGGGGAAGAAAACAAGCAATGCCAATAAATTGATAGGAACAGTCAATGACTACAGCTTTGTATTCTTGTTTTCCTGAAGCTTTCAGAAAGCAATGGAAGCTGTCTTGACATGAAGTGTTGAAGCTCTGAATGGCTGCGGCACCCCACAGATTTCAGCCCTGGGTTCATACACTTCCAGAAGTGTAAAGAGCCAGAAGCCATATTTGATCCTATAAATTACAGTTCTGCAAATTGTCATCTGATCCCCTGAATTTTCAGGGCATGACCGCCTGGGAACCCCTTCCAGCATGGGACTCAGAAAAAACGAGAAGCCACTGCTGCAACGTGGCCTGTAGGTTGGAAATTTGGCTGTGTCCAAAGAGATGCTAATATCTGAGGGGCTTTGAAAAGCACTGAGAGGCCTGGATTTAGATACCCTCAGATGTCTGTGTCCAACTCTCACAGCCACTCCAGCATGAGCTGATGAAGAAGAAGGGGAACTTCCAGGGTACAGCGTTCAAGCTGCCATCTGAGAGAGGTACCTGAATATTGTCACATGCACTGACAATCATGTAAAAGCCTGGCTTGGTGTAAAGTACCCAGACATTACAATATGTGTACCCAAAATAATGAAGTCAGCTTAGGAATATTGAGATTTTAAAAAGAACACATTTAAAGGACTTACTTAGCTTCATATACTTGGCGAATTTAAGGTGTTCTAAGATCATGTTTCCAGTTTTTTCCCATGGTCATGGGCCCTGGGAAGGCAGTTATCCCTAGCAAAGGTGGATTTGCTACAGATGTCTCGCTTCCCTCTGCTACAACTCCCTTGTATCTGTCTCACAGTGATCACCAAGCTGTGTCACCACTGCTCCTCCTTGTGTCCTACAGTCCCCTCAGTGCCAGGTCAGCCACCAGCTGCTGGGATTTGTGACCAGTTGCTGGCTGCAGAGCAGCAATTTGTGTCTTTCCTCTTTACCCAGCCACAGATTTTCTCAAAGCTTACCACAGAATACCACATCTTCACAAAATCTCTCTGCTCTGGCCAATGGGATCACAAGTTGCAAAGAAACAATGGGTGTGTAAACATAATCCTATATATTGAGGCTCATACCAAACACAACCCCACTCAGTTCTGGGATAAACCCTTTTTCCAAGATTCAGGTCTCCATGATAAAAACAAAGCCAAAAGGTAGAGATGATGCAGTTACAATTTCTGTCTGGCCTTGACTGCTACCTTTATGGATTCAGTGTTCAATAGAAATAATTTAGTGCCAGATTTTGTCACTGTCATTGCTGCTGAGCACTGCAATAGAGCCACAGTGCTGCCTGGCAGGGCAGGTTTTTCTTGCTGCATCCATACACCATTACTCACGGGTGCAGCTCGTCCCGGGGAGGAGAGCCTGCTGCTGCAGGAAGCCGTGCTCAGAGGAGCCGGGGTGCCTCCATCGGCAGTGCAGGAGCTGCTCGGCAGGAGTGGGCTGCTGCTCTCCCTGCGAGCCAGCCCCTTGGCGTGGTGGCGGATCAGCCCTCCCCACACGGATAGTCCTGCCCCCAGCTCTGCCCGGGCCATTGCCACTGCCCCATCGGGAGCCAGGGGCAGGATTGGAGCCTGCTGGGTCAGGACCACCTTCATGCAGGCACGCAGCAACAAGAAAGGAATACCACAAACGTGCTCATGAAGCCACAGGGGAAAAACAAGACTAGAGACCCTGTGTTTGTAGCTGTCTAATTTTGACAGCAGTTTGGATGAAACCTAGCCCTGGGCTTAGGGATAGTCCAAGACGTGGGTGTCCATTACCATTTATAACTGGGTCTCCAGATGAATAGTTGTGTGGAAGTCCATCCCTGGCACAGCAATTTCATCCTGCATGCTCCCAAAGGCACAGACTTAGGTGGGGTGAACACAATAGATCCCTTCGTCACCCCTCTTATCATTTTAGTGCTGTGCAAAAGGCTCTCAGCAGATAAAGTGACCGCACCCAGATTTATTTTCCAGCATCTCTTTAAATAAATATGAGAATGGCAGTAACTGTCTTCCAAGGCATGCTCGCCAGTGTGACCTCCTTTTTTATTGTGGGCTATAAACTTGGGTCTTCATTTTGTGTCCTGTTCAGCAGTGAGCACTCTGCTGTCAGTCAGGAAAGGATGTTTGCAGGGAACAGCACAAGATGGTGCTGCTGACAGTTCTCTGTAAAGCGAAGTGGAGAGCTCAGTGCAAGCATTTCCCTCTCCATCCCTCTCAGAAACAATTCAGTGCCTTGCCACTGGCAGGGTTCTGCTGAGACCTTTCTGGGGGTGATGTAAATCACATCAGTGCTGCCAGCCCTCTTCCACTGGAGTAGATGGGAAAGGGCAACACAAGCGTTGTTCCCTCCCTTGGGCAGACCAGGTGAGGGTCAAGGAAAGAGCAGTTAGCTCCTTTCTCACGTGGCAAGGGAGATAGAGGATGCAGGAGAGGTGGGCTAGGTCCCTGGGTGGGCTTGTAATGTTTAGTCTCCACTCTTGAGGCTGCCCCTAAAGCAAGTATTTCTGTTTTGCCTGTGCCTCAGCAACCACAAAGATCCTTGAGATTCAAGAGAAGTTGGTAAACAACTTAAGATCTGATAGGTCATTTTTAACCCTATGCCTATACCCTTCACTTCTCCTTAGTGCACCTGGGTCCTGCTGAGTGGGAGTGGGGATCTGGTGGATGGGGTGAGAGAGTGGTGTGATTGTGTTGCATAACTCCTGGAGAGGAATAATTGCAGCTCTCAAGGACCAGTGGCACTGAAGATTTGTTACATTTACCTTTTGCGTGTATTACCAGACTGCAAGTTCCTCCAAGAGAAAAGGAAAAAAAAAAAAAAAAGAAAAATACTTGAGGAGCCTTGAAATTTAAAACAATTGAGTCTGAGCAGCACATACAAATTGGACATGTTCCCTGTTTAATTGCAGACAATGTCAAAGGTAGTCCCTGACCATGTTCCCTCCCTCCCTGACAGGAAACAGCCCTTACTTTTCTCTTCCATACCTGCTTTCCCATTTCTGGTTTACAACATCAAAGCTTAAAGGGCTACAACATCAAAGCTTAAAGGGCTGTGGTTCTCCCCCACTAAAAAAAAAAACCACAAACAGAACCAACCAACCAACCAAAAACAAGAAAAAAAAAAGAAAAGGAAGAAAAGAAAAGGAAAAGAAAAGAAAAGAAAAGAAAAGAAAAGAACAGAAAAGAAAAGAAAAGAAAAGAACAGAAAAGAAAAGAAAAGAAAAGAACAGAAAAGAAAAGAAAAGAAAAGAACAGAAAAGAAAAGAAAAGAAAAGAACAGAAAAGAAAAGAAAAGAAAAGAACAGAAAAGAAAAGAAAAGAAAAGGCAGGTTCCAGCCTTTTTCTTTGAGACTGCCTCTCCATTTACTTACTGTCCGCTTTTCCTTCTCTGCATTTTTAATAAGGCAGCATAAGCATCTTTGAGGGATGCTCCCTGGTCTGCACATCACTGCCTGATACTCACAGATCTCTTACCACTTTTCTGGCTGGGGTCCATGGGACAGAAAGAAGGCACAGACTTCTGGTGAGGATGCTGAGCCTGGATTTAGAGATCCCATTGCTCTGCCACAGTGAGAGTGAACACACAAAGGAAATGTAAATGAGCACATATAAAGGAAGCTTTTTTTTTCCAAATCTTTTTGTAACTGTGGTGGTTTGACCCTGGGTGGACACCAGGTGCCCACCCAAGCTGCTCTATCACCCACCTCTGCAGCTGGACAGAGAGAGAAAACATAAGGATGGCTTGTGGGTTGGGATAAGGACAAGGAGAGATCACTTGTCAATTACCATCATAAGCAAAAGACTCAGCTTGGGGATATTAGTTTAATTTATTAACAAACATATCAAAGTAGGATAATGAGAAAATAAAACTACACCTTCCCCACACCCCTGACTTCTTCCTAGGTTCACGCTTACTCCCAAATTTCCTGCCTTCTCCCTCTCAGTAGTAATGGAGTCTGTGGCCAGTTCATCACAAGTTGTCTCTGCCACTCCTTCCTCCTCTCTCCTCATACTCTTTCTCTCTTCCAGAGTGGGGTCCCTCTCACAAGAAACAGTCATCCACAGATGACTCCACTGTGAGTCCTTCCCACTGTAGGAAGGACTGTAGTTCTTCACAAACTGCTCTAATGTAGGTCCTTCAGGATAAGACTACTCCAACATGGGTTCCCTGTGGGGTCACAAGTCCTTCCAGGAGTCTGTTCCAGCATGGAGTCTCTCTCCACAGGTCCAGAGGTCCTGACAGGAACTCCAGTGTGGGTTCTTCTCTCCATGGGTCCAGGGCTCCTGACAGGAGCCTGTTCCCTCTCAGGAGGGAATCCCACAGGGTCACATTCTCCTTTGGGCATACCCTTGCTCTGGCAAGGGATCCTCTGTGGGCTGCAGTGGAAATCTGCTCCAGTGAGGACATCCTGCACAGCTGCCTCATCATGGTCTGCATCAGGGGCTGCAGGGGAACCTCTGGTCCTCTGCCTGGACCACCGGCTCCTCTTGTCCACTGACCTTGGTGCCTGCAGAGATGTTTCCCACACATATTCCCACTCTTCTCTGGCTGCAGTCACTGTTGCACAGTAACTCTCCCCACCCCATCTTGAATCCATCATCCCAGAGGTGCCACGATCTTTGCTGACAGGCTTGGACTTGGCCAGTGGTGGGTCTGTCCTGGAGCCAGCTGGCATTGGCTCTGTAGGACATGGAGGAATCTTCTGACAGCTTCTCACAGAAACCACCCCTGTAGCTCCCCCCAGCCAAAACCTGGCCATGTAAAACCAATACAGTACTTCTCTTTCTTTCCTCAAGAATTTATGAGTTTGTCCTAGCAATAATAGTGTGCTTGATCTTTCCTCCTTTATTATGGGTTTATAGCAGATACTAAGCCTGTCTGATAAATTTAGACTTGATTCAAGTCCATATTTTAAAATCTTTTGTGTTTTCTGTGAAGGTCTCATGACTGCTGTCTTTTAAATCCATTCTTGGTTTCTTGCTATAGACATCAAAATTTTGCTCATGATTTAATTCAGAGTCTCTGTTCCTTGTTCTCATCAGTCATTAAAACTCAGCCATTCACCAGAGGTTTGTCTTTTGTGGTACTTTTTGGTACAGCTTCTTTTTCTCTGAGGAAGGAGTCTCAATGAAGAGCTGTGATTTAAGAATTAAGGCAATGGCTCTGCGCAGAAAGCATTCCAGAAAGCTCTTTTGATTTCTTGTTTCCATATGAGGGCTTTTAAGGTTTTTTGGGGTTTTTTTTTTTTTTGGTTTTTTTTTTTTTTTTTTTTTTTTTTTTTTTTTATTTTTTTTTTTTTTTCCTATTTGGTGTTTTTATGGTTTTTTGGTTTTTTTTTTTTTTTGGTTTTTTTTTTTTTTTTTTTTTTTTTTTGTGGAAATCCTCTATTTTTGTTGAAATAGAATTGACAACCAAGCATCACACTTGGTGATGCTGTCTTGATTATAGGGGAAAGTTAACCTTGATCATTAGAAACAGGGCATTTTGTCACTTGTGTTTGTGCTGATTTCTGTTTCTCAGGTGGTAATTGCTCCTCATATTCTTTTCTTGCATGGTAACATGGAAGAAATGGTATTCAGGCAATTTCTTCACTTACTCTATATCATTTATTCTTTTCCCCCTTTTGTTGCCTCTGCCACAGTTTTTCCACAGCTGTTTTAAAAAGACAAAGAGGTTTGCAGAGCTGAGATGTATTCTTCCACAAGTGGCATCCTATCCCAGCCTTTTCCAAAGCACTTCCCCTACTGTTGATGTTACAGATGGATGAAAGCACCGTGCAGAGCGCTCAGGGCTTTATCATCCCCCATGCAGAGCTGGTGCCCATAGTACTAATGCAAAGCCAATAGGCACAGAGAAGTAGCTAAAAACATGAATGAATGCTTCAGAAAGTCAAAAGTACAAAATGCCATTTTAGGACAATAACTCCGAAGAAGTAGAAAGTAGACCCTTACAAATGCATGATATATAAAAGCTGGTGCAATCACACCTTAATTTCTGGCTTCCAAAGGGAAGGACGCAAGCAAGGCTGTTTTGGGTGTTCTTCAAATTGAAGAGCCAAGACCATTCAGGTATCATGTTTCCTTTGCCATTTCACCATATTCCCAAGAAGGCAGCAAGTCCATGCCTAGGTGTTGACATGGTTTCCTCTAACTTGTTAACCCTAGCACTGATCTGTTAAGATTATCCCACAAAACCCATCATAAAAAATAGCACAGCAAGACTGCAACTTGTTGAAAATACAGTAGACAGGGGTCTGCTCCCAGGTAGTGGGAATACTCAAGGCTTACATCAGTTGGCCAAATTTCACCACAACATTCATAGGGAAAAGCACAACTTTTGAAACTGTCCCAAATATTAAACAGAGCTGAAACTTTGGTACTGTGCATCTGCAATGCTAAATATCCAGGTGTGAGGATTTTTTACTCATTATGCAGTTGTAAAACATTGGGAAATAAGCTACTGAAGTCATTCCAAGCTGAGGCAGGATGCACGTTCCTAAAACTTCTCTCCCCTAAAATATCTTCATAGGAAACAAAAGCCACATGTAATAATTAAAAGAATCTATATCAATGTCTTTAACATTTGATGATTATTCAGAATGTTCTAGGGTATATGCCAGAGGGAGGCAGGGAAGAATAAACCAAGTTTTTACTAGGCCAATGCTTTCTTAATCATGTTTCTGAATATAGTGTAATACACTCATCACTTGTCAGGCACAATGCTGGTCACCAGCATGACTGAGGGAGAGAAATAGATTACACTGCTATGTAGTAGGAACTGTGCTTAACTATTGTTCCCTGAAACAGCTGTTGGTAAAATTCCTCTGCTACACAGGGAGATTTTGACATCTGGAATAACTGACATTGTTCAGAAAATTGTGATGCAATTACTTTCTCCTGAATGGAGACAAGTGCAGGACGTGGAAAATGGGGAGGGACAAATGGGAAATTACTGGGGCAGGGCATTGGTTGGTTGTTTTCTTACTCTTCTTGCCAGGCCCTAATCCCGGTCACTGCTGAGGAACAGAGAGCCCAAGGATTCTTTGGTTTGCATCTGAAGAGCAGCTCTGTTTCTCTGTGTGAAACACATCTGTCTCAGCTCTGGAGACATTTAGAGGCTGCAGTTTGCACAGGCTTCTGTTCTCAGTTGCTGCACACCAGACTGGTGAAGTTCTAAATGCTTTTCCTTTGCATGTGGAGTCCCCACTCTTTGTCCCAGAGCAACCTACCCTCCTTCCTGAGGACAGCACACACCTTGCCCCATACGGGGTTTTGTTAGCACTGCTCACACCCTTCAGTGTGTTTTATATTCCTGCAGTGTATGACCAAAGGTTTCCCCTAAAACAGCAATCCCGAAGAGCTGGAACCAGGCAGATGAAATACTTTGAAACCAAGTGATACCTTAAATGGCTACCTAGAAACAGAGACTAGACAGTAATAAAGGAAAAAAGCTGGTATTTATTTGCAAGGCCTTCAGGTGCACACTTTGGGATCCAGAGGTCCTGCCTCAGTGAATCCCAAAATGGACGACAGGTCACGAGTGCTTCACACTTTTATATCAGCATAAATTCACCAACCAGAACCCAGCCAATGATGTGATTTCCCCCAAGCTTGCCCCTCTCTTCCCAAGATGATGGTTTACATTTCTTCTTCTGGGTCTCTCTAGAGAGCAAGTTAGAGGTTTTGTTATGTCTATCTTAGCATAGAGAACAGCACTTAACAAGCTAGAGAAAACTTCAGTTACACTAGCAGTACAGGATTTGAAAAATATAAAAGTTAAAACCTAAGGCATCAAAAGTATAAGTCTTACTCCTTCGAGCAAAGGTAGATGGCACAGTAAACATTTCAGCACCATTAGTACAGATTCTGCTCGTGCTGAATATTGACTGGAGAAATCAATCTGCCCACATAACTGCTTTAACAAAGCATCTCACCTCCAGAAGTGAAACTGTCCATTAAACTTGTTGGCTGTGCTTCAGCTGGCTCCCAAAGTGAAGCAGAAGTTCACACAACTTTCTCTAGGAGTGTTTGCCTGTTTTTGCATACCTGTTAACTCAGTGCTGGGCTGGTGGTTCCCGCATGGATGGGTTTGCTGGTGGCTGAGGAACACCAGGCGTGCTTTGTCCAGTTTGGGCACAGTTTGACAGTAAAAAACTGTGGCTGATTTAGGGCCTGACTGAGAAATGTCTGCTGACAGGGCATGCTGCTCTGTGTCTGCTTTCCTGGCTCTGGGTCCCACATCTCACCCTCCAGCATGTTTGTGTCCCAGGAAGGCTATAGAGCTGCAATTTGCATAGCTGCAAATGTTCCTTGCTCATTGCAGAGGCCAGGATTGCTGCTGAAGATGGCACTCATTGCTATCACAGTTCACACCTTTGTGCATTGGAGGAGGATAATCAGAAAAGTTACAGTATCCTTCCTAAGCACAAAACTTTGATGTTTCTTTGAAAATATCCTGTTCCCATTCAAAGATATTTTTTCTGTACTCTGTCTTCCTATCCTAATTACTCTTTATGTAACTATGTGATTTAAAAGATAGTAGCAGGTCTTTAGTGGGCGCCTATATATTTCTTTTCCTGAACTTTGCAGTATTTACATTGTTTTTAAGAACAGTGCTTTTCTACTCCAGCCTATAGGCTATGGGCCAGATCTAAAGCTGCTATTGGTGGCCTTGATCAGCTCCCAGCAGTGAGACCCCAGCCCCACGCATTTACAACGTGCCTGCAATGAAGACTTGGGTGCTAGGTGTGCATGCCAAGGCTCCCTGAAGAGAGGTCCTGTTTCCATGAGCTACAGAGGCCAAGACTGCTGTTTGCAGTAGAGTGGTCACTGACACTTGACTGAATATTCTGACAATTGTAATAAAATTGTACCCACAGGAAAGTGATAAATGGGGCTTGATCCTTCCTGTGAATCTCCATTGTCCAAGAACAGAAATTCTTGTTAGGTCATTTAGCAACAAAGTATTAGTTTTCTAAAACTCCTGAGTAATTACCTAAAAGGCATTAGCTGCAATGCGAGCTGCTAAACATACAATCCTTTTGTCTGGATTGTAATTAGCTATTGTTTGTCTGCTGTGTTCGAAATGTAAGAGGCAAAACGTGGTTCTAAAGTGTTCATCTGCAAGGGGGACCATTCTGGAGGTGGCAGAGCCTGCAGGCAGGGTGTTCTGCCTGCTCCCTTCCAGCACTGCTGCCCCCAGCTTCTTCAAGGGGGAAAGGAACAAAGTCATCCATGGCTCCAGATGATCCAGAAGAGTGTTTTAGAGTCTCCCACTACCTTCCTGCTATTTAAGTGTGATGTTCTCTCTCCTGCCTCAGACACATGTAGTGTGTCTCTGATATACTGATATAAAAGCCTTGAACTTGAGTGCTATCCACTGTAGATCTTAGAGAAGCCTCAGGAAATGTCCTCAATTATTTAAAAGAAAATCTCTAATAACAATAGCATGCTATCTGTGGTTAAGTGAGCAGTGGGAGCATGATAGATTTTTTTAAAATACATTGAAGGAGAGCACTGGCTTGGGGGATCCATGAAGACCATGAAAGTCATCTGATGGAACAGCTCTGGATTGTTAAGACACTTTGTATAAAACAGCCAGAGAGGAAACATTTTGAACTTTTCTGAGGTTCAAAGAGAATGTGATGCTTGTGCAGCTAATGGCTGGTGGCAAGAGTGACAGATTTCACCCCAGTCCACCCTGCCTGGCTGTGTCTGGGACAGTAGGCAACATGGTTTGGCAGGAGCAGGTAGGTGACGTTGCTCAGTTGGTGCCAAACCCTTCCATTCACCCTAGGGCATCATCAGGTCTAGTGCCATGGGCTGAATGCCCACAGCATTGGAGAGCATGAAGTTTGCTCATCAAGTGCACATCCCATAGAGCAAATCAGCTCTGGGCATGTGCTGTGGTGAGAGCCGGAGCTCTGTGGGTGGAATGCAGTGGGAAGGCTTATGGGGAAACCACCCCATGGATCTGAGTGGGGAAGCTAGTACGGACTCATCCTTCTTCTGCCAAGTGGGTGGTGCAGGCATCCTCCCATCTGTGAGGTTTTTCACCCCCCACAGCTCAGTAATTCCTAAGGTCTGGAGGAGCCTTTGTCCTGGAATGCTAGTGCAATGGCACAAAGGCTGTCCAGGGTTTGGTGTTTTTCTGTCATGTCTTCTGGAAATATAAACCCTCACTGATAAAGATAAATGGAATTTGTTGTAACTGCAACAGGGCCTACCAGGAAGGGACTGTTACCAGAAATACTGCAACAAATGGGATTGGCAAAGGAGATAGGAGGTTCTTCGTTTGAAACTGTTGTGAATACTTGTGAGTGTTAAAAGAGTCTTTGATAAGACTGATATACAGCAGATAGAATTAATACTCCTTCTATTACTCTCTTGATCTTTTGTAACTCCAGATTTTCCCAAATTCACTGTTGCTTGTAAAATCATAGGCATTACATCAGATATCATCTGCGTGATGCTATTATTTCATTAAAAGTCTGACAAACAGAAACCTGTTTTAAACTGCTTGGGATAAAATAATAATGATGATGATAATAATAATAGTAATGATGACAGTAACCACTTGTGATTATGTACTTCTGTAAATGGAGGGGAAGTGAATGCACTTTGCTGAGAGGTTCACAGTGTGATATGGGAACAATTACTTTTAGACTTTGCTTTTCTCAACAGAGTACACATTTAAAAATTTGAAGCCAGCGGCCTTAGAGAACTTTTATGCACAGCTTCTGAACATTAAGCCCCTTTTACAACATGCTGCTGGCTAGGACAGCATGGCAGGGTCCCACCCCAGTCTCTTGGGAATTCATGGCAGTCGTCTCCTAGTAAGAAAGTCACCGAAACTCAGCACCGATGTCACGGTGGAGTCCCCACTGAGAATATGACACCGGTGGAGAAAAAAGTTCCTCTTTTGGCAAGGTGTATGAATATAAAGGAACTTATAATTGGATTTCCTTAAAGAGTTGTAGAACTAAAACTCTTACAACTCTTCACATTGAAAGGAAGTTCTTTTAAATTCCGTTAGTTCTCCAGCCTACATTTTTTAGAAAAGTAAGATGTTGAGCTTCTGAAGAATGCCAGGAACAATGAGGTGAGCCGTATTTGCATTCACGAGTTATTCTGTGGTGGCACGTTGTCATCTTTTGTTGAAATATCACAACTTTCAAAAAGACTCCTTTGAAGCTAAAGAATTATATTTCATCTTGTTTTCTAAAAAGTTACACTGAATACACACTTTGAACTGACAACGTGAGATCTGATTGCCCTTTAGCATAGGTCTGTCACCTAAGGTGCCTGTGTTCAAATCAAGGTCATTGTGTTTTCTGTTGGCTGTGGATGAAATTACACATCACTCTGTATCCACACCACTGGCATCCCAACATTTGGTAAGGAAGTCTACAACATAGTCTATTTGGAAGATGAACAAGAGTGAACTAATAAGGACATAAGATTTAAATACTAATCTCTGCTTTAAGTGGTTTCTCAAGATCAAAGTTGAAACTATGTATGATGCAGGGCTATGTGCCATACAGAATAATTGTTCTACAAGACTGAAAAGGTGTTTTAAATGCCTGAGATATGCACTGCTGAAAGACTTCTTCTCTCACTAATGAGTGGGACAGTGCAGTCACAAAATTTTAAGATGAAGCAACCATGGCAGAATTATGGACCAGGTGACACCTCCAGCCTGGAAGAATTTTCTTGTTTTACACAAATTGAGGACAAATAGCAACAGTGTACAGCCAGTCTTAAAATGTGCTTTAAGAGTGTATCTGCAGTAGGAAAGCACCTCAGCCACAAATGGACGTTCAAGAACTTGCATGGGATTGAGATCAGGTTCTCTGAACCACCTGTTTCTCTCTACTGTCTGTAGGTTTTCACCCTGGTCTGCACAGGTGACCAATGCAGGCACAATCAAAATGTACTTGAAACTTTCAGTGAAGAAGCCCAGTGAGCTGTTTTGCATATCCTAGATTTTAATGTACTCATTGGCTGTTTTGCTGCAGTCCTGTCTTATTAACGATGTGCTTTTATTCAGGTAGTTACCATTCTGCAGAGGTCTGGAGACCAGCCCAAAGACAGCTGCTGACTTATCCTTCATGACCCAGGCAGAAAGCTCAGCTCTTGTGCTGCCAATTCCCTATTAGCTAAAAGGAGAACATGAAATTAGTGGCAAACCTGTGAGGTCTGTTTCAATAATCTGGGAAAAAATGCTTTTTATCATTTGAAAATGAGGTATATAGGGGATTTGGTTTTCTTCTTTATTACTTTTGGGCTAAATCCTGAACCCTTTATACAGGCAGAACCCCTTTCTGAAGTACTTCTGACAAGAAATAGTGACAAAACCAGCATTTGTTGCAATGATTTCAACAGTTCTCTGGTTATGATGCCCAGTGAGCACACTGCTTTCCAAGAACATGCCCAAGATCTGGCAGAAACATGTCATTTCAGGACTGACTTTCTCTTAAAAAGGCATCAATTTTGCTCTAAGTGCTATTCCATTAAGAAGAGCTGCAACTGATGCTAGGACTTTATGTTAATATGGAGTCTGAAAGCTTAAAAACATAGACTGCTCAGCAATTAGGAAACTGCACATCGATTAGGAGATCTGAATTTGGTGCCTTGCCAACCTTACAGATTTCATATATGACCCTGAATAATCACAGGACCAAATTTGTAAAAGGATACATTAACCCCGGTTGAAGTTGGCCTCGCTTTGCCGTGGCTCATCTAAGCAACAGCTTCTACTCTGTGCAAGACATCTCTGTTTCACAGAAAGAAAGATCCAACCCACCTGGTTTTCCAGGCAAAGAAAAATAGCACATTTTTTGCTATTGCTGATAATTTTTGTTCTGTACTGAGGGAGCCTGGCCCATTGGGCCAAAAACACCTTCCTCAGGTACCTTGAGAGAGGCCCCTTATTTTCTGTTGCTGGATTTCTCCAGTCCTCTGCTGCACACGGGCAGAGCATCTGCATTGCAGACTTTTGTGGTGGAGGGGACCACTGGGGTACTAAGCCTTTTGCTGCACTAATCCCAAGGGAATCTGGCCCTTCTCTCCCAGCTGGGAACCCTTCATCTCTCTGTGTGTCTGTTTCTTATTTGTACAGTGGAGATAACACTACCACATCCCACAGGGATTTTGCAAACAGAAATCTATGAATATAGTCCTTGGGATTAGCAGAAAGGCTGTGATGATTGGGATCACAGAAGTACCCAGACAGATCTCTTAGGGAAACAGCTGGTAAAAGTATTGGGAGGGAGTTAATTGCCCTCTGAACAATTAAAATAAGAAAAGGCCATAGTTCTAACTTACTAAGTAAGAGTAAAACTGAACTATTGGATTTTACTCTGCTTAAATGAGAAAAACTGTAGATTTTGTAATTAGGTAGTAGAATTCTCTGCTTCATTCAGTTGCTTTTATTATCCAATGGTTTACAAAATAGGAGTAATCTCTGAGACCTCTCATAATGGGTTTAAATAAACCCAGTGCCAATTAATATGAATGGAAAAGGTTGCACCCAAACAATCACAAGCCTGGAACAGTTAGCACTGTCATTTATGGTGAAATCGGTGCTGAAATATGTGCAGCAGAATTTGCTCGAGGTCTTAGGAGAAATTGCATAGCTGACTAGTGTTCCTGTCTCTAAAGGTCAGCTGTGGAAACAGATGGTCAAAAGAAACTGGCTAGAAATCTTCTTGCAGTGGATACTAGAAGTGAACATAATTTTTAAATCAGCAGAACAGAAGGCACAAATATTATGACTCGTGATCACAGCCTGCATTGCTCCATTTCCACTCTCCTAAGCTCTTTTACATCCTATCATGAGTTTGAGTCAAGTGACTAAACTTACCGTGCTGAGATACCCTGAAATCATGAGTCACCTCTTCTGCCATGGGACAGGGGCAGCTCGGGGCCATGGGACCTGAGCTCAGTCATTGCACACACTTTCTCTTGGTAGCAATGTCTGAGGTGAGCAGTGCAGCCCTGGCAATTGCTACTTGTGCATTGTGCCAGGAGCCAGCACATGCTGCTGCTGCCACAGCAGGTAATGCCATGGAGCACAGGCTGCACCAGCTGCTGGGACTCTCCGTGTGAACTCTTTGGACTTCAAAAAGTGTATTTATTAATGCAGTCCTGTTGTTTTATTTTGTTGTCTTTTTCCCCCTCATACTTCCATACACTTTCATTATGAAGCCTATGAGTTTGCATTTATTAGAATTGAATTTTGGTTTTGCATAATCAATCTTTGCTATAACACTGGCATTGTGCTGGTATTGAACCAATCTTAATTCCACCACTGCTTATTTTCTTGACCTATGGAGGACTACAGTGTGTGGATAGTGCTCATTAAACCCTGTCTGCACGCAGTTTACCTTGCTGTTTCTGTCAGTCCTTGGCTTAGTGAGAGAGTAGGAGAACAGCTGAGAGAGCACAAAGAAGTAGATGGAGACATTTCCAGGCACTGTGAAAAGCAAGATAGTGGCATGTCCCACAAAGAGGGCTGAGTCCAGGCAGTATATACAGTTGATTAATAACATATCTGCATGATGCTAGACACTGTACAGATGTACTGTATCTTTCTCTAAGCCCTGACGGCCAATGCCCCTTAAATCATCCATTCCAATGTTGTCATCCACTGCACAAGCTGGCACATATAGTTACATAAATATCAGCTGACATTTCACACAAATAGGGCCATCAAAGGCAATACAAGTTTTTTTTTTTTTACTATGAAATTAGGCAAATCATGATTCCAGAAGACACCCTGTTCTGCTGGCAACTGTTCCCTGAGAGATATTGCCATTTACAGAGTGTGATTCTCTTGGAATATGATGTGGAAGCAGAGGTCCCCAGAGCAGGCTGTGCAATTAAGATCAACCCATTTATCCCAGGCTTTGACACCCTGTTATGTCTCTGTGTGTGATGACTGTTTCTGTGAGACAAGGTGTTCAAGAAGATCACTCCTTGAGGGATGGTGGGAGCCAGGAGCCAGACCTAGTCAGGAATATGGACAGGCTCATGTTCTGTGAGAAAGAATTTTAACATGGGGTGGGGAGGTTAAGAAAGCTTCTGTGCCTGGAGGAGGGCTTGATGTGGCTCTGACGAGGGGAGAACCGACACTCTGGACAGTCAGTGATGCCCATCCTTAAACTGGGGTGGTTCCTTAGTGGGTGATTGCCCAGCAGGGCTCTGGCTGTGAGCATCCCCTGTGTGTGCAGCTCTGCAAGGGTGAGCGTGCTTCATGCCTGAGCAACTGGCAGAAGAGGGTTGCAGCGAGTCACTCCCTTCAAAGCCTTCTGGGGAGCCCTTCACAGGCATCCTATGTCCTCCAGCCCCCTGACAAAGTGGCAGAAACCGAAATCTGATTTACAGCTTCCATTCGCTTGCCTTAATAGACCAGGGTGCGATAGGAGCTCGCACGCCTTGCTGCTCATCGCATCTGACAGTCCAGACTTGCACCTCCAGGACTAGCAGGGCCACATCCTGCAGCCACTCTCATTATTTCACTCCAGTTAATAATGTCTGTCTTTGTATGGGTGGTTTTGGTTTTTTTTTTGGCATGGAAAAGTTAGGAAACAACCCAAGGCCTGTGATTTTCTCAGATATTACATTAATTATTTTCTCATCAATGTAATAGTCAGATTCTCCCATGATACGACAGGAGCATGAACAGAGATTACAGCTGAACAATCCCCTTTTACAAGAACAGGCCCTTTATCACTGTCTCCTACCCCTTTCTGCAATATTCTGTGGTTTTGACAGAAACTCCGTTTCTGAAATCTTAAAGAACTGTATTAAATACCACTATTGTGATTTCTTTTCACTGAGCATTTGGCTTCCTCTTTCTTATTCTGAAAAGAGAACCCTCGGTCCTGATATAGGATCTGCATAACATGAACAATAAGGGGAGCAGCAAAGCATGCGGGAGAGCCTTTCACAGTTCTTTTTATTGTATTTTTCCATCCTCCTCCTCCTTCTGCTTTAGATTCTCCAAGTGTTCTTTTATTTGCCACTGAATAAACAACCCTTGTGAAACTTTGGGCTCAATTAAAGTGTTAAAGATGCTACTACAACTCTTCTTAACTTTGATCAGAGCTGATTGTATAGATCTAAAAGTAAAATTTCTTTTTCAACCTATATGTATTCGAGAGAGCACCAAAATGCATTCTAACATGAGAAAAAAGGTTGAGGTTTTCATGTTACAAGGCAATTTTGGGAGCATTAGCTAAGAAATCTGCCATTATGCTTTATAGGTGATGTTATTGTCCTTAAAAAAGATGTTACCACACATGTAGCATGACTGGAAGCATGATACAAAAGAATAATCATGCAGGTGCTGCCTATAATTATTTTGGTAATTTTAAATCTTCGAAAATACTCATGTATTTATATTTGTTACCTATCCTAACTTGTCTTGTAAATAGGTCTGTTTACAACACAGAACTGAAAGCATCTGAAAGAAGGAAAAAATTCTCACTCCCATTTCTCCCAGTTTCCACATACATTTCAAAATCTCCGCATTCCTCTACTTCAGATCCCAAAGTTGGAAGTGCTAGATTTCCCTTCCAACCCAACATTTTGTTTCATTTTCCTTCTGTTTTAAGAAGTAGAAGAAGAGAAAAAAAAAATATTCCATGTTCTTGGTGGAGAGGTACAGAGTGGATATTATCTAAACTTCCAGTGAATCACAGCTGACAGTGTTGCTATTTCTAGGCCAGAGAATCACTCTTTGAACAAAATGCAATTGCTGTGTCTTTTCAACCTGCGCTTCAGCAGAGTGAAACAGCAGGATTCCCGTACTGTATAATAACTGTCAGAAACAATTTCTGCTCTGTAAGTGAGGTGAAGCAAAATGTCAAAATATTTGAATACATTTCATTGAGGATATCTTCTTTTAAATTAGTGAAGGCTAGAGGAAGAGAATCCTATTCTCTCGCATAATAAATATGCATGGAACAGTGGGGCCAAGTGAATTCTAATAAAGCTGGGTCCTTGCTCGTTAATGTGTTAGAGAACAACAACAATAAAACACAATAATTATTAGTTAAAGAAATGCCAGCACTGGCCTTTTACCAACACTCCTGAACATATAAATCGCAATAAATTTAGACTGTCTGAAGGTGCGGCGTTAATTACCATATTTTACAAAATGCCTTGGGTAGAGGGGAGCAATCACGGTGACCGAGGAGGATCCCAGCCTGAGTGTATTCTTCTCATTATTAGTACAGCTGTTTTCCCTGGAAATCATTAGCCAAACCATGTTATCTATGCTCCTACCCAGAGAAGAATGGTAAGGAAAGTTTACTAACAAGACCTCGTAATTTTATAGGATTTCCCAGCCCAAAGCAGCTTATGAAGAAAATTCTTGAGACTTTTCAAGCACCTAGAGTTGAGACAGTTTCAGTGTCTTGAATTTGCAAACAATTCTCTTATGCTCCCACTTACAGCTTGCAAAGAAGGGCTGCACAGGCTAACAAGTCTTGTGCCCAGTGATAAGCAGCAAGGTGACACATTTGTGCCCAGGAGGGTGGGTGAGCAGCCTACCTAATTCACGTGCCCAAGAGCTGCCAGTCATTAAACACTTTCAAGCCATTTAATACAAGATTCAGGAAAGCTGCAAAGTACCAGAACAAACCTGTGACATTGAAATGCAGAGCCTTTATCTGAAGTCCTGTGACAGTGAGGGAATTACATGGAAGCATCTCAGCAACGCTAAGATGTGGATCACTCGTACATGCCATGGACAAATTGGCTCTCTGCTTTTCTCAAGTCCCTGGCAATGTGATGTGGAGCACCAAAGCACTAAGGTAATGGACACATCCAGCACAGTGTTTTGTCCAGCTATAGCAAATTCAGAGTAAAGAAGAAAAAAGCTTGACTGAAGCCAAACTGTATGGTGGGGAAAGGAAAAATTATCCCCAGCCCCTGCAGGTCACCTGTGGAAAGAGAAATGTCACACTAATGTTAAGAAAAGGGAAAGGTCAGTAAAATATATATTTGTACAGGTATAATTATAGCAAGAGGAATGTGAATGCCCATGAAAAACCTCCCTCCAGTTTCCTGAGTGAGTGCTTTTGCTGACTTCAGTGTTGAAATGCTGAAGTGGCTCCATCATTAAGGTGGTGAACAGAAATAATAAGCACAATTTATAATGACATGGACACACGAACACACACATACACACACACAGAGGCAGGAATTCTCTGTGTCAGTGAAAATAAGACTGGCTCTGAATTGATTTAGGATTCATTAGTTCACAGAGCTCATTATGCAACATCATGAGATAACAGTTCAGTCCTAATTTTGGTTCACATCTGAAAAAACCCATTTCCAATAATTTTTTAGCTTACTATTAAAAAAAAAAAATTGATCTGAGTACCTAATACTGATGGACTGCTATGTAATACACTGATCTTCCCATAAATTCCTACTCTGCTTGGTATTGTGATACTTTGCCCATTTAGGACCCTAGAAAAATCTCTCAGGACGTGATCAGAACAGGTTAATACAAATTACCATAATGTTTTGTAATGGAAACCAGAAATCCTTTTGGGTAAAAATTTTATGCTTACAGAAAAAAAGAAAAATATCTAGGATGCAGGCTTTTCTGCTGAAACTAATATCAGTCAATAGCCTTCTTGAGAAATGTCAACCAAATTCATTGCATTCCAAACCTCTACTAGAGAAGGAGGTTTAATCTAGTAAATATCTATCTAGATGCCCAGTTATCAGAAGGCATTTTGACAGCAGTCCAGTGTGTAATGACAGATTGCAGCATATTGACTGTGCTGAACACACTGCCAGTTACACCAGTTCTACCAAAATGCATCACTTTTAGTACAGGGCTATTTATACCTATCCAATGTGTTTCCTCTGTAGGGGAAAAAAAAAGAATAGAATTTACACTTGTTGTTTACATTCTTAAGATGCCTGGGTAATTTTATTTTGAAGACAAGTGATGGCAAATAAATAATGTCATTTTCTTTCAGATAAAAACTTCCTAATTTGTGAGGATTCTGCTTGTTGATGTGATTGCTGGGCTGCATTATTTAAAATAACGTAGCTAGAGATTACAGGTTTCTTTGGTAATACTGAAATAAAATTACAAACCATTTTGCTGGTGCTCAAAGGAAGATAATGGTAGCCCTTGGTAATGTACAGCAGTCTGCCAAAATTGCTGAAAAGAAAGAGGAAATTTCATCTAATCCACATAAATTGAGTGTGGGGATTACCAGGCTCTCAGAAAAATGTTTGTTTTAGTTCTGGTGTGTGGCAGGTAGCTATCCAAGATGAAATATGTATCTCTGCTCATCTAACCATACCTTATGCAGGATTCGTCTCAATTGTGTGTTTGCAAGTATATTGAGTAAATTCAATAATTGTAATTGGCTTGTTTTCCTCATAGTTTCCTTCTGTTGCTGCTCAGACTAATCTCTCTCTTCTTCTTGTGGTTTCTCACCCTGGGGATTAAGGGATTGTCTCTAATATAGTTTAATACCTCCCTCATTACCAATTTTTGATTCTCTTCTCCATCCCATTAAAACTCTGACTAATTGAAACCTCTTCTGTATGTAATATTCTTTGCTACTTCTTGTAGCAATATTGTAATATTCTTGTAGAATATTGTAATATTCTTTGGACTTCTTGTTGACTGTTCTTTTTCCCTGTTTACGCTGTACACATCCTGTAGCTGAGCATGCACCCTGCTCACAGACTGAGTGAAAAAAAATTGAAAAAATGTTAATTTGTAACATTTTTTTATTAATAAATGTCTTATTTTATTTTAAGATTACATGGGTGGTAATGGTTCTTTCTGGTCTATAGCAATGAGGAAAGATAAATAAAAAGGTTGCCTTTCAGTGAACTGTTTAACTGGTTTCAGACATATATACACAAGGGTAACCTATTGCTTTTGGAAGAATCCATCTGGCATGTATTCAAATGGCTTAAATTCATTGAATAGTATATTTTTAAGGGTATGAAAGCAGGCTCCTTGGCAAGGATTAGGAAGCACACCATTTGCAGTTCAGATGTCAGTATTTTTTGCTGTTACTTTGGCATCAAAGAATAGGCAGAGTTACCATAAGCCTTCCAAAAGCTTATTATGTTTTCATTTTTACTAACCTAAAAATGTTGATAGGATTCTCTTTGTCTTTTCCTGAAAATGTGCTACCAAGGAGGGAATAAAAAAATATGAATGTTTGCTGAGGTAAATGTTTTGACGAAGTCATAACCTTTTCTTATGCTTTTACAAGAATAAATTGATACACAGTTGAATGGGAGAGTATAATGCACAGTGAAATAAAGATGACTCTGAACAAACATATAAAGGAGAAGGTATTGCAGGACTGGTGTTGTCTTTCATGTGGGCTCCCAGTATCTCATAAACCCCAAGTCCCTCTGAGAAGCCAAAGCAAGAGCTGATGAATATAATTGACCCTATCGCAATTTAAATTTCCTGGCTGATGTGATATAAAAGGTTTGGATCGAATCTGTTGAAGCAGGACAGCAGGTTTGGATCAATGCTCTTTCATATTACTGTAACATTTGAGCATCAAAATTCCTGTAAATATTTCTCTTGCAGTTGCCAGTAATTGTCTGTGTAAATGACAACAGAACAACTTTAAAATAAATTTAAATCATGAAATCAGGTGTCATCTCTATCTTTCTCACTCATCATAATCCTTTATCTTTTGTTCTTTCCTACCTCTGTCTGTGTTTTCTTCATCACTTTTCCTTCAATTTTTTCTAAACCAGTTTGGTTTTGAATGCCAGTAGTTCCTCAGGCCTGTGGTCTCTGTAGGGCTTTTCATTTAAGCAACAAATAGAGTGCAACAGATGGAAATGGGACTGGAGGTACTGGATCTATAAATGAATTGGAAAACTTGTCATGTTGCTTTGTGGAAGAAGACTGGGATGAATAGCAGTGAGCGGCAAAGTGAAACCTTTGTTTTAGGGAAAATAATATTTAGCCTGCCTGGGCCAGCAAATCCTTTGCAAAATTTCAGCCCTAAGAGAAGCCAAAGTTGGGTCAGGTACAAGAGTGATTATTGTCACTTGTGTAAGTTTTAACTCATCAAGATGCAAAAGACAGCTGAGAAGGTGAACAGATTCTTTCTTCTTGAGGGTTTTCTCTGTCTGACACAAATACACAAAGAATCACAGAATTGTAGAATAGTTTGGGTTGGAAGGGACCCTAAAGATCATTTTGTTCCAACTCCCTGCCAGGGGCAGAGGGACCTTTTACCAGACCAGGTTGCTCAAAGCCCTCCCAATCTAAAAATCTGTAAGCTGCACAATCATATATTTCCCTAATTGTGACATATATTTAGCTTGGATTAAAAAAACTGCTAATGAAAAATTATCCATAATAAATATATTCTGAAAAACAGAAAAAGTAGGAAGAAATGACAATGAAACAGAACTATCAGGAATTTCAAAAGGCAACTTAGCTATGAAAATGAGAATAAAAATGTCTCTAGAAGCTGAAACTGAATATACAGTACAGCAGCCCCTGAAGTAAAGTCTCAGACCCTTTCAGAAGGATTTTGTTACAGACATAATTCAGGAAAAACGAATTCATTTGAGGCACTTCCTTAATCATAAGATTCTGTCTTACAGGAGAAACGAGACCTACAAAAATAATTAGGGGCATGGAGTGAATTCATTTACAAGGGGAAAGATAGCTAGTTATCTTTTCTAGGTGATGATTAAGAGTGGGAGAGGGATGCATAATAAGAATTTACAAATATTAGAGGCATAAATATACAAAAAGCAGATTATAAATATGCAGCGAAGTATTTTTAAATCCAAGGACCAATGTTTGGGCTGTAGGTGACTTATTTGCTAAGGGAAAAAACACATGATATAAAGCCTTTTTCTATGTAGGTTACTGGTTCAAATCTGTCCCTGGCATGACATGACTTTATAAGTTAAGGACTATTTAGAATTCTGCTTGAAATAAATTTCCTCCTGTTTCAGGAGAAAATGTCTTCATTACAAAGGCTGCAGGTTGGAGCAGCACTGCTTCTTGTTGACTCAACAGAGCAGCGACTGGCACTGTGAAAGTGAGGTTTGTTGTTTTGGGATACAGAGGGAGACTTGCACTATCCCTGCACACTTGCACCTCTACTTTGTCCTTCGGGTAAAAGTAAAGGATCTTATTTGCAATACAATGTGCAGGTAATTAGTGAAACAGTGATTAGTAAACGTGATTTTATGGATCCAGGTTTCTGCAAAAATTGCACACATTTTAAAGCCTGTGGGAAGGGTTTTGCAGGAACAGATTTGCATTTATTGCACTCGCATACAGAGTAATTTATTACGATTCTCTCTAATATAATCCTAAATTCTAAACATGACAGGACACTGTTATGTCCCCACTGACACCTAGACAAGCACTAGGATTTGTCAAGTGTCTCTGCTTAAGGACTGATCCATCTGCTGCACTGGCTGATGCCTGCAGGACAAAGAGGCACTACAAGCCAGTACCCTCCTCACCTGCCTCACTAGCCACCGAAAAAAAGTCTCCAAATCTGCAAAGTTTTAGCCCATTTTTTTGTGTAATCTCAACTGAATTGCATACATAGTGTATGACCTATATGGAGAGCCAGAAGAAAGGCTAAAAAACCCCCTCCAACAGTAAACAGCAGTAGCAGGTGATTTGGATGCTTCTAGCAACATGCGTAAGTGAATCAGAATGCTCTTGCAAAGAAGACTGACAAATACTCTCTGTAGGAGAAGTAAAAGCTGCTTTTTCAGCTACCTCATATTTGACAAAGGCAATCTGCTGTGTACACCCATAGTAATCCAGGTGACATGAAGTATCTTTCTTAGAAATGCTGTACATAATTTGACTTAGAAGGGGGAGAACAAATAAGTCGTTTGCTAAATCTGAGAGAGGTTTGTAGCACTTCCTTTTGCTGCACCAGAACACACATTGCATTAGGACTCCTTCAAGTAGGTATTGTTTCACTGTGAAAGGTTATTGAAACTAAGAATTTCAGAGAAAATTGATTTGGTGATAATTAAATACATTCCAAGTAGAATAAGCTTATCTCTTCTAAGAAATATAGTAGTATATTTAATTTTCCAGTTCTCAGGTTCCTTTACAGACCGTAACATGCATGCTCCTTTTAAGCAGAAATCTCTGCTGGTTTGGGTTTTACTGTCTTTAATCAAGTAAATCCACCCCCTGCATCAATTAAGATCTGAAGAATTAGCACTTAGTGTCATAAAAGTATGTATTCTAATTTCATTTACAGTGCACAAATTGATGACATAAGGCAATCTGTACCTCTCATCTTCTGCCCCTCTCTCGCTCCCTCCATCCTCCCATCTGAGTAATGTGGTTCAGAGCAGGAAAGGTCAGGATTTCAATACCTATGCGAATGAAGGTTTCTTTTTAGTGTGATACAAGGTCTCCTTTTCTCACGATTTGAAAATTCAGAATAGATTTTTTTCATGACTTGCCCTTGACCATAGTTAGCTCTTCTCAGTGTAAAATAGGATCTACCCATGTTTGAATTATCTTTATTATTGATAATGAAAGGTTTTTAGAGGGAAGATGGATGAATACCAGAATCCTTGACTGCCAGTGTTGCTCTGAGCAGAGATTTTTCCGGAATTTCCCCTAATATGTAGAAGACCTTTTTTTTGTTTGAGTTTTTGGGGTTTTTTTAACCTTTTTTTTTCTCTCCACAGAGCTCAGTATATGGATTTCAGAGAATGGGGAGATATTATCCCCTGTCCTACCAGTAAATGCCTGTATCTAGTGTCCATGTGGGTTGAAATGAAGCTGTTATGTACTTCGTTTTCAGATCAGTCAGATTTTGGTTTGGAGACCCTCTTTTGTTGCCAGATGCAGTCCTAATATTTATCTTACTATCTGTTTTTCCCTTGAAAAGGTGGCAGCAAACATGCATGGGTGGTATAAAATGGCATACCTGACCTGACCTGAAAAGGAAATTGCTTTACACCAGCTGAAGATTCACTGAAGAGCAGCTTCTCTGCTGGTTTGAGGGAGCCTGGATGGCTGGTAACAACCAGAAAAAAGAATGTCACTACCTGTTTTGCTCTCCATTTTATCAGGGTAATAATGTTTGTACTGTTCAAGGCTTCTCTTTCAGTCCTTTTCTGTCAATACATTTCAAACCCAGCATCTAGTGGTACAAGCCAATTAAATCCCAAATTCACTTGTCAGAGCATTCCCTCTATGTGTCTGCCATATTCCGGAGCCAAGTTCTTCAGTTTCTTGGGTTTAGTCCAAGAGGAAACATTAACAATAAATAATGATGAAGATCTGTATGCTGGGAATTAAAACAATATCTATTAAAGGCACTCCACAGAAATGAACTTGAAATACACGATGTGAAAATTAAATAAAACCTGTAAGAATATTAAAGCTCCAAAGAAATAAATGGGATGACTGCTGAGAAAAACTGAAAATGAGGTGCCCAGTGTTTTTAAACTGTTTGGATTTTTGGCAGCCTGCACATTAAGTAAATGCTTTGAATCAGAAAAATTCCAAACAACTTTCAATTGCCCTTAAGCATATTTTGGACTCAGTTCTCAGTGTGGACAAATGTCACGGAGGAGTAGAAATCTGGCTCAAAACTATGAAGTATGAGTATTGAAAAAACTTAAATATGCACAATGTGTGACTTTCTATTATATTTTTAACAACATTTCAAGGTTGGATACATAATTCATGGCATTTTGGATATCTTGAGAGAACGTAGAGTGTTGTAAAATTTCTGGATCAGCATCTCTTGGCTTGAGAACAGACCCATACCTCTGAAAATTTCACTTCCCTTAAAAATGTTCTGAATTTAAAAACTCCAATGCTATGATCCAAAGACCACTGAAAGAAAATTTAAATTCTCCTTATTCCAAAATGTGCCCTGAATCTGCCTGCACTGTGTAAGGGAAGGGATTCATCCCTTTTGTAGAATGGGCTTTAAAAATACAAGGCTACAAAGCAGTGTGCACTTCAGTAATTTCTTCTTTAAGAAAGCGGCAATCATGTCCTTGTGGAAGAGACCACATTATCTCAGGGAGTTTATTTGTTGTTTTGGCTTTTCCATCACAGCAGCAGGCACAACAGACCACGGGATGGCAGGTACTATGACTGGTGAACACTGCCTCAAAACTGAGCCATGTTTTTAAGGTGATGTTTGGACAACTTTGTCCCAAATCCACAGATGGCTCCCATGCTGCCCTTGCATGTGGCTGGTGTGGTGTTCATGGTGCTTATCCCCCTGTCTGAGACTCCTTCTTGAAGCACCTAGAAGGAAATACACCTCAGTGCTTGCAAACATCCGCAGGATTTTTTTTCCCATGGGTGTTTTGAATCCATTCCTTTTTTGCTGTCGAAAATGGAAACTGAGTTGTATAATTGTACACAGCTCCCAGTCCCTGCAGTGCTGAGGTCAACCCAAGCTAAAACATGAGTTGCCTCTCCAAGCTCACCCTGGAGACAATCATCCTAAAGCTGACCGAAAATGGAGCCCAGTGCAAACACTTGAGTTGCAGGCCCTTTCATCCTCTCTGAAAGGCTTTTGGCGCGGTGTCAGACGGCACCTCCATGCCCCGCCAGTGCCTGGCAGCTCTGCCGTCACACAGGGGCTGGCTGGCTCACCAGGGCACTTCACCCTCTCCCCCTGCAGCCTCCGAAAGTGGGAGGCACCTGCTGCCCCCTCCCCACAGGGGCCGCTGGGGTTGCTCTTCAACACGGTCTGCTCGGCAGTCGGCTCTCGACTGGAGACATTCAGGGAGGTCCTTCAGCCCTGGGATGAAAGCCACACGTTAAATAACAGCTGTTATTCTCAATCCTCTGCACGCAGGCTTTAAGGTAGGAAAGAAAAGAAGAACGGGAGAGCGAGTGCTGTGAAAATGAGTAGTGTTCTGTGTGCTTTAGACTTTAACAAACAATGCTGCTGGAAATGAAAATAAAGAACAGGTAATGTCCTCACTATTAGGAATGAAATATTCCTTTAGTAACTGTTTTCCTCAGCAACTTCAGAGCCTTGTGGTCTTGATGTTTTACATACATTTTTGGTGGACTAAGATCAGGGTCAGCCAAGTCCACCCAAAGCATGTTCCTTCCTTCACGTAATCCCAGAATCAAACTAGGATCTCAGGGGACTTCAGTGACCATGTTCCTCCCCTGGTGCTCCCTGTCCTCCCCAACAGAATAATTTACAGCTGGGGTAATGTTATAAACATCTGGCCAGAGGTTTTTAAATCCATACCCTGAGGGCAACCAAACCTCCTGGATCAATGGGTCCTTACAGTTTGCCTTATTTTCTTCTGGTACTGTGATGATAATCAGCTGCAACCCCCTCCAGGGTGCTGTTCTGCATGTTGTCCCCTTTCAAAGGAGGTCACCAAGAGAACAAGCTTGTCTGGGGCAAGAAGGAGATCACCCATACCAAGATGGCTTGCTTGACTGCCTCCTAAATAATCCTCTCCCATAAGTACTACTAGCGCCAGGGAGTGCCAAATTAAGAGCAATGTGAAACCTTTGCAAATGGTGACTAAATGATGGAGACAATAACAGTGTAAATAACTTGGTAATTTAAATAGCTAGTTTATAAATAAACCAGAGTCAATATATATTCCTGCTGGTCTCTAAAGAAATTAGACCAGTAAATTCCTGTGAATCACAATAAGGAACATATTTTGTGCATTTAAAATAAATCTCCAAGCTGCATGATTAAGTACTTTTAATTATTGTAGAGTGGTACAGGCAGCAGCTTTATATATTATATCTCTCCAATCAATAACAAAAGAAGTCCTTTGCAGGAACTGATGCTGTAGATTTGCAAGAAAATTAGTTGTACTTCAAAAGAAAAAGTCAAATGTTAACTTTAGTTTGTCCTTGCTAGTCATTTTATTTGACATGTATTTTAAAATTCAGTTGGCTATTTCATGAAGAATCATAGTGCTTAAAAGAATGCAGTGCACCTTAAACTGGGTAAAAGTTCAGTGGCTTTTTGCATTTTAGTTGTAGCTGATGAGGGAAAAGACAATGGAGAAATACTTTTCTTTGACTTCATAAGCAACATGTATGAATGCAGAGATAATTTCTCTAAACTTTCTTTTATTTAAAAAAAAATATGAAAGAAACTCTGAAAGGTGGGCACTTGAGAATGGTATTTTATTTTAAAAGAAACGAAAAAATGCTCACAGTAGGCAAAATCCCCAAATGAAGCCTGTAGCCCGTTGCATTCAGCGGGTAGCCTGGATTGTTAGCATAATAGTAAAACTCCAACAGTGACACTTGAAGCAAAACTTTATGCATTTTTAAAGACAGCTAAAAAAAAACCCACCCTCAATTTGATTCTTGCATTCTTGTTTTCAAACATGCCACGGGAAAAATAACAATATATAGTCTTAGCAACCAATGTTAGCAGCCTGGACTTATCTCTGAACAGCTTTGTGCAGCATGAACACTTCAGAGATATTGGTCCCATTCAAGGTCACTGCAGACCTTTATTTCAGAAAACCCACCTTGCTTATGTTTAGATATGTTTAGATATGTTTAGACATGTTTAGATAACCACACCTGTCCTTCTGTGGCCCTTCAGGATCCTTCTTTTGCCTTGCTGTCATTCCCAAAACAAGTCTTTTACTCCTCCTTGCCTGGGCAAGTAGAGATCATGCTGTAAGAAAGGAACAGCATCCTCTGAAAATGCCTTAGTGGCACAGGAGCACCCAGCTAATGTGACTGCTGACCATGCTCAGAGGAACTGGACATCAAGTCTGCTAGCAGAGCTTGACCCAGACATGTGGTGGGAGGGAGGCTCATCTCCAGACCTGGAGCTACTGTGCTAAACTGCATTAGCTTTCCTTCTCTTAGCAGTACAGGATTTTTTTCTCAGAAGAGAGAGCTGCTTAATGCCAGTAGCAGAGCCCCCAGCCAGAAGCGCTTGCTTCTCTTTTGATATTGGCAGGTATTTTGTCCAGGAAACAGCCACTATTAGCTATTCATTGTGTCATTTCACACCTCAGGTCTCTCTCAAGCTCCAGCTGTGTTGTGGATTACTCCAAACCTATTGGAAATGGACATCAGCCCCAAGATGGCTTCAAAGACATTTTCTCCATTTAGCCATCACAGAATATTTTGACACCTACTTTCTCATCTTTGTCATGTTTAGCACATCTGGCAGAGTGGTTGCACTCATAACAGCTGACATTTCAGTGTCACCCCTGCACAAAGGTATCTGGTGAACTTAGCAGAAAGTGTCCAGCTGCCCCCAGGGCAGCAGTTATCCATGGTTCCTCAACTGCACCAGGCAAAACCCAGCCTGTGCTGCAGGAAGGCTGAGGATGGGCAGAATGAAATACACAATTTTATGTTGACCCTAGGGCTAACATTATACTGGAAATAAGTCCTTGATAATTTTAATTACTGTAGCAATTCAGGAAAAATACTGTCTATCAGATCTCATTCTAGTGTGGCATCTTCTCAGAGCTGCCTGAACAGCAAACAGCAGTGAGGAGGTGTCCTCTGCCCAACCTCTCTGTCTCAGCTCTGTTCCTGCTGTCCCTGTTCTCCCACGAGGCTCTGCATGCCCTCACACCCTTCTAACAGGGATGGAAGAGGGGTCTCCCAAATAAAAAGGGTAGTAGTTGGCCCCAAATATTCAGGTACTTGCTCTGAATTTCACCTGCACATATATTAAAATGCCCATGTAGCTCTGCCAGTCAGGGAGGTGGGATTTCTCATCAGAGGAACAACAGCAAAGTGGAACTTTCCCCAAGAGCAGCTTGGATTTTGTCTGTGAGAGGGAAGGGCATCGATTTCAGATGACATATCAGAATGCTCACAGGAGTGCCTTCCCAGCCCAGTGTATGAATCCTTGCTGTCTGGTAGAGACAGATGCACTGCTTCCAAGTAAATATGTCCCGAGCAGTGGTGCTTGCTGCAGCTCTCTCCCTTTGCCTACACACTCCGCCAGCCAAACTGCTCACAGAATGATTCTGTTTGGTTGACAAGAGTCACTGTGATCGTAGTCCAAGGTGACAGATTCACCCTTTGCAGGAAGCCATGGGTTAAAGTACAATTGACCTTCAAAACCCACCAGCACAGGCAGTGCTACACTGAAGTGAAATGCAAGACTAATTTATGAATGGGGCAACTCATCATCAGCATTTTAATGAATAAACGATGTGCCCATTCATTATTTTTCCATTTCCAAGTGTTAATAAACAGGCCGATGATAATTAACTGAAATTCTACCTTTATAGAAAAGTGGCACTTCATAAATATCAAATAGTGCTATTATCGTACATATCTGCTGGATTTCCATGAATATATAAATTCGGCAATTACCTCTGGAACTGTTTGCTAAAACGTAAGAGCAGGTTAGCAAAGAAGAGGAAAGTCATACAGCAATTAAAATTTGAGAAACAAACAAAACATCCTCCTGATTCAAGAATTCAATGACAGTAAACAGGGCAATGCAATCAGGAAGGAAAGCCCTGTCCTAATCAACAGAGGTGATTTTTCACATAGCTTGAGATGTGGCTGAGAGAGCAGTGGGGGAAACTGCCTGCAATCAGCTGAATGAGGCTTTAAGGCACTGAGCATCTGAAATTCCTACTCAAGGAAGCAGAGCCTCGAGGTGCACAATTATATCAGAAAGGAAACTTCCTTTTAGATAACAAACAGAAGCCCCCAAATTTTTGAGCCTTCCTAAAAATTACCTTGAAAATATTTTTTTTTTTTTAAATGAACAGACATTTACCAGGGCTGGGCTCTGCACGTTGCTGGCAGAGGTGGGAGCTGCATCTCTCATCTCAATGAGATGCTAATTCCCATGCTCTCTTTCTGCAGCACGACACCAGGTCCCCCTGGAGCTGGAGGCTGTGGGAGCAGGGTGGAAGGGAGGAATGGGACCCTCAGGCTGCAGTACTGGCTTGGTTTGGCTAGCCAGTTGTATCTGAGAGCTTACACCCTGGTCCTGGGTTTGGTTATTCAGCATCTCCACCATCGAGTGGGGTGGTGGGGGACACCTACAAAACTAGTGACTAGTGGCTAGTGACTTCAGGGCAGAGAGGTGACACAGGCATGTTGGACTAGAGGGATAGGGCTAGAATATAATATTTGTTGATCCTTCTTATTGCAAAGAGGTGTTGGGCCCTCTCCAGGGACAACGCTCCTTCACCAAGTGGAAAAACCTGGACACTCCCGCTCCCAGATGAGGGAGGGTATGCAAGGTATAGCACTGAGACAGGAAAGGTGGGAAGGGGCTCACATTGCTATTTCAGCTGCAAACCCAGACTCTGGCAGTGGGGTGCAGGCTGGTGGGCACAGGGAGCCCCTCCTGCTCGGTGTGTACAAACACAGCCGAGCAGGGCAGCGCTGCGGTCGGAGCGCGGCTGCGGAGCACTCGCCCGTGAGCAGCACTTATCCACCAGCCCGCACGAGGAGGAGATTGTCTTGCCCACAGCAGGTGACAGTGTTGATTCATGGCTCAGCCAGCCCCGGTTGCTTAGCTATGCAGCTGCCATCCCCCGGCTTCCCACATCTCCATACAGTTCCTGAAGCCAAGACTACTCCAGCAAGGGAATGTACTGGGCCTAGAAGGGCAACTTCCTTTGATGAGGACCTTTCAAACCTCTTTGACCTGACCTCACTGACAAAAGAGCCCTTCAAAGAAGATGAACTGTTTCATGTGGCAGCAATTTCTCATGTCAATCAAAAAGATTTTTTTCTTACAGCAACAACTCTCTATCCTTTCCCCACAAAATTATTCATTTTAATACAGCTATCCTCCTCTCTGCAGTGAACACCCTTGGGTAGCATCTTCCAGTGTCTCACAGATACCCTCTTCAATTCGAATTTTCATATTTTATTTTCTTTCAAAAGGGGGGGAAGGGAATGAAGTGAACTTTCTTTGATAAAAATTCTTTGCATTTTTTAAACACACACCTTCTAAAAAGCAAATTTCTGCATAAGATCTGGTGGTCTTCTGAATATCTTTTAGGAAATAGACACTCAGCTTCCTTCCTTTTTTTTTTTAATGATAGAATATTTGACCTGTTGGCCTCAAATTTTTAACTTGGTTTTCTCCCTTAAAATATTGCTGCAGCACTATTTGAACATCTATGACATTGGGAGATACAAGTCAATCAAATATTCCTGATGTTGAAGTAACTATTAAACTTCAGTCTGAATCCATAACCTTGAACCATATTTTTGCCAGGAAGGAAGCAATATGGATCCACAATCCAGAGGAAGACATAAAATCTTCTTGAAATGGCCTACAATAGATTTTAAACCATATAATTGTAGTGCATTGAAAGTCCATTCTCTCACATTCTTCCTAGGCTCAAAGGGAGCCTCAACCTCCTCTGTGACTGGTAACCTCTGCATCTTTGGGAAGGAGAGGTTTCCTTCCCAGTGATATAAAGCATCTGTCCTGATGCTTGAGCAGGAAATACAAAAGGAATGATCTAGCAAATTGGTTTAGAAGAAAAGCCTTTATCTGTTTAGAGGTTTGGAACATCTCAAGAGCTTCAGCAGAGATGGATGGATGGTCAGGGAGTCAATGGGGTGGTCAAACACACAGGCATGATTTAGTCATGCCGTCACTCCTGGCAGTTCCACGCTCTGCCATATGGCCGTCATTAGCCGGAATGTGTGACACATGCATGTTGAACTTGTTCATAAACACAGCTCTGTTCAGTGCCTGCAGTTAGGACCATATAACCATTTTCACCTTCTCACCCACTTCTGATTTGTTGCTCTTTACTTCCTCCTCTGCAACTGTCAGCACTTTCTCAGTTATGTAATTATTTATTTATCCATTTATTCGGAAAGGTGGTTGGCTTAGGCCTTTTTTAAACTTTAAAAAACCTAGCACTTTTTAAAATGAGACCAAACTTGTCAAAACAAACATAAACTGGACATTTTTGAGAAAGAGAATGTGTAGAAGAGCAAAATGGGCTTCCTGTCAGCTCGTGGAAATTAGCTGTGATTTGAAAAAATGGTAACAGTTTTTATAAAAAGTCCTGGTTTTGTCATGTTCTCTGCATTTAATAATGTGCTATGATCACAGCCTAGTTGTTCTGTGGGAATGCCTAGTGTAAGAGTACACAAATCACACTTTGCTTTTCTCAATGGCTATTGGAGTTGTATGGAAATCTTTCCGAGAAGCTGCCAGAAGGATGCTTGTCACTGCTAGTGTCCAAGTTTATCCATATAACTCAAGAAATTTATTCTTATAACTCAGGAAATTATACATTAGATGAGACAGGAAGTTTGATCCCAGGTTGTACCTCCAGGTGGTAACACCTGGTTTGATCCCAGGTGTACCTCCTGTGTATGTTGCAGACTAGATCTATTCCAGTCATTTTAAAGAAATAAAAAAATATTAGAATATTATTAATGAAGAAAAATTAAAGGTCCAAAAGCAGGGAAAAAGCATAAAAGTGGCCAATGAACTTAAATTCTGGTCTCTGAATTAGACTTTTAATTATGCCATCAAGCAGTCCTGTCCAGAATCCTGGGTTGCTGTGAACGCTGAAACCTCTTGATTACTTCTCGCATCTTATCTGCCTCAGTTATCCCCAGACACCCTGGGATGAAAGAGTGGGAGCCTCATGACTCCACAAATCACAGCTAAAATGAGGAATATGGCTGTGAGCCAAAGCTCAGACTGAGCTGTACATGGAGCTGCAGTTTTTTTAGAGTGCAGCATTACTTTTTCCATGGCATATCAATGGCTGAGGAAAACTGAGGCTGTTTTAGTTATTGGTCTTTATTTACGTGGCCTTTATGTTATGCCAAATGTAGCTGACCTGAATATCTCTTTAAAGGGAAAATGAGCTTTTGAAAGAGGCTGTAACTGAGACTTTTGATCAGAGCTGTTTGTTGTAGCTCTCATTTGGAAAAGTAGATAAAGGACAGGAATTCTGAGAAAGTTTCCCTGATTTGCAAGGAAAAAAACAGACTTAAACCTACACTTCCTAAGACTCCATCTCTCATTTTATCCCATCCCATTCCTCATAACTTCTTTAATCCACTGATGATTGATGTAAACAAGTTTTACAGACCGTAGCTCTCAGATATATGATTTTATCAGAAACTGTGAAAAGCAGCATCTGCAAAAGGAAGAAGGATCCAAGGCAATGCTGTGCTAGAGACTTCCTCGGGGAGGAGCTCAGTGGCAGGAGCCTGAGCTCGGCAGTTATCTGCAGGGTTTGGTTGCCAGCTGGCCAAGCAGGAGGTGCTCACTGGCCAGACGGCCGGCACCCTCATCCCTTGGGATAGGCCAGGGCACTCACTGTCACTCGGGCAATGTGGGGGATGGCAAAGAGGTGACAGTGCTGGGGGACAATGAGGGGATGGGGGGAGGATGCTGTGGGAGGCCATCGAGGCCATAGGGGACGTGGTGAGGATTTGGGATGGTTGGTGGGGAGGAGGAGTGGAACAGGAATATAGGACACAGTTTCATAGTAAACTAGGCTTCATTAACGATGCGGCTCTCAGAACTGCTTGTTTTCTAACTCGCAAAGAGTCTGTCAAGTGCTGCCTTTTTTTCTCCCTTAGACTTTTCTCCTCATTACTGTGTTCTTTTCTTTATTGCCATCCCATGCTGTGACTTTGATTCTCTGCTCTGAGTCACAACATATCCACTGCTGCTTTATATTTTGAAATGTCTTCACATCAGCATTAATATAAGAATGCATTTTGCCATAATAATTGTATCCAGTTATTGACCACATAATCAATAGTGCAGTTGGTAGAACCTTTGCTGCCATTTAAATCAAATCATTAACCAAAGCAATAAGAATCTAAATGTATAGATCTGTAAATGGTCCTAACAGTTGCTTTATATTAAAGGGAAAAAAGGGACTCAAGTTTGGAGGTTTTTTTCCTCCTAGTCCTATATAAAGCTGCCAAATAAAATGATTTCATCCTTTTGTTCATCTCTTGAGCAACACTGGATTAGGCACAAATTACCACAAGTGTCAGGCTGGGCTCCCAGAAAGCGACGGGCAGCAGTGGAGAGGACTGCAGGCTGTGTCACGCCTGGATTGCACTGGCGGAGTGATCCAGGAGCGACAGTCACACATTACACCCCACGCATGAGCCTGGCGCTTGCTCTCAAAGCAAAAATCAAGTTGTCACAGGCTGTGTCTGTGCTGCTAAATTACACAGGGCTGGGGAGCAAGCCTGAGTGCTGGCCGTCCAGGCTGCTTAGCGATTAGCTGTGAGCTCACACATCAGAGTGCTCCTGAGGCGTGCCAACTTCCCTCCCTCAGGGAACACCAGGATACAGCTGGCACAGTCAGTGAGGGCACACCAGGTTTTGCTGCTTCTGTCCCGCAGTCATCCAGGATGCTCTCTTCAACACCTCATCCCATGCGGTTGCAGCACAGTGCCTGGGGATTCCTGCTAGGAAAACATCACCCTCATGGTCCGCAACCCGCGTGATTCAGCGCCAAATACAGCAATGACAAAGCCAGAATGTCACATTTATATCCCAGGCCTGTGGGACCATCCTGCAGGGCCCAGGGGATGCAGAACCTAGTGATATGCAGCTGGTAAGGCTGTGCCTGTCTGAGCCAGAGAGCCAGAGTATAGGTCCTCCAATTAATTTAGCAGTACAGATACATCTGCTTTGACAAGGAGTGCAGACGTCTCAGGTGGAGGTGAGTGTAAGGTGATACACTGAGCCCTCTCATCCCATTTGCAAGTGTGGTTTTTTAGGCTAGAGCAGCCTTTCAGTATGGAATGTTGATGTCTTAAGTTTTAGACACTGTTAATTCTCAGCATTATGGACACTTAAGACCCTCTATAGACACTTACACCAGGCATCTAGGAACTGCAGAGCCTCAACTCATAGGTTAGTTTTGAAATTCCTGACCTGAATCTCTGGTTCACCAAATCATAGAATGACTTGGGTTTGAAGGGACCTTAAAGTTATCTCAATCCAACCCCTGCCACCATGGGTCAGGATGCCACCCACTAGACCAGGTTGCTCAATACCCCATTCAGCCTGGCCTTGAACCCTTCCAGGGATGGAGCATTTACAGCTTGTCTGGACAACCTTTCCAAGTGCCTCACTGGAAAATTTTCTTCACATAATTTAATCTAAGTTTCTGCTTTTTTGGTTTAACTGTTCCCTGTTGTCCTATCACTATCTGCCCATGTAAAAAGTTGCTCTGTCTTTTTTTATAAGCTCCCTTTAAGCACTGTAATGCCTCACTGAGGTCTCCTCAGTCTTCTCTTCTCTATCTATATGATACCTCATTATGATATATGAAAATATCTCATGGCTGTACTTTCTCCAAGGGCCTGACTCAGTTCTTGCTCATTTCAATACAAGGGGAATTACTCCCATTAATGGTAAAGTTTCAGCACCAATGCACAGATGATTCAGGGGTCAAGAAGAAATCACACTGATACTGGTGCTCATCTCCTTCTACTTGCTGCCAAACAGACAAGACAGCCCAATATTATTTTGCACTCTGCAGAATGCACTGGCTGTGATGGACATGTGCCTTAAAAATACCTTAAAATAGCTCCATGCTTTTGAGACTACTTGTTTGTGTGGAGTGCTTTAGAAAGGCTGTGTTTTTACAGGGCTTACTAAAGATATATGAGAAAACAGAAGACAAGGCACTGCTTTGGTCCCTTCAAGTCTTCTTCCTATATAACAGAGACAAAATTGTTTCCAATCTCCAAAGCCATCCTTGCGGTGTAAGCATTGCACCCACAATTCAGGCTTTATGGTCTCACACTCTCAGCTGAGATCTTGTCCTGACTATGGGCTCTTTCTTCTCATTCCATCCTTTCTCCACCTCGAGGATCAGCCGAGCAGTTGTTACACCACAGCCCAGAACACACGAAAGGAGAAGAAGCCTTCAGAGAACAGCTGCATTGGGGCAGTTCACATCTGCATCCCAGGCAGGATGGCTCCCAAATCCCCCTCTCAGGTGTCTCTATTGTCTCTTGGCCTCTCACCCCAGGGTTGCTGGAGTTTTCCAAAATTAATCTCTTTTTATAATGGAAGGGTAAAACCTATAACTCAGATGTCAATTTAATGTATAACATAATCGTAAACAGCATGTATAAAAGAGAAGCTCTAAATCTGAGCTTTGATGATGATGGTGATCTGTAACATTTTATACTTGTGCTTTAAACCATAAGCAGACCATAAGTGGTCCTTCCCTAGTAGTTCACAGATATTTTTGAAACGTGACTGCGGCATCTGCTGGCAGTGTTGTCTACATATATGTAAGCTTTGTTTTTCATGCATATTCATGTGTAGGTCATTTAAACACAGGATAAACAATAACAGGCCAAGGACTATGTCTGATGCACCCCAACAGGACTAGGCTGAAAAGAAGATTTAGTGCTTCTAGTAACAATATTTTGTTGGCAATTTGACAGCTTTGACCTAAGCCAAGTGACAGCGTTAGGTGATACACAGTGTGCTGACAACTTATTACATAAAGTATCATGGTTGGCTGTCAGAAGCTTTCTTGGAATCCAGAAATATAGCTCTGGCCAATTTTTATGGCAGGGAAAATGTGTTCAGTAATTTCTACCAAGGCAGTTGTTGAGTGGCTGAAAGACAGGACTGATGGAGAGTTATTTGATAACAACAGCAAGTTGTCCACCTGCAATTGGGCAGGGTTTATCCACATGGTTTTGTAATCTTCTTTGGCAGCAACTCAGACGTTACAATGCAGTCCAGACAATTCCCTTTTCTTTCTGGGGAAAAATACAATCCCATCTAAGAATGAATTGGGAAGGACTAGCAGTGCATGGGGGTAATAAAACAATGCCAGTTGGATTCTGTGCCTCAGAAATACAGGGCACCTCATTTTATGCCTTGAAACTGTGATGATTTTGAGGGCCAGAGAACACTGCTCATCTTTGTATGGCCCTGGGAAGCTTTAGGGTATTAGCAGAGCCAAAGATTTGGCAGACCTACAAGTCTGTTTTTTCAGTAATAATTTGGAAATACAAAATCACAGATCTTTTTTTTTTTTTTTTTTTTTTTACTGAAGTTTTGCTTGTGATAATGAAGAGATGATTCTTAGGCTATGTCATACAGTTTTGTGAGAAGGATTGATATGACAGGAATGGTCACTTTTGAGCTTTCCTGAACGTCCCTTTCTCTGCCTCTGTTAAAGGGGAGGGATCAGCGCATGCCCAAGCAGCTGGAGCACATGGAGTGTTTTGAGCAGGGCAGATAGCTGCACTGCAGAGTGTAAGTCAGCAGGCACGTGACTCACACCTGATGCTCAGGTATCCCACTAGGTCTGTTCAGATCTGGGGATTTTCTTAGGTGGCTTTTGCTACAGTGGTTACATTCTCTGAGTTACAGAGGTACCTGTATACCTTTTAAATGTAAATCAAACAGCATAATAGACACGTGCTCTGATTTGGAAACCTTAATCTTGTTTTGACCAACACAGCAGTTGCTCTTGTAGAAAAAGGACATGATCTCAGGGTATTTAATAAATTAGTGTGGGATAGGCTGGGGAAAAAACGCAGGAGGATCCATTGCCCAGGGATGCATCAACAGACAGCTGGTGTCCAGCTTTGGCCCCTTGGGTTTGATACCTGTGCTGCAGCCTGGCTGGTGGGACGCAGCGGGGATGCAAAGCAACAAGAGCCATGACGGAAGGGCAGGCACTGCGCTTACTGGCAATGACCTGTCCTTCAGGTGATGCCAACCCGTCTCGGCCCAGCCAGTCAAAATGAACAGGTACGAGTGCAGCAACCACAGACAACTGTTTTTAACTGCCTGCACATGATCAGACACACAGTCCCCTTCTTCTGGCATGTCTCACACAGTCTTAATTGAGAAAGTCAGGATCTGGAGTTGAAAATACGGTATCACATTTCCCATAATGTGTGAATTGATGGTTTCCTACAGTCAGTGCTGACAAAAATCTTCCCTTCCTCCAAGTTCAAAGTAACTGTTGAATATACAGATGGGCCATCTCTACACCTTTCCCCTCGCAGCAAAAAGTGCTTTAGATAATTAAGATTTTAAACTGTATTATGAGCAAGAACCTTGGCCATTTTAAGGAATAAGGGTTTCCTTAGAAACCGTGATAAGTAGTTTAGGAGCAGACGTTTTTGAGGACAAATATGTACACCATCAATTAACACCTTGTTTCTTTCACAAGTTCAGTTATATTTACAACACTGCTATGAAGCAGTGAAAGCAGACAGTTTTGTATGTGCATCAGGGCTGTGAAAGATAGACTCTGTGCTACCAGACAAACAGGGATTCACACCATATGGCTGGTTCAGGAGTTTTGACCAATTTAGAACAAATGCATAGTAATTTCCCGCTGAGGTCGGGTTAGGATGAATATTAATACAGATCAGAAATGACAAACAGAGAAATGGACAAAGATTGCCCCCGGATTACATCCCCCGCGTCTGCCTTACAATAAGCTTTAAAGCTGTTTTCTTGGCAAAGGCAGTGGTTTGCACCTGATTTCCATGGTACTTTACTTACATCGGGTCCCTGTAAAATCCCACCAAATGTTTCCTGTTCCAAGCAGCAGATCATTGGCTGCAGTTTGACATCCAGAGGAGTTCATAGGCTGAACATGTTTAAAAAGCAGCCAAACAAGCCAAGAGCTCAACAGCTAACAATGTTGAGGAGGCTGAAGACACTGGGCTTGGCACTGACAAACGCTGCTACCATTCCTACCTTTAGTGCTGGTTTTATCCAGAGATTGTTTTATGCCAAATGCAGGGCTGGAATACCCAGCACAATGCATCTACGTATCCTGAGAGGTTGCAGTACCAATACATTACATATAGCAGCTCAGCTGACAAGCAGAAGAGTAAACTGTTGTGGATGCAGATGGCATAAAATTAAACCAAGTCTTATCTGGCTTTAACTGAAGGAGATTTATTCCCCTTCTTTGCAAGAAGATAAGTGAGAAGATAGTTCATAATTGCCTGTGAGAGTCTCCTCAATTCAATTTCTGATCAGCTTGTGTAGTGAAAATAATGAATAACTCAGTTTGAGCCAAACGTGAGTTCTAGATTTGGTGCTAAAATGGGCATTTTGAGTCATAGTCCTCCACCTGTCTTGTTTCAGAGATAGAGGACTGTGTTCAGCTCCATGGAAAGCAAAGGTGCTGGCATTGGAAGGGCTGTTCCTCAGCTTCTTTAAGAAAGCCTTTTGGAGATGAACGGTGTTGTGTCCCACGTGTTCACCACTGGCAGGAACATAACAGGATATGCCCCTGCTATGCTTAGGGTAGGCTGATCCTCTCCATGGACATTCTGTTTCCAGCTGACAAGCTCCAATCACGTGAGTGGAAATTTTTTCATTCACTGGCTTATTTCAGGATGGCTGGTCTGAAAGAATTCAATTAAAAATGACTCAGCTGATTCTGAGGACAGGTTAGTCGAAAAACTGTCTTCCTGTGTTGAAAAAAAATAATTTGTTTGAGGAACTCTCTGATGCAGACGCTCTGGAGTGGTGCCCTCAAATTTGGCAGGATGTGTGACTTTTCTGCACAAGATTTGCTTTTTGCAGTTATTCTGAATATTCTCATGCAAAGCCTTTTGAAAGTGCAATTAATACATGCCCTCTAATATACAAGTCTGGTTTTACGAAACTGAATTGTTAACTATGTTGATATGGGGATTTCCTTGTGACTTCTTAATTTTAATTTTTATTCACTCTCTATTTGGATTTTGGGTACTACTGAGTTAGAGTATTCATGTTATACCTATTTTACTTCCAAAGAGACTATATGAAGGAGTATTAAGCTACCAATTCAAAACTTAAACAATAGCCTAAGTTTAATTCTCCTTGCTCACCCAATGTACACAAGAAACTGCGTGAAGCAAACCAAATAACTCAACAACTATGTGCATTTTGATTTTTTTTCCTGGGCTTGGCAAGCTTTATTTTCTATATGTTGTTGTACTTTCTAAATGTTGTTCACATTTTGGTCCAAAGGCAAATTTTTTGATTTTTCCTAGCTTGTAAGATGCTCCTCAGGAGTGCATCTTCATATTTCAAACACAAGCTTAATTTTTGCAATACTAATATTTAAAATCTGATCTTGCCATCTTTGAAATTGTCTCATTAAGTAAGCTGTTTATCCATTTAAAAAAATCAGAAAACAGAACAGACATAGAATTCAAGGTTTCAGAAAAAAATGTCTGCATCGGGTTTGGATGCCAAAATGAAAGTCAGTTCTGAGAGACTTATATTACTATAATGTATAGGAGAAAAATAAAAAAACATGACCAAGATACAGCTCCTTTTGAGCTGCAGCAAAATCATTCCTTAAGAATAAATGCACGTAAAGGGCCTCCTCCTGAATGGGATCTATGCAACCGCATCTTCTGACCCTTTGCAAACATGAGCCCTCACCTTACAGAAAACACAGCAGGCTTGAAAATCCGAGCAGCCTATCCCAGCCGGTGCGAGACAGCCTCTGTGAACAGCAGGACTTGCTTTTCATCAGCGAGGCCGGTGCTCACCTCCCGAACGTTTCCATCAGCCGCTGGCAGATGTGCTCCCGGACCAGCCCCGTGCCCGCTGCCCCCCCCGCCCCCGGTGCTCCCAGCATTGTTTGGCAGCGCCACGGCAGAAGCGAGACAAAGATAAATGGAAGTGCAGAAGCTGTATTTACACAGCATTTAAACATACCGTGTGCTGGAGATTGAAGGGCTTGCTGATAGGTGACACTGCAGGTTTCAATAGGGAGCACGTCTAGTAGAGCCCTTCTGCCTCATTCGGGTCATGCGGCCCCCATGACTTTACTTAAGGGTTGTTGTTTTGCCTGAAAAACATTTTTCTAGTGGAAAAAAATTACAAACAATAGTGAAGTTTGATCCCTGATCAAACAGCAAAGCAGGAACATTGCTCTCCCAGGATTGTTTTTCAACTATTCAAAGATGATCCAAATCCAAATAAGAAATAAATATAAAAAGGAAAATACACAGAAAGCAGAGAAACGGCAAAAAAAAGATTACTTTTAAAATACATTGATTTTGCTCCATAAGCCAAAAACATGAAGCAAGAATAGAAGTATTACATTAATTTTTCATCATTTGCCATTCAAATAATATCTCCATTTGGCATACCTTTAGACATCAGTCTTACACTTCACAGAGTGTTAATATTACAGCTGGAAGAACATGAAGCTTCAAGAAATATTTGTAATAAAGCAGATTTTCACCGAGGTAGGTCTGTTTTCAAATTCACATAACAGTGACAAAACTGGAATAAACTTACGACATTTTGAAGACTGTCAATCCCTTTTTACCATAGAATGACTTTGGAATTTTATGTTGAAGACTGGCATAAAGGAAATATCAAGAGATATTACAAGATGTGTCTTTAATGAACAATATTTTACGACATAGATATGAAGAAATCACCACACTTAACCACATTTCCTTTCAAGAAGTCCTTTGTTCTGTTGTGAGTCACTGACAGAGAGTACAGATTATAAATGGCAGTAAACACAGTGGTATAAAATAATAAATAAATTTTCATTGTAAAAATTTATTTTAACCAGCTCTTCTTGGCTGGTCAATACAATATTTATGGCACCAAGGCAGTAAAATTTCTTGATGTTTCTGCTCTGGGACTGCAAGAGAGGAAGGACTATTAATGTTACCAAGATGTCTGTCAGACTTTAAATACAGAAAGGTAGTAGGTCATGTATTCTGATTGTACAAGTAGTGCCTGAGCACCTCGAAGAGGTGCTCACATGGGAGGCGAGATTCAGCTGCCTGGCTGCTCCCTGCAGGCAGGTATGTAGGGGTTTGTGAGGACTGGCCAGAGTTGTGGGATGTTCTCTTTTCTCAAAAGCTGGTTCTGATTCTCAGAGGATTAATTCCTGATGAGAGTTCATCCCTTTGTGGATGGGGGAATGACTATGGAGAGGGATGCTGTTCTCCCATCATATGCTGGGGGTTATAGCCCCTTTGGCTCCTGCTGTTCCCTCTTTGCCCATGAAACTGTGCCTGCCTTATTGTAATGCAAAATAATTCAGCAGAAATAAAAGTAAAATACTTCAACCAGATGAAATTTAAATAGTATAAAATTGTGATTTGTGAAGCAAAACTGCTGAATGAGTAAAAGAAAAAGGAGCATGAAACATTTCGTATCAGTTTTCCCATTTCAAAAGGCTTGCCTGTAGAATGACCCATCCAGCATTCTTCAAGCTTTAATTAATTAAAAGCAGGGGGAAAGTTAGAATTTTGGCACAGGATAAATATTCCAGACTTGAACAGAAGATGTTGCTTTAATGACCTGGACACCATCCAGGAAGTACGCAAAGGCTAGCAGACACTTCTGACAGCTAATATATCTGATAAAAAAGAGCATTCTGGCCAATTAAAGAACTGGAGTAGAAATAATGGTTTGTCACCAAGTGTGTAACTGAGGCCAATTGGTCCAGATTAACCAATGGGTTATCCTTTGTAAGTGAATTTAAAGGTCACGATGAGCTGTCTGGGTAGGTAAAAGATAAAAATGTTAAATTAATATGGTGGCAAAAAATTTTCAAATGTGAGACGTGGAGATAAAAATTAGATTTGCAAATCATGCAAAATCACCTGGAGTGGACCAAGCAAATTGCTCTCATGGCAGAAGGTCATTAAGAAAAAAGTGTGAATAAAAGTATGAATTTCTATCCACCGTAGAAAGCAAAAGCTTTCTTTAAGTATTCATAGGCAAATGTACTCCTGAAGGACTTTATTATAGACTACCAGCTGGGTGCATATCCCTCTCTACTTCTGGAGGAAGCGAGGTGAGGTTGTTTTAGGGCAATCTAGTTTCCACCTTCTACAATAAAACAACCGGTTATATGGTTGATAGCTGACCTATGAAACACAATTTACCATGAGGAGATTATCTCTAATCTAGATGTGTTATCATTTCCATGTTGCAGAATGTCCCAGGACAAATCCCACTGAAGAGGTTTCTCTTTCAAATCTTCCATTGCACCCAGAGGCAAAGCTTGACACTGACTCCGGACAAAGATGGTCACAGACTTCAGGATTGCTACAACACCCATAGGTAAGATGTCCTGCCCTCGTGCCTATGGGGCATGAGAGATGAAGATGCAGCCCCACAGCTCTGGGTCTTGTCTGCCAGCACTGGGGACTCCCATCAGAGCACCCTGCCAGGTGGCCACTGCTCACCAGCCACTCCCCAAGTGCACCTCTGTCCCATTCCTCTCCAGAAAGTCCTGTTGTGCTATGAACATTAAAAAGACTCTGTCCAACAAATACTTCTGATTTCATGTGCATCTCAGCCAGCAACTGTATTCAAATGACTCTGTTTGCTGCTACTTGAGAGATAAGATTCCCAAAATAAGGCAATAAATATCCACAGTAGCTGTTGCTTATTTTTATGAGCACCTGCAATACGGAGGCCCCACATCATCACTGCAGCGCATAAAAATGTAGATGCTCATAACAGGTTGAGCCTAGGTAGCCCTGTAGAGAGGCATTTTGGTGCTCACATCCTCATAGCTATGCTTGCTGCTTTCTTCCCACCTAGAGGGGTAACCCCTTGTCCCCCAGCCAGGAGGATGCAGCTTGCTGCTTTTTCTAAGTCCCTTTTTCAAGCAGATGAATAGCCTGGGAAGGACCCTGCCTGCCATCCTGCTAGAGCTGATCTGCTAGAGACAGGCAGGCAGGCACTTTCCTTGTCATCCAAGTGTGCAGGCAAGGAGAAAGGAAGCACTGATAGCCCTGAGTGCAGAAGCAAAGAGCAGAACCAAGGGGGCTGCATTCGGCTATCCCTTCTCCCCAGCACAGTGCAAATATTTGGTTGTTAGCCTTCTTCTTACAGCCCTGGGTCTGACTGTGTGCAATCTGCTGCTCTGGCCAGATTTGGGTGGCTTTGAAGATACAGGCAACAGCAACAGCTCTGGCAGAGTTCAAGCACTGCTAAACAACATAGATCTCCATTCCTGCATGGAGATTCTCATCCAGGCTGTGAGATTTCAGGACTTCAGATATGGGTTACTACTAGTATATAACCGGTCATCATAAACAGTATTTCTTTTTCTTTATGGGAGTACCTAAAACACCCAAACCACACATAAAGCAGCTATTTAGTTCTCTGAGGAGCATTTAAAATACCTGTTCTTTCATGGATTACCTGTGTGAGTGGATGAACTTAAACCACTAAAGAGCTGATTCTGAGCCAAATTTTCAATGGATATTAAAAAAGATGAACACATACCCAGGAAAGTGAGCATTGCCACATGAGGCAAATGCATGCAAATGAAGATATCCAAGTACAATGGCCATAAAGCTTTGATGAAAGGTATTTTATTGACACTGAAGTAACCTTGTTGAATTGCAAATTTGGACTTCATTTCCTTTTCTGTAACCAGTGCAAAAGCAAAGAAAGGATCTGATTTCCTGGAAACAGGTTTGTCTTATCTGTTAATATATAGTCCCACCTTTTACATTGGGCAAATATATTTATATGCCGTTGGTTGGCATAATTTGGGACAAAAAGAAGGAGATATCTTGATTTTTCAGAGAGAAGCAGCTATTTTGAGGATAGAATCTAGGAAAGTATTTTGTAATTTCTTTAAAGAAAATGTTAAAACAAATCATGTTTAGTCACAGCATTAGTAAATTGCCTTTTAAGTAGAAGGCACTAGAGTAACAAAACTTTTAGGATAGGGTTTCCTATAGGTAATTTACCTTGTAGGGTTTTATAAAAAGTGAGACAGCCAAGTTGAAGTTAGCTAGTGTGTGATATTCCTTATGATGAGAACTTCAGAAATACTAAGCAGTGCATGAGCTTAATTTCAAATTTGAAAGTGACTGAGCTTAGATCCAAGAGAGCATGTGGCAGCAATGGCTTGGAAAATCCTGACGGCTGCATCAGCTCAGGCTGCAGCGGTGTCCACCTGAGTCTGCCTCTGCCTGGTTGTGTCTGTGTGCCTGTGACAGAGCCAGCAAACTCTTCTGATGCCTGTGGTGAGGCTGGTTCCAAGGCTGTGCTCATGGGGTGCATTTCAGGGACTGCTACACCACACTTAGCTGCACTAAGGTCCCATTGATTCTCAAGTCATGCAGGCTCCCCAGTCCATTACTCACTTTTGAAGACTCACTTAGGGAGCTTCTGAAACTTTTACCTTAAGTCTCTTTGCTGACACGATGAAAAAAGTGAGAGAGTGGACCAAAGCACTCATGTGAAATAAAACCAAACTTATTTAATATTTGAAATTTCAATTGAACTGCCATTCTGCTTAGAGATGGCACTGTCCACTCAAGTGGTAGATTGAGAAGCATCTAATTTTTAATACACAGAGGTGGCAAAATCTCATTTTGAAATCACAGTATGTCTTTCATGAGATGTAAAATATGGGGAAATTAAGCTCAGTCAAACCTTCCCTCCAGTAAGTAACAATGCAAATTAGGAAAACCCCCCTACACAAACAATAAGCAGTCTTCTTAACCCAGCTGACTTGCCTAGTTTGTGCCTTGTTTTCTTGCCTTTCATTAGCTATCACTACATCTCACCCCCTGTATGCAGCTTGGTCTCATTAAAAGAAATGTGGTGAAACTAGCCACATCATTATATTCACTTAGACGGGGCTCTTGTAGCCAGCACTTACCATCCATAATAGCTGCCACTTAGGGTTTGTGAACCCCCCATCGTCACCTTCCTCGTGGTTTGTTGGTTGCTTTTTTCTTTTTTTTTCCGTGTCTTACTTTGAAATTTACATGTCTTCAGAACAAATAAAATTCACAACAACAAACTAATTAATGGATTCCAGTTTTGACAGCTACAAGAAGACAGATGAGAAAGTAACATGCTTCTGGCAGCGTGTTATCAATTGGGAGGCACCAGTGCATCGCCTCTATGTGGTACAGTGAGCTGGAACCGACACTGACAGATGACACAGCCCTTGACAGTGAAGCCTGTATGAGCTGACAGCTCCACTTGCACTCAGGCAGGTCCACGCTCGGCACTGGAACTGAACCAGCTTGATGTGCAGAATATGCTTGCTTTTATCTTCCCCCAGCTGTACAGTGGGCAGGCTGAGCAGCACTGTCATGTGGAGCCCAGGACTTACCTTAGAAAGTTAAAACTGTGACAAGTGCTAAGATTTTACCTGTAAAAATAAATGAAATCAGTTGACAAGTATCACTCTCTTCCAGGCAGTGCCTTGCTCTCCTTTTTGGAAGCAGGGTGGCTCCCTGGCCAGTAGGAGGGAAGGAGCTTGGTAGGCATCTCTGGTTGGATTCTCAGATGTCCACTGAGGGACTTGCACTGCCTCTGTCACAGATGAGCACTCTGAGCCTCTCTGTGTCACATGGATTCTCCATGTTGAAGAAGGGCTGAACACACACTCCTGCCTTTCCTTCAGGTGGATCTCCCTTCCTTGGGCAGGTGCCTTCCTTCACAGAACTACAGGAGACTGCATCTTTGGACCTGTTGCCCCTGTTAAATCTGGTCAGAAGAAGCCAAAGGTTTAAGTTCAGATGGTGCTGGGATGTGGAGAGACAGTGTGGATGCACATGCAATTACAGAATGTGAAAACATTGACCTCATTTCCTTTGAAAACAAGGGTAATACAGCAAAGGTGGAGTTTCTTCACACTATACACTCAAGACATATATCTTTACAGTCTTCAGATTAGATTGAGCCTGACTGTAGAGGTCCTGGCAGCCTTATGTAATTCTTCCCTAAGGGGACAGGGATGCTAGAGGCACATGGATAACTGCTCCATGCTGTGGTGAATTACAACCCTACATCAAGTATCTCTTCAGAGATTACTATGATAGATCTTTGTTCAAGTCCTCCTCTTTTAGTGTATGTAGATGAGCTTAGGAAGGGATTGTATGCTTTTAAAGGAACAGAATACTGGAATCAGAATTGTCTGATGTATTTAAGAGTATATTGTCTTAATGAACAAAGAGTCTGGTCAAATTAGTTTGAATCAGCCTAGACCTTCAAGAAGCTCCCTTTTCTTCATCTCTAATGCTGTAATTTTTTTCTGATGACATTACAGAGGAGCTCAGAGCCCTATTAACAGAAAAACCCAAGTTTTACGGCTCCAGTGAGGGGATTTATTGCAGCCAACACATCTCTCTCCCTTGCTCCTTACAGCTCCATGTGGCCCTTCTGCCTGCTTCCCTCCTGTTCATTACAGTCTCCTTTGGCCCTCGAGAGCAGCTGCCAGTGCTCCCTTGGCCTCACGCCGGGGTGACACGAGCAATAACGCCGGCAGAAGCCAGAGTGGCACTGGGCATACTTGTCCGCATTCAGCAGCTGTCAGCAGCAGCTATTTGAAAGATAGATGGGGGTTTATAATGCTTTGTTTGTGCACGTGGGCCTCAGAACACAGCACTGAACTAGAAGGAACATAATTCCACCAGCTTCACTGGGACTATTCGTAGGCTTAATATGATGCTCGTGTTTTAGGGACTTTGCTGAACCGGGATCCGAATTTGTGAAATTTGTGTTATGTGCACATTTGCCTGGAGTTCTCTGTGCTGTAGCTACCCGTGCATGCTGTCATTTCAGCTACTCCAGAGCTTGGTAGTACTATGTAACAGGAGGTACATTTCACACAGTCTGTTTTCAACTGATATAAAGTGTAAGAAGAGAAAAAAGTTCATTAAAAATTGGTCTATAAAAAGACAACCGGGGAATTTTTTTTCAAGTGCTTTTTTCTGCAAAGCTCTACGAGGCCACACCAAAGGTTTGAATTAGTTTTTCCAGATATTTATACTTTTGCTTATTGTTACACATGTAGGTTATGTATAAAAATAGATCTGGTGGAAGTCTTCAGAAAAAATTGTTGGGTCACCCAAGGCAATGGGTTGGGGGGCAGCACTGCAGGTGCTGACAGTCCAAGTCAGGCTGGTCATTTAGGGCTGAAAGGTTTTCTTGGATGTTGCAGTAGCAATGCTATAACTATGTTGGAGCAGACAGGTATTGCTAAGTTCTTGCTTTCAAGATCAGACACCTACCTGAAAATTTACCTTTTAGAAAGAAATTCAAACATTTCTTCTTGTCCTAAGCCAGTTTAGAATGGACAGAATACGGAAAACCATTGATTTTCACCCTAAAATTCTTTTCACAAGCTAAACCATTGTATATCCTAGATCCAGATGTATGTCCTAGATCCAGATGATCCACATACATGTTGTGCCAGATAATTTTTAAAAGAAAAATCTTATCGAAAAGTTGAGCTAAGGATATGCAGTTCTTTCTTTAATATTCCATGCCAATGAATACTAATTTTATATAAGCAAATAAAAAATGTCACAGGTGTGCTTCATTTTTAGGTATCTAAAAAAACCCCAAAACCTCTCTGGGGATAAAAATATCTTATGCACATTCCTCCTGATTTAAGAAAAATCTTCCCAAGCACAGAACAAACATGCCATAGGAGGTGCTCAACACTGTTACAACCGAGTGCCCTGGGTGGTCATCTGCAAAGGTCAATAGAAAAAGCTCTTTAGAAACCAGGCCCTCACTTCGGTCCCTCTAATGTGAAATTGAGCAGTGAATTGACTACCCTCCATAATGCACCTTGCAGCAAGAATCTAGGGTGTTTGAATAATCAGAACCAAAGGTATTGTCCTTCAGGAGTTTTTCTTCTTTGAGGATTTTTGATTCTCTATCAGTTGTGAGAATCATATCCTTACACACTTACAAAACAAAGCAGGATCACTGAAGAGGCAATTTGTGAACTTTGCCCATCTAGGTTAGGAGCTGAATCCAAATTCGAACTAGATCCAGATGAAATATTTATGAGTATGCATAGATAGATATTTACAGAGAGAGACATGGATATAGACAAATTCAGATTATCTGTTTTTCTCCTGCATGATCAGACTGTTACTGGATTGCTCGCTTAGATATATTTTAAATGGCTTGCATTTATATTCATGGTGCTGGACATATCTGTGTTCTTGCTGTTTTAGAAAGATTTTAAAATATCATACTGGAATTTTATGGAGCCTGATAAAGTTGGATAGCAAACTTTCCTAAACAGAATAAGATTGTACTATCTAACATCATACGAGGCTAACCAAGATACTCTTTAACTCCTTTAAATACAACATAGAGCATGCAGTTTTTTTTCTTTGACATTTTTTGAGCAATTTCTCTTCCAAAAACCTCCATCATTTTTATCTGCAACTTAAGAATACATGCAATATTTCTGTACAGCCTTGTTTATCAGGAAAATCTGAAGCAGGGGAAGCTGTGGTGAGCCAAATTTTCCTGTGGTTTACATGGGGAAACTCACTGACCTCATGAAGACTATTGTGATTTATACTACTAGAGAACGACTCCTCTGGTGTATCCACATTATGGAGATTAACAAAATGTCCTTAAATTTTCAGCTGGGTATGTACTGTGGCACCACCACCATGAAAAACAGTGCATTTTGCACTAGGAAAAAAGTCTAAATTATGTTTCATGACATTTTTACTCCATTGACTCCTGCATTCAGATAGGTAAACGTAATAGTGTCTCTGGCTTGTTCCTTGCTTCTATTTCCGAGTCATTCATGGAAGAGAAACCCACCAATGGCTGTTAAAAACCAAACACTCTTCTCTGGTTCAGAAAGTCTCTGAGATGACAATTTGTGGTTGCTAGGAGGGTATTTTTGGGAAATATCACTGTGTGTTTTCTATCTTCTCATACTTTTCTGTAGCCATCTGCCCTCCAATCTGCTGGAAAAAAGCATCTTGGTCTGGATGGCCCTTATATTCATTAGATTCAAAGATGCTAGAAGCAGACCAGATAAAATTCTCAAAGTTGTCCTGTAAGTAGGAATGTTTGCTGATACTCAGAGTGCTTTAGATTCTGATGATGACATTTTGCTCTTTTTTAATGACCAGGTTGGTCAAGCATAATTTACCTTTAGTGAACCCATTCTGTGCACAGATTTTCTGATGTAAATCTGGAAGACAGAATTGGGGAGCTTAAAGTGGTGACAGCAGCAAGGGGGAAAGAGTTTTATTCCTTCGAGAGCACTAAATACTAAATAAGAAACTAGAACTGTGCATATACCATACGTTATATGTATGGTGGCTTTTCACAGTAGGTGAAGTGAGGAAGACATTCTCTAGTGGATGCATAAGAGGACTGAGATCCTGGACAGGCAGCTTCAGTTTCTAGTCTGTCCCAGCAACTTCTTGCACTTCTATAGGAGTCAATCTGTACTACCAAATGATTGAAGAGCAAAGAAGTGCTCTCTGCGCCCCAGTTATACATCCTCTATATTGCCTTCCCACTGCTGGCTTTGCTTGGGATGACTGCAGGCAAGTCATTTGCAGACAAGGCAGAGGTAGACTGGATTCCTGGTTGGATTCACCCTCAGGTCTGTTTCTGAAAAGCAGGATGGAGAATTTTGCACTCAGTTTTGTAAAAACACTACTCTAGCAAGCTGCAGCACAAGTTTCATATTAATCTAGTAGTTCAAACTGAAGAAACACACAGAGGAAGTCACGGCCAAATCTAAGATCTGCTATGATGCTACTTGGCCCTGAAGACACCCAGGTGCTGTGTGGATGATCTGGAGACAGATGAAAGGAGTATTTCTCCCTGAGAAATCTGAGTCAGCGGCTGTCTTTAACTAGATTTGTTAAGCAGCTAGAAGAACACCTGGGAACTCTAAGCACTACTTAAGCTTAGTAAATAATAAAAGTGAGGCTAGCTTTTTGATAAAGTAGTTCTGGTAGGAAGGAACAAGATTTTGCATTATACTTCCTGAATGCGATGCCTTTAAAGGATGGCTCATCAGAAATGTATATAGCAATCTTGTTTCAAGACATTCTCAAGAATTCCCTTAATTAGCCATCCATGTTTACTGTGCTTATCCATCATAATATGTGCAGTGTTATATTTTCTATCTGTAATCTCTTTGTTGGTTTTGATTCTTCTGAAATGCGTTTTCCCTCTCCAATGAAAAATATCAAAAGAGCTTTCATTCAAGAAAATATGCTTGGCATCTGAAAGTTTGGGATATGTGGGAGTCACATCCTTTTTGTATAGTTTCATTTAGTACAGTGGGAGTTTAACTCCTTGCTGTCTCTGTTAAAATGAAGTCAAGCTTAGGGAACTTGCAGTGTAGATGTTCAGTGTGGGGGGAAGGTGTCAGGGGAAAGCCCAGCAGCTGCTGCTCTCCTGGAAAGAGGGCAGATGAGAGGGGAAGGGAAGAAGCTCTATTTGTGCTTACAGTGCTGTGTCCCAGAAAGGCAGAGCACCACTCTTACCACTGCAAAACAGCTGTACAGCAGCTGTAATTTTGGTTGGTCCTGGATAGGGAGGACTGCCTGGAAGCACTTAGCTTTCTGAGGCTGTAAGGCTCTGCAGTCTCAATAGGATGCATTTTCAGTTGTTATAGATCTAAAGGATAAGGCATAATATCTCCATGTGAAGCTTTTTGCACAGCTCCTCATTTTCCAGTACTTATCTGGCTCCAGAATGAGAGGTTAAAGGCTGTAGAAGCTGATGTGAAAGTATTGGGTATTTGGACTGGAATGAAAATAAACAATACTGTGATTTTGTTACCTTAATTATGGTTGATCTGGATGCCACAGGGGCTCCTCCACTCCCTGCCATCTGTACCTCTTCTGCTTTGACAACCTTGTGTACTGGCTATGGTCTGTTCCACTATGCTCATTTCGCACGTTAAATACATTTTCTCCCAGTCATGAGTCACCATCTCACTTTCTTCACTATATTTGTTCATCTGAGACTATACAGCACGGGCATGAGAGCAGTACAAATGTAGGAAATGTTGATTCTGCAGCAAGGGAAAGCTGGCTTAGTGTCCTACCAAGGTCTGGACTGCACAGAAGCAAGGAAGCTATAAAACTCTCTAGCAGGGCCTCTGAGAACACTTGCCCTGTGGTAAAGGCAACAGCCATGGGGCTGATTTACTCTTTCTGCACCTGGGGAATTGCCAGAGATCTTTACAAGATGTATATAAGAGAAGGCAGGATCTGGCTCACTGACAAAGAGATTTCTAGCCAAATGACTCACCTCTGGAGGAGTCAGACAGTTTTTCAGAGGACATGACTTACAAGAAAATTCAGTAGCTGGGATTTATTTATTTTCCAGGGCCTGTTGAGCTTTTTTTAGCTCTTAAACAGTAAATCTGCATACACAAAGAACACAGACTTCAGAGACATGAGGTTTGAGGACAGACTTCATAAATGGCCACTTGTTGTGACTCACCCACAAAGGCAGAGAAAGGAGGTTTTAGCATCTTATTGTTGGCCAGATCACAAGACCCTGGTGCTTGTTTATGTGAAGATGGCAAGTGGAGCATTTGCCTCTGGTTATAAACACATCATTTGTGAAAGCATCCATCCTGAAAGATAGAAGTTTGCTTCTTATGAGAACTGCCTCTTTTTTCCCCTCAGGTCTTATTGAAACTTTGCCAAAGGGTTCAAGTAGAGAGCGGTCTCACAAAACTGAGAGTCACCTAATGTACTTTAGTGTATCCCTAACTCTGACAGTTTCTAAATATACTGCCAAAGAAGGGCCAGGGTGTTCAGACCACGCTGATAAAAGTATTAAATACAGTACAAACAGCCAGACACAGACTAGGGTGTAAGACAATAGACTATCTGGAGCACAACTCTATAAAGTTGCATTACCTTGAAATTCTTCACATCTTGTGCAATAGTTTATACCTTAAGTCATTCTAGCGTTTACTGCAGTATGAACTATTAAACTCCAAACTAATTCAACTCCAAACTTACTCTGGATATGACTGAAAACTAATTTTGTTAATTAAGCCTGTTTGCCTGTCTGAAATTGGGAATATTATAATATGCGATAGTTCTAATGAAAAGTTTACTTTTGCCATAATAACTGGCAGTGATTATCCTATACAATTCTCAAGAAGAACCTCACCAGTGAATTAAAAGATAGGAAATGGCTTAAAATAAATTTATATTTATTTCCATTTGAGAAGTCATATAAGAATTTTGGTAGGTATTTTGTTACGTAACATTTCCATCTTCAGAACAATCTCTCTTACATGGGACAGAAAATTATTTTATACCTTCTCATGACAAAATTAGGGTCTGCTTCACTAAAATATGACTTGAAATAGTCTGCATTAAACTCTAAAAACAACAGTTCAGATTGACAGCTTTTGGGTACTTTGCAAATCCATTTTTAATTACCAGTTTTCCTATAGATAATATAACTGCAAACAAAACACATTTACAGAAAGCTTTTTGTGTTTAGAATTCTAAATCTACCAGTCGAAACCTTGCCACAGCAGTGGATTTAAAAAAAAAAAAAAGTGGCATTTTTCTGTTATATGGATATTGATTGGGGTTTCCTTGTCACAAAGAAGGGCTATACCGAAGATCTGAAGAAACTTCTTATAATACACCATATCAGTGCTTACAGATGGCACTTTCATTACTACTAGTGGCCTGGTTTACTCGATTCACAACTTGCTTAATACTACAATGTTTATCTGTTGTAAAAGCAAACAACAGTCAGACATAGAGAAGTCTCCTAATTAGGAAGTTTCCTAATTAGAAAGGAAAACACATGCAAGAAATTTAAAAAATATTTTACTAATGAACTGCAGCAGCATTTTACAATTACAAATAATTGTGATGCCTTGGTGAGGTAAATCACGTAGCTTGTCTAAGCACAAGGTGAGCCGGAAAAATAAAATACAACCTCTTTCTGTAAATAGTTCTTGTACTGGGACCAGACCTTGTACTCTACTACCAGACAGAAACAGGAGCAGCAGAGGAGATTGACTGGGGAGGTGTGAGGAAGGTGCCACATTCCCAATAAGCTGAGGAACACCTGTACTGTCCTTCGAATGCTGTTTTCCTGCCAGCAGCAGTGTGCAGTGTTAGGCAGGCACCGATTCTGCCTCTGTCTAAAACCAACTCTACTCAGGGTGCTCCAGTTTTGTCCCAGCTAGAATTTTCAGCATTTGTGGATTTGTAGACCCATGGAAGAACCAAGATACTTTTTCTAAGAGTTGTGGACATGACTTTTAGTGGTATTTTGCTTGCACTAAACCTCCAGCTGCTGTTCCAGAGGTGTGGAAATTGCTCATAGCCCTTTGCAGATGCCTTAGATTGCACAGAATATTTCAAATAACACAAAGTGCCTATATTTAGGTAACTAAACTGAGACTTATGTGTCCACATGGAGATCACTACAGGTGAACAAGATGTCTAATCTTCCTTTGTAACCTGTGGAGTTCTACTCTTTACAGTCAGCAAAACCTGACTGTTCTCTGTGGTCCTCTGACAGTATTGACAAGGTCTCAACTTACTGAGATGAGAGCTTACATACCTGCCTCCTACACACCTTTATTTGGAGCTGAATCCCACTCTAAAGTCTGGTTTAAATTCTGGATATTTTTGTTCTAATTGAAACCGGATATTTTTTATTGCTGTTTAAATTGTGGTAATGTCTAAGATGTTTGCAGTTTGAGATTGAATAGGTCATTAATCAGGTCAACTTTAAAGTCTATCTTGGTGGTGACAGAAGCAGCA
>VZTN01029263.1:782-19928 GCA_013400515.1 Erpornis zantholeuca | reverse complement strand
CTTGCACATGAGCAGTTTTTTGTGCATCCCAAACCTGTGCAGGAGCTGCAGATGTCATTCCAGATTCAGGCTTGGATTGATGATCCCTAGCTATGTCTCCAAACAGTAAGGAAAGCTTTTGATGCAGGAACAGAGAAATCAACAGATTTAAAAGCCCCCAAACCAACAGATTCAAACCAAACACTACTCTTCTGGTGAAACCATTCTATGTAAAAACTAAGAATAAAATCACTCTGCCCTGAAAAATATATTCCAATGTTCCTAGCAACTGCACACTGTTACCTTGTTTTTGGATAAAGTAATTAATTGAAATACCAGTTACTCACTGACAAATCTCACAATATGCCGGAGGAAAAACCTCCAGGAAGAACTGACCTGCCTAAGATCTTCCTTATGCTACTTTATGTTGGATTAATTCCAGTCACTTCAAAGTGTACAAATCAGTACAGAAGCAGGCCAACTCTTTCATATAAATATATACTTGTAGTCAAAAACTATAGAACAGTCATAATTAGGTGAAGTCATTGGCACATGTGCCTAATAGCCTGAAACCGAAGGGACAATGGAACAAATAAAACAAACTGTGAAGATATTTCTACATTCAGAAAATTGTTCCTTATACAGTCTGAGCTGTGTGCAATACAAAGATATTAATATCAGTATTTTCATTATTCGGAATTCCTTCAACAATTGCATTTAAATTAGCATAACCATTGATTTCCATGAGCACACCAATTCATGCTAATTGTACATTAATTCCCAGGATGAATAATTGAGGTATGAGATGCAACAGCTCAAAAAACTGAATCTTGTTTAGTGCTTAAGTAACAAGTTACACGCCTTATGTTGATCAAGAAAACTGTACCTAGGTCTTCATTAACATACCAAGAATCAACCCACAGATGATAAAATCAGAGACCACGCAGGCCTAACAGTGTGTGACTCTGTTGTGTTTGACTCAGCCTGAGCATACCTGTGTCTTTAAACTTTTTCAGTTCTGGTAATTTTATAGCTAGGAACCATCACCTCCCATTATGCCATAATACCTCTCCAAAGCAACAGTGATGGGTGGATGTAGAAAAGGAATTATTTCAAAATGATGGCTCATTTTTCTTGTTTGGGATCAGTTAGCACTTACTCTCTCTTTCCAGTATTTTTCCCTGGCAATGCTGAATTGAGAACTTATATGTAGATGTTCTGCCCGTCACAATTCCTCTGTGTACTAATATGACACCATGTTGCTTGATATTATTATTGCCTCCCATTAACCCTCACTTTATAAATATCACCTAGATCATGAACCTACTTTATCAATTATGGAAACTAGGCAAATTCTTGCAGGAAAATATGACAATTTCAAAAGCTAAAATATAGCAAAATAGAAGGAGATAGCTAAATAAACTAAGATCCAATTTACTTGTAGTTAACAGTTTGCTTGTTTCTGACTAGCTGTAAGACAGAAATAGAGTATCCAGCTCACTATGGTAGAAAATTCCAGTATAATTACTAGCCAAGAATGAAAAAATCCGAGACTCATGGCTTTTATATTCTGGTCATTTGAATGCCAACAGGGTACCCCATGCATACTTCAGAACTTCGTCTGGTTGTTTCTATTGCTGTAGCAAATTCATTATTAAGCAGAGAATGCCTGGGTCAGACATCTGATTGTGCTACTTTGTATTTGTACCATACCCATACTTAAGGGATTTTCACAAATTAAGGAGATCCGAAGTGTTTCCTGAGTGTGTGTCTACACATAGGGAATTTACAAGCACACATACACAGTGTACCTTTTAGCTGTTGGTATAGCAGGGAAAAGAAGGTGGATACAAGCTTCTAGTTAGAAGCTGAAGCTCATTAAGTCTTTCCTGAAATTGGCTGCTAAATGCTTATATATTTAGGGAAGTGTCAGTTTCTTTACTTACACATTATCTGCTCGAAACAAAAAGGACAAAGATCAAAACTAGAGACGTCTTGCCAGCTTTACACACCTGCCCTAGCAAGATGAGCCCCCTTTCTCAATCCATTTTCCTAGTTTGCCCTACAGTCTGGAAAAATGCTTGAATGACAAGCTCAGATGGACAACCACAAACCATTTATCCTCAGCTCTGAGAGGACTAAATTTCTGCTGGCAAATTGACCGTATCTGTTTGAGATGATAGCTTCCTTTTTTGTGCCCTTGCTTGCTGAAGAGGACTCATTAGGTTAACCAAGAGGTCATTAGGGTCATTAACTGTCCAAGTTGTGGTAGATTTCCCATGACTTTTTAAAGCTTGCATACATTTAGAGCTTCCAGACTTTCCTTCACTAAAATTAAAGAATAATTTTGCTTTAGAAGGCAACAAAACAGGATGTTGAATTCTAATGTATATTCTGACCTGTTCCATCACAAAATAAGCTTTTCAAAGTGCTTCATATATATCCTCTTTTCTTTTTTTTTTTAATTAAGCACAGCAAGCACTATAACCTCCTTAACTTTTTATAGATATTTTCTTATGTTGTCTTTTAATCCATCAATTTTACTTTTCATACTTGATATCTTCATATCTCTAGCAGTGGAGAATGGTATTAAATAAGTATATGGTTTTACTGTTGGCATATTTACATGGCTGAAAGCAGCTTTTCTGCATCTTTGGGTGCACATGCTATTTCTGAAAGAAAACTTTTGCCCATCTGATCTATCATATCAGAAGCCTAAGACATCAGTTGCAAAGCACCACCACCAGCTTCTCCACTCAGTGCCGCTGACAATGCCAACATTGATCCACCTGGAACAGCAGTATGAACTTCACAGCACTTTTCAACGCTTTCCAGGTTTTTAAGCCCTGCGTGGAATCATCTTACTGTTTAGCATCCATAACTCTTCAGCTCTGCTGAGTTCTGATTTGACTGATCATGCCATTGTGAAATGTGGCAGCAGTGGAGGAGCCACAGTCCTTTTTGTAGCCATGGAACACAGCTGACCTATAAAAATATCTCTGGACATATGAAGGCATTGTAGAGAGTTTAAAATAGTTATGTGATGCTTGATGAGAGGATGACAATGTCTTTTTGTGAGGCTAAATGATATATCTCTATTGAGATCAATATGGCTCAGATGTGCAAACATTGAAGTCCTGCACTGCAGCTGTATCTATTCCCCTGGTTTTTCTAAAAAAATGCACAGTGTGGACATTACACACATCTATCTCAAAACTACCCATCATCTGCTCCTTGCTGCCAGACATTTCATACAGCCATAATACATTAAAATGTGAAATCACTGATAAATTTCTAAAGAAAAAGTAATGGCATGATAAATGACACTTGAGCTGATTAACAGTTACTACCAATCAATACCGTAAGTCTGATAAAACACTAATTGTCCTTCTAATTGTTAGAACTTTTTTTTCATCATGAAATTACTATGAGACCTTGTTTAAATGTACGCTACAGCTCTCTTGTTATGAAGAAGGAATCAATTGTACCTGTGCCTTGAGTGCATCTTCCTGTGATACCTCTCTGCACTCCTAGGAGGCTGCAAGGAAAGCCTAGACTAGATACAGCCAAGCAGTGCACCAGCAGCACTTAGTTTTAGAAATCTGTCATTCAGAAGGTTAAAGCAGCAGGTCTGCTTTGAAGAAAGTAGGTGCTTTGCCAGAATTGCCTCTGGGAAAATTTTTATGGCATAGACACCTAGAGCATTTACTTGCCTGCTGGAAGAGAAAAATGGTGGTAGCCCAAGGGCTGAGGGAATTTCCCACTTATTCTTTCAATTGTTATTCAGGTTTCAATGTTACTGTATATCTTCCTAAAATGCCATATAGGTTTTACAGTCCTGCTCTTAAACTTCAATTGAATGCAGTAACAAGCTGTGCACTGTCAACACAAAAGCTTAATAAGATTGTATCTATCTCTGTCTCTCTAGATCCCCATATGAAGCCTATTGCTGGTTAAAATTAGCACATTATCCTTACTGGATCCTACTGTTGCTGACAAAGGATTCTGGACTAAAACTTGTCTGATGATTCTTGCACAACAACCTCCTTGTGTACAGTGGATTTTGCTATCTCAGATTCCTAAATGCTCATTAAAAATCTCAAAAAGACTTCAGTCTACACATCCTTTTCATGCTTTAGGATTACTGCTCATGATTCTGCAGAAAGACAAAAAGGAAAGAAGAAAGATGTTTAAATATTATATGTCCAGGTAATATTGTATTTTGATAAATCAGGGTTTTCTCCCTCTTCATGCTTTTTTCTTAAAGCTTAATTACATACCATGTGGTGTGTTTACACAGTATGGGCAGTGCTTAGCCATTCAAATGCTGAATCTGTTACTCTCATATAACTTATAAATTATATATATATAAAATCATGTATACTAGGGATTTTACAGAAGGCAAAGCAAGACATCACCCTTGCTCAATGAGTCTATAGCCTAAATTCAATGTGATCTACCAAGAACTAGTAACAAGCAGCAGAGACACAGATGAAACACAGCAGCTGTTTAACAGCATATAAAATTTAAGCACATACTTGTAATGTGGCACGTTCTTCTCTTTTATCTTTTGATAAAAATAAAAGAAAATAAAGATAAAATGCAGTAAATATGATCAACTACACAACACAGCATTTTCATAAAGCATAGCAGAGTTAGAGGGAATGCTACACAAAATATTGTTACATGGGAAAAAACCCAGAGGGAATAAAAAAATTTCCTTTTGAAAAAAGAGTTCAAGCTAACATAAAAGCCAAAGAATTGTTAGGCCTGGCTCATGGAAACACCTACAAACTTACTCAGTCTCACTGACTTAGTATACTTTCTCTTCCATTTCAAAGAATATATGTAATTTCACATATCAAAAAGCAGTAATGCCAGTCCAAAAGGCAGTGAGATGTTTTCCATGCTGGGTTAATATCCTGGGATGCAGAGGAAGCCAGTAAGAACAACTCACACCACTGGCAATGGTGTTATGCATATGCACTCAGTGCTGCTTTGCAGTTAGCACTTGGCTAAGTTTGTTGTATTAAAAATAACTCACTGATTAAATGGTTTTATTATTTTTAGGGTTCAATTTAACACTTTAACATACAAAGCTTTGCAAAGCGACAACAAAATTCAGATCAGTTTCCTGCTGGGAACAGGACCTGGTGACTTAAAAGTCATCTAGTTTCCTGCATGAATTGTTTACTTTCAAAACATTTTCTCAAATGATATGTTAGAAATAGCAATGCAGGCCTCCTTTGTTTGCAAACTTAGCTAAAGTGTTACCCTGTTTTCAGTAGGAGCTGTCTCCTAAGGCTCAGGTAAGCCTCACTGCTTCATCAGCAGCTTCTTTGTTCTCACTATAAATCCCTTTGCTACATATGCCTTTTCAACAACCCTTCTGCCTGGAAAAGTGGGTCTGGACATCTTTTGTGAGTGCAGAATATAAATGAGTCTTGGACCTCCAACAGCCAATAGCTGATGTGTGGGATCTTTACCTCCTCATGTGGAAAGTTTCCCTCTGGACATCTTAATCGGTCATCACAATGGTGCCATGGGATGAGTTAAAGAACCTGACAGGGGACCCAAGACCTAGTCACCTGTCTTGGGAGTCAAAAGTAATTGAAATATCACCTGCCATATCACTCCCTTATGTGCCTTTGGTATAGACACAAACACAACTTACTCTAATTTATCCATGCTACTTGCATGGCCTTTCCATGCTCTATGCCTATTTTTGAAATAACAATATTCATACTGACTTCAGTAAGATTTCCCCCCATAAGCAAGACATACCACTGCTTATAATAATGAGCAAAACCTGAAGGAGAAGCAGGATGCTGTTAAGACATGAATTTGGTGATTACAAAGTTTCATTAACACACAGAAGCCAAGTCTCACTCTTATTTTACAACAGAAGGTTTCCTGTACTGCTCTACCGGTGTATTTCCTTCTAACACAGCAGACTACTTCTGGGACATATTCTATGTCTAGTTTTACGGCTGATGTGGATATAGAAATATGTATAAAATGTTCATGTGCCATAGCTCACTGGAAATTATCTGTCAGCTCCAGATGTGGGTAACTGTTGAATAAAAACAGATCATCAATTGATTTTTGCAAAGGCTGTGGAATGACAATTTGACAGTAATTTGGAGCACATCTTGAACGCACATAGCGTGGCTTTATGACAGCAGCATAGACAAAAAGGACACTGTCACCCAATGTCCTCTATCCCCTTCAATAAATACTAGTCTCTCTGCAGTTTTAAAAGACTACGTGCCATTGGGCAGCCTCTGTGAATAATGATGGAGTTGGTTTTGTAATTTCTCTATCTTGTTAAGGATGTGTTCACACAAAGCACATCCTATTTGCTGTCTGAAAGCTTGAGGATGGCCTATGCTAAGTGAAGAGAGATGTACTCCAAACAGTGACACCTTAGGAACCTGCCACAGGAGTGAACGGGATTTGCTGGACCACCTGGAGGTATCTATGTCTCCCCATGATTTACAGAATAAGCCCAGCAGACTAGACCACACACAGAACTTTGACAATGCTAATTTTAAGAGCAGCCTGTTCCAGCCTCTGTGAGTTGGTGGATGAGTGGACTGAGAGAAAAACTTTTCATATCCATCTACCTTTTGCACTGATACAGAATTCAACCTCCATGCAGTACTAAAGTAAACATAGGAAAGGAATGATTTGGCCAAACACAGGCCTCTGTACAGATGTCTCTTGCTTGCTTTCTCTTTATAGCAGACAAGAGACAGAAATAGGATTTTGGGTTCCTTTTCTTAGGTGATAGATTGAATGCTAATACAGAAGTCTAAAATGCGTTAGATAAATTGTGCCTTCCAAGTATTCCCTCTCTCTTCATTTAATTTGAAAAGGGAGGATAGCATGAGAGGTACAAAACCTAAAATGAAAACAATAACACAAACAAAATAAACTACAAAAATTCATCCTCATGCCTAACATATTTTCTAACTCACTAAACTTATTCATAGCCTTGTTTCCAATTTAATTTTGTACTGAAAATTCAAACTTTGAGTTGGACACTTCCTGTGAATGTGGATACTGAAAGAACCTTTACAAATACTTGTAGCTTGCATCCAATTGTAGGCTTGAGGTGAGAATAATTGATGCCAAAAGGCACTCTACACTGCTGTCACTGAAACCTAAGAGTCTAGCTTCCTCTTCCATAGAAGCAGTGCCTTAAAATTTGGAGCTTAAACTGTTATTTTCAAACAGTACAGTGGTACCCGAGGCACATAAAACACGTGTGCATATATGTGCATTTCTGTACGCGTGCACACAAGTGCATGCAGGTGTACAAATCACCCATAAGCTGGTCATCCTGGCTTATGATCCTCGTGAAAAGCAGGGTTGAGTGGTGGCTTGTCTGCAGCTGCAGTTAGTAACCCAGATGTACGCTATACTAAACTTATAGATTTCTATATATGCAATTTATTATAAATTCATAGAATTTATATTAAAGTATTATACAAAAAGTACCTTAGATAGCAAGCAGCTACATATTTTCTGGGTTTTTAGAATTATATTTGACCACCTAGTACAAGTCAGCAACTCTATTTTCTACTGTAACTGAACGATCCCAGGTACCATCTAACATGGAGCATTGCTGGAGACCTGAGGAGACCAGAGGTAGTAACAGCAGTTTCGGCAATCATTGCAGAAGCTCTGACTGGAAGGGGTGTTTGGGAGAGAAAGCACAAGTGCTTGGATACGTGTACCAAATTAAATTATATGGACACAAAACATGACACTTCCTTTGCAATATGCCAGGTAAGAACCCAAGAGGTACTGCAGTGTGCTGGAGCAAGCGTTAAGACCGATTAAAAACAGGCCTGCCCTTATGACATGCTGGGAACTCAAAAATTACTTTGAAAGCATAACCTAATCAGGTTGAGGCTGGGGCAAGACTTACATGTTGCCTGGTAAAAAGCTCTGGGAGAAACAAAACTGGGGCTGGTCACAGGCAGGTGGGCTCATGGCACCCACCTCACCACAGCCTTCATGTCTGCAGAGGTAACACAACACAAGGCAGAGCAGGCCTGAGTCACAAACCACAAAACAGCAATAATTCAACAGCCTGGAGGGAAGGGATGCCATCCAGAGGGACCCTGACACTTGAGAGGTGGGCCTATGTGAACCTCATGAAGATCAATGAATTGAAGTGCAAGGTCCTGCGCCTGGATTGTGGCAATCCCAGACACACCGACATGGTGGGTGGAGAAGTGACAGAGCCACACGGTGGAGACAGACTTGGGTGTGATGGCTGATGAAAAACAACATTAGCTGGCAATGTGCACTCACAGCCCAGAAAACCAAGGGAGTCCTGGGCTGCATCAAAATCAATGTGGCCAGCAGAGCGAGGGAGGTGATCTTCCCCCCTCTACTCTGCTCTGGTGAGGTCCCACCTGGAGTACTGTGGACAGTTCTGGTGTCCCCAGCGTAAGGAGGACATGGAGGTATTGGTGCAAGTCCAGGCTAGAGCACCTCCCTTACAAATGCTGAGCAAGTTGAGGCTGTTCAGCCTCGACAAGAGAAGGTTGTGTGGAGACCTCTTGGGAACCTTCCAGTACCCAAGGTGCCTACAGGGAAGCCTGAGAGAGACTCTGCATCAGGAACTGTAGAGATAGGACAAGGAGTAATGGGTAACAAGTTGAAAGAGGGGAAATTTATGTTAGACATTAGGAAGAAATTCTTAACTGTAAGGACGGTGAGACACAGGAACAGATCACCCAAAGAAATCGTGGATGCCCCATCCCTGGCACTGTTCAAGGCCAGGTTGGATGGAGCTTTAAGCAACTTGGTCCAGTTGGAGATGTCCCTACCCACGGCAGTGGGATTGGGGCTGGATGATCTTTAAGGGCCCTTCCGACCCTTATAATTCCATGAATCTGCTATCCCATAACAAACCNATGTGCGTGTGTGGTCTTGGGGGGACAGGAGAAGGTGACAGGGTTAAATGGAAATATATCACCCGAGAGTCCCGATGATCCATTGCTCTCCTCCGTCTGCTCTGATGCTGGAGGTCCCACACCGGTCCACGCCACGCTGCCACGCTGAGCCACGGGGCCGGGCCGGGCCGGGCCGGGCCGGGCCGGGCCGGTGCTGCTGTCGGGAAAGGGACGCGGAAGGCAGCGGCGGTCCTGGGCAGTCCTGCTTGCATCTGGCCGCCGCTGCCCCTGGGCCTCGGCGAGAGCTGCCCCCCGGGGAGGGGAACTGCCCCTGTCGGTAGAGAGCGCGGGCGCCCAGGGAGTGGGAAGTGGTAGGGATGGGGTGGAGTAAGGGAGGGGAGGAACAGTGCTGGGACCTGACAAAGCGGGCAGGGTTGGGATGGGCTGTGCTCCTCTCCCCTGCGGGTGCTCCGGCGCTGGTCAGTCCCGGCGGTGTTACACACTTAGACGGCTTCACCCAGTTGCCCGATCACAACATAACAGAAAGCAGGATAGGAGTTAAACTAGCGATATTATTTTATTTTTTGCGTGTGTATTTTGGGTTGCTTCTCTTTTTGTGATTTGTTATTTGCTACCAGTGTAGGCTGACAAATGGACGTCAATTGGATGTGAATGGGCATGATTAGGACGAGAGAACACATTCTTAAGCTGTGCCAGGGAAGATTTAGGTTGGCCATGAGGAAGAATTTCTTCACAGAAGGGGTAATTAGGCATTGGAGTGGGTTGCCCAGGGAGGCGATGGAGTCTCTGTCCTTGGACATGTTTAAGGAAACACTATGATGTCACATGTCTAGATGACATGGTGGCTTTAGGTTTTAGATCATAGGTTGGACTTGATTATCTCAGAGGCCTTTTCCAGCCCAGTTGGTTCAGTGATTCTGTGACAGTGGGAGATAACAACTACATGGCCTAGTAGCTGCGATCAATGCAGTGAGGAAGCACCTGACCAGCAAGTAAATGCTATACAGAGTATGTCTGCGTGGAGATGCAGTATGATACTTCAAGAGAAAAGTGAAAAGACAAATATATGCAAATTCCTTTTTGAAAGTAGTATAGCGAATTTTAATTTTTTTTTTTTTTTTACATGAAGAGGATAGTTTCACCACAGCTAGAAGGATAGTTGGTCAGAATGAAGTGGCATAATGCTGGTAACTTTAGGCTTTGAATAGAAAGGGCTACTTGATGATTCGCCCATGTTGAGAAACATTGTTTTTTTAATCTGGGAAAGCCACCTCCATACGACGGTGGCCACTTGGAACATGCAATAGGTGCTGAAGTAACTTTTGTCTCCATTATATCTCAGTGCTAAACCATACAATGAGTCTGGTCCTGGAAGGAAGGCAGTCAGTGAAATAATCTGAAATTCTTGGATTTTGCGTGTTTTGGTGCTCATGAAGGCAACACAAGATTTTAGATAGATAACATTGCCACATATTCCAATTTTTTTCAAACAGTAAAATGATAAGATAAAAATGTATAAAATGGCTCATTTTAGTGCCAGAATATATTATGGGAAGAAACGCAGCAAATGAGGCATAAGTTTAAAGTATACTGTAAGATCTTATTAATTTTTAATTAATAATAGTTTCTAGTTTCAACAAGTTGAGTGTAGATGTTGGTATAATCTATGTAATTAACAGCAAGAGATACTAACCTGCGGTAAAAGTACTCTGTTTTAGACTGTAATGTAAGGATCCACTATTCCCTCTGTGCATTAGTGTACAAAGATAATTAAGAGATTTCCCATTTGCCATCTTTTATCTAAGACGCACATATTAAACTGCGTTAATCTTTCTTGAGAGATAGGACAATCCATTGTTTTTGTCATTTATGCATTCTTTGTAATTTGTCAATGTTGCTATTTCTTTTATAGTCAAATGAAAGAAAACCCTGCTCAGTGCTCCCAAATGTGAGATTAGCAAAGCTGGTGTAAACAGGAATTATTACTTCACTGGCTTTAAAAATCAAAACTAGTGAATGCATGATTTGCATGTACAATATTCACTTCTCTTGAAATAGTACGAACTGTTGCCTATCATGTGTTTTTTCCAGGGATGGCTCAGGGATGAAACATGCCATATTTCTTTTTTTTTTTTTTTTTATCTAAATCTGGTATCTGTTACTTGTTATGTTTTCACACACATCCTTCATTTCACAGCCCCTTGAAATCTCAAGTATTTTTCTGTGTATTTCCCACCTTTTCTCAGCAGTCTGGTTGGTGAATAACTCCATCCTGTTTCTGCTTGTATGGGATAAAATTGTGATTATTGAGGAGTTGCATTTGCCAAAACAACCAAAATGAATAGGTAGAATCATAGAATATGCTGAGTTGGAAGGGACCCTTTTGGATCATTGAGTCCAACTCCTGGCCCTGCACAGGACACCTCAACAATCACACCATGTGCCTGAGAGCATTGTCCAAATGCTTTTTGAACTTGGACAGAATTGGTGGGGTCACCACTTCTCTGGGGAGCCTGTTCCAGTGCCCAGCTGTCCTCTGGGTGAAAAACATTTTCCTCATATCCAGCTTAAACTTGCCCTGATTCGGGTTCATGCTGTTTTTTCAAGTACAATAATCATTAATTGGATGGGTTGCTTCAAAGCTTGAAAATAGATTTGTATACAAAAACTCCTTGTAAAAAGAGGCAAAATAGTCTGAAGAGATCTAGTGCTTTTGAATGCTTTAACTTAGTTAGTGCCTTTTCTCATGCAATCTCTACAGAAACTGTAAGACATTTTACTTTTTCAAGGTTTGCTGTGCTTGGAAGAAGGAAATTGTGAATTACAGTCTTAGAAGCCTTTCTGTATGTATAGCACAAAGAGAAGAAGGGCTATTTGGAATAGAAAAAGGGAGTTTGCCCATATAATTGAAATAGTTGTCAATTAAATAATAGTCTGGGTAGGAGATATTATAAATAATATGATGACTCTAATGTGTTGAAAGAAAATATCTCTTTAAAAAGTTTTATTCCAGGCCTAGTCCCAAGTGGTTTCCTGGAGTCCTGTCTGTCTTGTAAAAGTAGAGAACATTTTGGTAGCCTTTTGAGCTGGTCTGACTTGGGGCATGTGCACTCTTTCTCCCCCCTCAAAGCAGTGACTTTATGTGTTGGGGAGGAGAACAGACTGCTTTGCTTGCAAGAGTGTTTCCGATTTGTCTGAGCAAGCCCCTGGGCTCATATCTCTGGCTTTCCAGCAGTGCCAGCTGGAAAGGTGGCTGTGAAGCAGAGAGTGCTGCATGGTGCACAGGATGGGAGGACAGAGCTCATGCAGCCCCAGAGAGAGGCTGGGAATTGGATCCAGCCTAAATGCAAAATGGGCACATAGGCACAGGATAGTAGCTCGCAATGTCAGTGTGTGTTCATAGCATATTGTTTTTTGTTTCTAATCAAGTTGTTGGCACCTTCTGTGCTAGTCTCTGCTGGCCACTGAAGGTTCTGGTATTTAATAGCACAATTTCAGACCATTTAATGGAATTGACAGAAAAAATTATGATATGAAAAAAAACAAAAATGTAGAAGGCTGCTGCTTGGGAAGAGGATAAAAAGACACACTTACAAGAAACCTTTATTAGGCTTTAGTTTGGCATAATTATGCTTGTACAAAACAAATTTAATAATATACTACAGGTCAAAGACACAGCCAGAGATCAAAAGGCATAGTTGCATTGGCCTAAGTGGATCTCTTTAAAATAATCAAGGAATTTGAGGGTCGGGGGAGTTTTTGACGTGAACTTTGCATGCACATAAACTCCAGAGCTGTTTGTCTTGATGCTTTGCATAGACCTGAGTCTGCAGTTTTAATTTTTTTTTTTTACAAAGTTAAATCCTTTTAATTAGAAATCAGCTTGACTTCTAGTAGTACCTGAAAAAATTTCTTTGTATCATCTAGCCCTACTGATCCGTATTTAATGTAATTCTTGCACTAGCTTATTATCTTTTAACCTCTGGAGCAATTTTTCATTTGTCTTTTAACTCCACACAATTCTTAATGCTTCTTTTAAAATGCCAGAAGAAGAATTCCTATTTGTATTGTAGTCCTAATGCTTTTTTAATCCTTCTTTTATAATAGTTTCGTCTTACTTGTTAGAAATTACTAAATCCAATATTGCTCTTAACTATTTGAAACTAATTTGCCCCCAACACCTTGTGTTGGTTAGATGAATATGTTTTCATGAAAGCCTTCTATTCCTACTTAGTTACTTTTGACCCTGTTGACCAATGTCAGCCAAAATTGACAAAGTTGTGTCAGTGTCAAGGATATCAAATTTTTACAGGTTTTATGAAATCATCAAGTTGCTAGAGGGGGAATGACCCGAATTAGCATTACTGCTAATGGAAAATCTGCAGCATGATTTCGGGTTATCTCCTGATAACCTGTTAGACCTGGCTTAAACTGGCCACCTGGCTGATGTACAGCTCTGAACCACTGGGTGGTTTTGCTGCTCTTCGTCAAGCATAGGTAAGGAGCACAGCTGGGTTTTGCAGCAGCACCACAAGAGCTGCAGGCTGTGGCCAGAGGAAGCCTGGAGTTTGCAGTGCAGATGTGAAGTTGTGTAGGTTGAGTATATGAGATAAGTGATTCCCACCTGATCTTGAAGTACCACAGTTGAATGATTCTTAAAGTTGAGATCTGTAAAGCTATAATTTCCATGGAGCAGCCTTCAAATCATGTTAATCAGTAAAATTTTGAGTTTGAAGTTGGTGTATATGCTGATCTACCCATGATTCCAGGGCTTGATAGCAGTATGTTTGTTGAAATTTAATGTCTGTTGGCATATTCTTTAAATAGATCTTTCTTTTTAAGAGAGGAAAAATCCAGAAGAATGTATTTGTAATCTTACATCTTACAGCATGTCTGCTTCGAAAAAATAAAATCACAATTTTCAGTTTGGAGTTTTTTGTTTGGTTTTTTTTCTTTTGAGGAGGAGAGGTGCTACTTTTTTTTTTCAGTGCCTTTTCTAAAAGGTGGCTCAGGTTGTTTGGGGGAAATGTGACATTACTGGTTGTTGTCATTTTAGGGAGGCTTGAAGTAAATCCAGCATATTGTCTTATGCATTCCCTTCTGCACTGAGTATCAGAAGTAATTTGCGTTGTTGACAGCTACATCAACATGTGAAACTAAACAAAAAGCCAATAACAGGCAAGAAAGTGAGAATTGAGCACCTCATCAAGAAACTTTCTTTCTATCGTGATAAGAGGGGCAAATAGTGCAGCCTGTCCTTATCTGTTGCCACAAGTGCTTTCTTGCTGGAAACGTTCAGGCGAAAGAGAACTGTTTGTATGCCTCTGTGTGTTTGTGAATATGGGAACAAGCAATTGACCCAAAAATTACGTACTGGTGATTTGTGTAGGTATTTTAAGAAGTTTCCATTTGTTTAATTAGTTACCCTAATTTAAGCTTATGCTTCCAAAAATGCTGTTGTAGGTTCTCAATTGTACCCACTGCAAACATTAAATACGTGGTTTGTCTGCCTGGCAGTGTGAGGCATTGTGTTAGTTGTTACTTGAGGTGTCTTCTGCAATAGAAGGGTCATGTCTGTTGGTTCAGAGATTACCACGGTGTGTATCCTGTGGTAAACTAAGCGGCAACTCCAGCACAGGCTGTTGAAGAAACATTTATTCTATTTTGAGACATGCTTAGTCATTCCTGTTTTGGCCTCTAAGGGTTACACTCATTACTCCTTATTCTCTTGTAGTAAAGCTGATGGACAAGTTAATAAGAAGGTCAGTTTGTGGTATTGGAGGATGTGAATTCATAGTCTGAGTGTGTTGTGTAGTACCAGCAGAAACTGGAGAATACACTCCGCATTTCTTTGTGTGTTGGTAAAACTCACAGTTTACATCACGCAGGTATGGAGCAGCTGCTCAGTATGGGTCAAGCATATGTAAGAGGATCCTTATTAGTAGGGAATATGATACAGCTTTCCTGTGTCCTGTAGAGAACATTCAGCTATAAATGTTTCTTCACTGTTGTAAACAGAAAACTTCAGTAAAGTAACTTAGCTTTTTCTGTTAAACCTGCTTATTTCATTGTTTTACTTGTGTTGGTGTAGGCTGTGTAAACCACATAGGTATCCTTAATTAATAGTATATTTTGTGTTGGGTTTTTTAGGTACGCAGATCTAGTACATTTTGTGTTTAACTGAATTGTTACTTTAGTGAAAATATTTTCTCTTGTTCAGAATTAAAATGCTTTCTATGGGGACTTCCGCTTCTGATGCGAGGACTCTTTTGAAGACCTCGTTTGTTGCATGGCTTAAAGGAAGATGATGTTGTTAGTGAATTTGGAGCATCCTTCAGGAGTCTGGTGACCCTTCTGTCGTTGGTGTGTGCTGTCATGGACAGCTTCAAACGGTAAAGGCAGTATTTTTGTGACTTTCAAATTAGCACTCTGATAGAGGAAGCAGGGGGTTAAGTTTACATTAACAGCCCAAAAGCTCATTCTTTTCACTCTTAAAACCATTTACAGTGTGTTTTTAAGAAAGTAAAACCATTCACAATGGTTTTAAGAAAGTTTTGTGTATTTTCACACTGGGAAGGTGTATCTTCAGATGTGCTTTCACAGTTGTTTACAGCGAGAGCCAAATTTCATTTCATATTGAATTCATTTCCCTGAGACAGTGCAATTTTTTTTTCTCTTAATAAATCCCTGAAGATAATGCTTATTTTGACCATTAGGTTTTTTTGTTGCTTGAGGGCTGGTTTTGGCTAATGTTTCTTCATAGTCTTCTCTTTTTCTTAAACAAAAAAATAAATGTAAAGTAAGGTAGAAAGTAAATGGGAAGCCACACTTAGTAGCTTCCAACTGAACAATTGTCTTACAATAAAATACAATAATTTATTAATATTTTAGTAGCTGTACTTTGTTTAAGAGGATATTCAAAAGAATGCAATTTGCTTTCTAAGAATGCTGTGTCTGCTCACTGTGTTTATTCATTCTGTTTTATCAGCTCTTTTTCAAAACACCGCAGGCAGTTAATGCACCTTATAAAGGACTCCTGACTTTTTGCATCTTCCTAAGTCCTATCTAGATGTCACCAGTGTTTCCCATGTTAACAGTTCTGAGCATGTTTTACTACATGTGCCTTCGGCGCCGAGCTAGGACAGCAACGAGAGGAGAAATGAACAGTCGGAGGGCTATCGAATCAAACACCCGAGCCTTACCTATCAATGTTGAAATAGTTCAGTATGCCAAAGAAGTGTTGGATTTCAGCTCTCACTATGGCAGTGAAAACAGCATGTCGTATACCATGTGGAATTTAGCAGGTATTCCCAACGTGTACCCTAGTTCTGGTGACTTTACCCAGACTGCTGTCTTTCGAACTTACGGGACCTGGTGGGATCGTTGCCCGAGCGCTCGGCTGCCTTTCAAGAGGACACCATCCACTTTCTGTAGCCAAGACTATGTGGAACTTGCTTTTGAAGAACCAGTTTATCCCACTGCAGTGCACATTCTGGAAACCTATCATCCTGGAGCTGTAGTCAGGATTTTGGCATGCTCTGCAAATCCTTACTCACAAAATCCACCAGCTGAAGTAAGGTAATTTTTTTCTCCTATATGCTTTCCTGTAATATGTTAAATGCCCCAAATAGGGCTGTTTAATGAACTTTACTTCCTAGCGTTTATCAATTTTGTACCTGACCCACTAAAATTTTCTTTATTTCTTCCTGTTTTTAAAACTATGGTGACTCGTTTTCATAGCAGCTTCAGAGATGTGGATGTTTTGTAGGAATTAATGCATCTCCTAATATAAAATTTAATTTGTGTAATGATAGTTTTGGTGTTGGAATTTTTATGGGCAGTAATTACTTTGTCTGTGTAAAACACTACTTTTGAAGTGGTAGGTCTGAGCTCTTTCTCCAGTAGGAAGAGGAAATTGTGTAAAAGAGGCCGAGGATTCATCGTTTCTGTATCATCCTGCTTCAAGTAGCCATAGACTCTTTCTTCTCTGCATGCTTTAGGTTGCATGCATAGTACAATCAGGCACTGTAACTATTCATATGGAAATGAAGCTTAAACCAGAAGCACAGAACAGCCAGACAAAAGGTGCCATTTGTCTGATCTTTATTTTTGGTCTGATCAAAAGGTGTGAGCTGCACTTTGTTTTTACACTCGCTTCAGCTAAAAGAAGCATATTTGATGTGGTTGGTTTTCCTTATTCAAGGAAGTCTTGATGAAATTCCAGTTGCAGGGTCAGGAGTGTTGTAACCTGGGGAATGGTAAGATAGTAAAGAAAAACACGGTGTATGAGATGAGAAGCTCTTAGGGAGGAGGTGAGGAAGTAGAAATGGAAGGAGAAATAGAACAGGTCAAAACACATGGTGGGGAAAAACATTGGGAAAAACTACCAGTGTATGCAACTGAAGTATTCCATATCAAAAAGAAATTAAATGATGACTAAGATATAAAGGAAGGGAGAGCTGATAGAAGAAATACTTAACAAAATGTGTCCTGCAAAAATTAGTATAACAACAAATACTATGTTGCTATGATATATGCACTTTGGTGGTATAAACAGTGGATGTTGGGTGACTTTTTTTTCCTGACTTGCCTTTTACAGATGCAGCTAAAAAGTATATTTTAGAGTCTAACTTAGTATCTCTTGCTTCCTAATACTAGGCCATCGACGTATTCATTCAAAAACCCTTGGAAAATCAAGTGTCATAGTTTATTTTCAAAATTCCCGACTAATATATTTTGTATGATTCTGTCATCTAGTGTGGCTAAGTGCAGTTGCTTGTTTTACAGGTCTAATGAGAATATGTTGTATAGCTCTAAAGTAAACATCCGCATTCAAGGAACAGTGATAGGTGGCCTATTATTATTACTTTGACCTAACTTTAGAAGTATGAGAGCATTTGGCACTGTAATACAGAACTTATTTACAGAATGGTATGTGGTGAAGGCAGTTTTAAGACTTTCAAATTCAAAACCTAATGTGAAATGACTTTTGGGCAATTACTCTGTGAACTTTCATTTTTCTTTTTTATTTTATGATGTAGATTTTACTTCTTTATGATGGAGCACAGAATGGAGGAAAGCTCAAGAAATGTTAATTGAAGGACCTATTTAAATAAATGCACAAAAAAAGAGAGAAAGTTGTTCAGAGAGTTAAAAGGAGATGAACTGAAAATACTAATATAAAACTTCGGGGTATATGCTTTATAACTTCTCTTGAGGTGTGATTAGAATGAGAGCTCAGATGCCCTTCCTGATAATAAAAGATGAAGTTTCTGTAGGATCTTGCTTTTTAATATGTAGGCAAGAATACCTTGTCCTGCCTACATAGGTTAGCAGCATTTCTGGATAGAGAACAGTAGTCTCAGGCATCCTTGGAAACAGCTGTCTGTGCTGCCTCTTCAGTACTTGTTAGTCTTGATGCTGGAGAAGTGTTTGAGAGACCTTTTTTTTCTGTTGGCTTACCTTTCCTCAGCAGGACTTGTCTGTTCAGAGCTGCACATTTGGGTTGTCTCCTTTCTTCTAAAGGAGCAAAGTGTCTTATGTATGGTGTCTTGAAGGGAAGAAGAAGGAAGCCTTTCTCCACATGAGGTACACAATATTTTTTGTCTGTTCATTTGCTCACCTTTATGAGGCGAATCTGGAGAGTGGCAAGAGTGCAGTCTCTTTTCTGCTTCTGTTCATGGTTTCTCATTTTTACTTGCAAAAATTCTCTGAGATACCAGCTAAGAATTCTTTTTTTGAAGATGAAATGCTGCTATAATCTCAGGTGATTCCTTGTTTAACTGATGTTCTGGTCTTGAAGCACAGCCATATTATTTTCTTCTGTTAAAAAAGGCCATGGCCTACTTACTCAAAAGGCACTTAGAACCTTGTTTTCCACTTCTGACTATTTTGATATTTGGTTTTAAATCACCTTATTACTGTAGAAACCTTTCTTTGCTGCTTTGTTTTGTCAGCTGTATCTGTTTCTGAACACCAGTGTAGAAAGGGCAGGTCATTAGGAAAGCTCTTATTCACCAGTTCTTCCTTTTGATATACAAGGAAGGCCAAACTAACAGTGAAGTCAAAATTGGTAGGAGGAAAAAGTCTGTTCAGACTTGCTTAAATGTTACATTTAGTTGATTATACTGTTTCAACTAGGTAATATTTTTTCTCTTTGGCTACTATTTAAAATGTCAGCTCATTCAAAATTTTGCTGTACAAAAACTTCTAGGCTACAAGAGTCTGTAACGAG
>VZTN01029262.1:64355-95361 GCA_013400515.1 Erpornis zantholeuca | reverse complement strand
GTATCAGCCTGTTGCTTTCTTTAACTACTAGAGAAGTTAGGAGAGAGCTGACGAGTACTTTATCATCCTCACGTACATATACATAACTCTGTTTCACAAATGTAGAATTCAGTGAGAGGGAGAAACTTTCAGTAAATACTTATGCGTCATTAGCTACATTAGTTTCTTCTGCCAGTCAGGCTATTTTTTTCTCAATTTTGTTCTCATTTCAAAGTTAATCACTTTGAAACAATTACTTTAAAAGCGAAGTAATTTTAACCTATCATATACAATACCAAAATGGATTTCTCTTTACATGGGCAAGCTCCATTTTCTTTGTCTTCATCCTCCATACTATCATCTTTAACATCAACTATCCATAAGCACTGTAGCCTCCATCTCAACTGGAAACGAGTCAAGCTTCTTTCTGCTTCTAATCCTGCAGTTACAATAATGTGAACCTACATGAAATTTCTGTGTATTCTGAAAGTGAATATTTAAATCATCCTTACAAAATTCCCAGATGCCAAAGTTTTAAAACTGGCCCTTCAGAGGGATCCTCTGATTTGACAGACCTCTGATTTGTTGTTCAGTCATCCATTTCAACATTTATGCTATATAGCCCAACCTATTTCATTTATACCACTAAAATAATGCATGTTTAAACCAAGGAAAAAGATACACTGATATCTACTTACAGTGTAAACTGAGAGTTAAATAGGTAAGGCAAAAAAAATCTGTATGTTCTCCTGAGCAGAAGCTACCCTTGTTACTACATAGTGTAAAATACACTTTCTGTCTAGCAGACAAGCCTGCAGTACCTTATTCTGACAGGAAGTACAATATTCTCAAACTGAGAGACAATACTTACTGAGCAGAGATTTATTTTGCAACAGTGGCATGCCTGGGGACCAACCTCAGAACTTCCCCACTTTCTTCTAACTGCAGGTACCAATCTTATAAAAGAAAAATTTCAAGTAAAACTGAAACACAAGCTCATCCAGTTGCATGATGATTCTTTTTTCAACACAGCCAAGTGGCAATTCACTGCAGATAGATTTCTGACTGATCTATGTAAGGAATTTAGCATTAAAGCGTTGCCAGTTATTTGAACAACTAAGCAACTGGTAATTTAATTTTACATCATAAATATCCTCTGACAAAATTATCCAGAGTGAGAAACTTGCCCATTTCCTTCCAATTGTGTTGAAAGACCCTGCTTCTCTCTTCTCTTGCTTCTACCTCTATCACACCTACAGTGCTATTTTCTACCTACCTTTGAGTTAACTTTGAGAAGACATAATTATGCAACAGTATGAATGCCAGAGTCTTGAAGTGTTCCATGCAATTGCTCTAGTGCCAATAGCAACTACTGAAATGCAATAAATTCAACAGTCCAAAGAAATAGTCTTTCTAGCAAAAAGGCACACAGTCAATACCTACATCAACTACTAATTTAAACTGGAAGACATTCAAAGTTGTTGCATGACACTGGAAGATTGCTGAAACATCTCATAGCATGTTATTATTATTATAAACCATTTAAAGTATAAGCTAATGCTGGAGATTTAATATTGCCAGTGACATCTAAAATAATTTTTTATGAAAAACAAGTCAGTACCTTTACTGTTAAGTGAGATTTGCACATCTGACAGGATTTCCCACTACCTTATTGCCCTATCTTGATGGTCACACACGGGGGTAAGATTAAGCATGTTCTATCTTAAGCATGGTAAAATGAAACAGAACACAAAGACACTTGATTGCTTTGCCCATGCTCCAGAACTTGCATTATTTTAGGAAAACAAAGGAAGCCTATTATTCAAAACAAGCTAAGATTATTGTTTTGAGTGACATTATTTACATTAAAGTCTTTTTCCTCTTATCAGTTTCATCTTACCCAATCCTTATCCTTCTTTACATTCAGTTCCATTTAACAATACCACTTGTAAAAGTATAGTGCATTTTGTTCCTGCACATTCAATTGATTGTACACAATCTCCTAACTAGTACTATAATATTTATAAAACTTTTTAGATGAGAGTGTATATTTGCAGTTTTAATCATTAATGGTCATGTGGTTTCAAATGTCTCACAATGTCTTTTTACTAAAGATACCATCCACCCATGAGTAAGGCTGATTGAGTTCATACTTGTTTAAATGTGTCCACTTTATTTTGTTCAATATACAAATAAGCATATGTAATGTTGTCTTAATTATCTCAAAGTCACCAGGCAAAAAGATGAAGCTTATCATAAGCTGAAAATGCCATCTGTTAATAGGTATTATCAACTGAAACTCAAGGCAGTATTACGTTTTGAACTTGCACGGGGCAAAAGTGTAACGGAGGATGAATTAAATCTAAGCAAACTTAAAACAGCTTTCTCTTAAAAACAGTTTGGCATTTTAAACAAAGGCAAATTTAATGATAGCAGTCCCTACTCAAGCTTGTTCTCATTGTTTTTAGATTCTACTTGTATAGAATTTTAAAAGATTCCATTAAAATGCTGTTCTGCTGCCGACCAGAGCTGACTGGATCAAGCTGATACAGCAAAGACACACCGGGCTGAAAAAAAAAAAGTGATACCCTTCCTGAACGCTGACTCCTTTTCCAACATTAAAAAGATAAAAACTTTTCTTTCTTTTCTGACAAAAAAGGGGTTTCTTTCATTGCTTCTACCTGCAATATCTATTTCTTAATTTCTTTGTCTACAACCTCAAATACGTAATAAGAGCCATGAGAGATTAATTTCATTAAGTAGGACTATTTTTCATGGCAATCCTCAAACAAAAGAAGTCCTTTGTTACCTGCAAAATGAACTAATAGTGCAGTTTCGGGAAGAATCTAATTTGATTTGCTTTCCTCCAGATTAGCATTAAAAACAACCAAAGAACCCAAAATAATCTGATCTCTTCCGTAAGACTGAGAAGGTATGATTAGAAATGTAAAACCAGCCTGGGAGAGGTCCATAGTCTGTAAAATGCAGACTAAGAGAACAAGAAGCCCTAAAACCCTTCTCCCTTTGTGAAGGCAGGAGGGAGGGAAACAGGTTGCCCTATGTCTTATCACATACTCCTAAATCGTGAGCTTTAATTCTTATCTGCTTAGCCTGAATTTGTGAAAACAAGGACTAAGAGTATAAATAAGACTATGTATTCAACCAGAGAGCAAAACAGGTTTCTATTTTTCTGTTCCCATGATATACATGATTCCTTTTTTATTCCAATTCAAAGTGATATTGCATTTTATATAGAAATCAAAAGGGAAAAAATATTTTAAAAAGAAATCACTCAGAAAGACAAGTAATGCTTAGACCTCTAGAGTAATGTTATTAACAACTGTTCAAGTGATTTAGCAAATGTATCAACAACACAGTATCAAAACAAAGAAAACATTAGAATATTTATAAAGGGATTATGCATTTAAATTATCATTCAGGTCAATATTTGTGAATCCACTTAGTCCTACAAGTTAAAAGTAAACACTTAATAATATCACTTTGACCAAACTTGTGTTCAGGTGGACATCAGCTACTCTGCAGACTTTCATCCATGCATTCTTACAGTCCTACTAAGTTTTAAAGAAGTGTAGAACACTAGAGCACTATTTGCTACAACTCATTTCTCCTTGTACAAAATTATTAGGATGATAACTTGTAATACTTTGAATAAGTAAACTCCATCCCAGAGAAATAAGGGGGTCTGATAGTTCCTCTTGCCTCAATTGTCCAGGCAGGTTGATTTTTCTGAGAGTTTTAGCTGTCTTTGGGGGAAAACAAACACACCATCCTAACAAGTTAAGTAAAGTCCTTCCTATTTGGTTAAGTGAGTATTTGACACATTGTTTTTCCTATATGAAGGGGAAAAGCTGCTAGTATGACTTGCCCCCACTTTTATTTGAGGGGTTCTCCAGTACATTTTAAATCCAAATACACTGATATCTGTACCAATGTAATATAAGCCATCTGATGCTGGCTGGTACCAGCTGACTGAGAGGCAGCAGCTCACTGTTACTGCCAAGTTTAATCTGCCAATTTAGTCTTCATTTTGGGGAAGAAAAACAGCATTTGATGTATCACCACTGAAAAATAACCTCCAACTGACCCATTACTGTCACTTGAAATAACTTTATACAAAAACAAGAGCCAGTTTCAAATTCAAAATGCAATACAATAAAGCAAACTAACTCACAGTGTCATACTGAACTTCAGTTAATCAAGTGCAACTGCTGTGGTCCTTCAGAACCATTCATCATCCTGATATGTTCAGCAGAATGAAAAAATCTTTAACTTTGAATGTCAATATTAGTTTGCAAATGCACAAGTACTTAGTGCAAAAAAAAAGTAGTTCATTCTTTATATCCTAACCATTTAACTTCACTGTCCCAGTACAATACAATCTTGTCTTAAAAGGGTTCACTTTAGCAACTTAGATGTGGTTTCACAGTAACTATGCTCCTCAACATGCAGTATTTTACAGTGAAAACATCCCAATATTTTCATTACAGTACTCAACTCATGTGAAACCTCTAAACCAAACAGCGGAAAAAGCTACACAGTGCTGAACCCAAACACTTCCAAAGCATTCAGTGTCACGGACTTAGCTGGACTTTCTAATTTTGGATATTAGAAATACTTACCAAGTTTTCCATGGACAGTTTTCCAAATAACTTCGGGCTTAATTCTGGCTTGTTAGCACTACTGCACACCACGTTTTCTTAATTTAAAAATTAGACTACATAAAAAGTTGAACCCTACAAAAATCTGAACATTTAGCCATACAAATTTTCCTGTTCTTCACTCTGGGAGCACTCCAGAGCCTCATAGCATTATACCTAGTGATGCCTTTTTTTGTTTGAATTTGTACTGCAGAAGTACATAAACAGGTATGTCTTGAAAAAAGCTAAACAGTCCTAGTTGCTTTGAAATTCAAGAAGTCATTCATACAGCTCAGTCCAACTTCTCTGTTCTAAACAGTGCAAAGCAAATGCCTTTACTAAATGCTTAATACTCTTTGATTGCTCGTGAACAGTATTCCTCAGTTCACTCTGCAGCTCTTGTTTATCCCTGGGGCACACAGTCTCCCCAGTTCACACACTGGCCATGTCCCAGCCATGCCCCTGATCCCTCAGCCCAAATGACCCAAAATGCACCTCATCTACTTTTCCATGCTTCCTTTCAGTGGAGAACAGGTACAGGTGGATGGAGTGCAGACAGAGCCTGCTTCCAACCTGCTGCATGAAGAAGTAGCATGGAGCTTACCTAAAGTATTCCTCTGTGCTCTAAGAAGAAACTTTACCTAAACTATCTACACAGGTTAAATTTTATTTCAGAAAACAACTCTGAGGCTTTGAGAGCTCTCTCATGCACAAGTAGAATACTTATGCTACGTATTCTTTTTTAAATCACCAAATAATTCTAAATTGAACACATTCAATTACTCAAGGATGAACAAAAAGTCTACTCAGTAAACATGCTAGAAATAAAAAAGGAGTTCTACTCTGTTCCTGAACAGAGAACTTGTTCAGTCAGCTTAAGCAGAAAATAAAGAAAAAGGGGAAAAGAAAGAAAGAAAGAAAGAAAGAAAGAAAGAAAGAAAGAAAGAAAGAAAGAAAGAAAGAAAGGAAGGAAATCATGACTCATTTGGGAAATTTCACTACCTTCTGCTGTGCAAACAAGTAATTAATAAGAAGGGAAAGATCCTCAGCAGCTGATGAAAGGGCAGGCAGGATGATGAAGTTTAAAAATGGCTAGCCAAAGTCAGGCTGTTTTTTCCTGCCTACAAATTTAAGATATTCCTGTGCAACTGCCAGTGAAGCATGTAATATTGGGTATAGTGTTCCCACACCCCCTTTTTTCCCCACTTCCCCACTAAATCCTGGCTACTCCCTTGGGCTTCTCCTACTGGTCTCTGAGGGATCCAACCTCCAGCACCCCCCCCTCCCCAAAATCCCCAAGAAAACTCCAGACCCTCTGCTTTTCCTGGTCTTTGCTTCTGGAGATCTGCATGCCACCATGTCAATAAAAGATCTTCTGTGTTCTCCATGTGGAGGCTCTTCTCATCTCCTTTACTGCTGCCTTGTTGCGAAGAGCAAGACGCCAGAGCTGGCCACGAGGCTCCCCAGCCAGTGAGGGCCCCGTGGCCCGTGCCTTCAGTGGGAACGTTTGGAGCACCAGGGCTGATCCGGGCCAGGCAGAAACGCTCTTTGGCACTGGTTACTCTTTGTGGCTTGCCACCAAAAAGCCAGCAAATGCAACAATTGGTGGTCAAACTACAGACTTTCTTCCCCTCCCCACTAATAAAACGCGCTCTTACAACATGAGATTTACTTTTTTAGTTCATTTAAAATCTCTTAATCTTAATTGTCTGTACAGAACATGTAAAATTTGCTTTCATTATATGACAGTGTGCCTTATGCTATTATGCTGCTCTTGACCCATAAGAAACATTAGGAAGAACACACTCTTACCTCACTTTGATTATTTATTCCTGCAATTCCACAGATTTTTTTATATTGCTAAAATTTGCATTTCTGTTGCTTGCAAACAAGCTGGGCTTTGAGTGAACATGACAGCTTTGCATAACATGGCCCCAGTTTTCATGTAATGAAAAACTACATAATAATTGTTACAGAAGTTTTCTTGCAGTATTTTCCCCGTTTCCTCAAAGTAACTGTAAGGATAAGGTTGTTTTAGGCAGAAGCACTAAGGAAACTTGAGATCTGCAATTGTGGAAATAGCATAGGGAGAGAGGGAGGAAAGACCCTGGGTAACTTATGCAACTTTCTTAAGTTTTTTTAATTAGACTGAAAAAGACATTACAGCTGCCAGTAGCTTGGGAATGTCACTTATTTTATTAAGAGTTCTGCAGATCTGGTGTGAAACATCTTGTTGTTGACTGCTTCCAATAAAATGCTAATCACTGGACTAGACTCAATCAGTAGCTCACATGGTAAGATCTTGTTATATTACAAATTACCCAGTAATTTCATCAGAGAAAGTGAACAGCCCAGAAAAATAGAGTAAAACAAGTATCCTTGCTACTCACTATTCTGCAGTAGATCTCTCCGATCTTGAGGAAATTCTACACTACATCTGAACTCTCCAATGTGAATGTTCACAAAAAAATACTTTCCCTAAACCCACTTCAAGCACATGATGATTCTTTACTTAAAAGCAATTTCAGTGAGAAAACTCACTATTATTAAATCAGTTAAAAGATGATGTCTTTTATCAAAGCATGATAAGCAATGAAGTGTCTTTTATGCCACAATTACCTGATACATTAATGCAATATTTGGATCATAAGTTTACTAAATCAATGCTACAAGCTTTCAGTAATATTTGAAAATGCAACAGAAATCATGCTAGACATTTAGCTTGCTAAAGGCTGAAGATCAGTTAGTGACAAGCTGTAGTTGGTGACAAGAGAAAGGATCTCAAATGGATGTAGGAGCAAATTAGTCAGCTCTGTGAAACAGAGATAAGACCATGAGAATTGAATTTTTTAAATGTGAACATTTAAAATTTTTAGGATACATATTCTTGTTTTAAAAGCTAAGAAATTGAATCTCAACAAAAGATAAAATCGAAGTCACCAGGAACTGAAGAGTAGGAATACATAACACTTGAGAATAGATCTGAAGTTTTTCTCTAGATTCATCTTTTTACCAGTTTAAGAACTCTATTTTTTCCATCTTTATTGATTCTTTTATAGGGTGGCTAAAACACTGCTTGAATTACCTTCATCTAAAAGAAGTCTCAAAATTGTGGCAGAACTGCCAACTGCTTGCTCACATATTTTTAGTTCATTAAATGCCCAAGCCTGGAATAACTAGACTGGAGATAACTCATGTCTGTAGTAAAGGCAACCGGTGACTTTACATATGAAGTGTGCAGACTTCTCGTATTGCTTCCTCCTCCAGGCACTGGGAAAAATTAGATGGTTATCTACTGCTTGGTGTGGTTGCTGAACACATGATAGATACTATGGTCAAGATGCCTGCACTCCCCTGCTGATTCAGGATGCAATATTTAAAAGATCCTATAGACAGTCTCTACCTGGATGGGAAGTGTATGATTATTACTGAAATACTAATGTTTATCAGCTCCCTAAAGCACAATCACACCACAAAAGCAGCAATGTATTATGCCATGTATGAAAACAAAACCTTTTGGTTTTCTATCTCAGCAACACCTTCCAACAGAAACAAATACTTGATACAGGTCTCTTTCACTTGGATTAAAGAAAACAACTACAATTTTAAAACATGTAAAGTTTACAGTCTAAAAGCAGTTCATTTGAATGAATGATGCTGTAAAAGCCCAAGCTTGAAGAACATCTTAAATTAAATAGATGACACACAAATGAGTTCCATTTGAGCAGTCAATGCTGACATATTAATAATGAAACAAAATATGCTGCAGTACTTCAAACGTTTTGCAGCTGCTTCAATAGTACTATTATCTAATACAGATGTATTTACCCAATTCCACATTTTGTAGCATTTAAAATCAAAATACTCCTTTTTATTTGCCTAATCATTAACTGGTAATCTAATGATTTTTCAATCAGTGACATTAGAATTGGTTTTTATTTCAAGTAGTAGGATAATCCCTCAGCTGTAACTATGCTCTGTTGTCCCTTCCCCTCACTTAACCAAGTATTCCCAGCCACATACCAAGGTTCATGCATCCTTGCAAAGGGAAACCATCTCTCTCCCAGACCAAAAGTAGATCTTTGGGCTCTAGAAAGTTAAGGTTTCCAAACCACAGCAATGTTTTTAGTATATTTTAAAGTATATTATTATAATGACCAAAATAAAACATTTAACTTGGCCGGGCACCCCTGTAAAGCTTCAGTAATCAACAATTCTAATGTTTTTATTGTCATCCATAAACTTACTTTAACCCTGTACCATATCAGTAACAATATCTCAGTGAAGCTTCACAAATTGTCTTAATAAAATTTGTTTCTGCACTAATTCATTCCAAACCTGCTTTCTAATTTAAGAAAAATTATATTTGTATCACATTCCAAGCGTGCACATATATATTTTTGTATCTTGTTTCATTATGTAAAATGAAAAAAACTCTATTTGAAAACTGAATTGGAAATACATCTGCAATCACACAACATTTTTCATAATTGTAACACACCACTCTTGGGGAATAAACTGACAGATGAAGACTCCAATGCATTCTGCGGACTACACTGCAGACCTGGACATCCTAATGGGTTCACAAGATCTGAGAGGCTACATCTGTATTAAAAGAAACTATTATATTTAATAGTAGAATTAGCCATTCCATTTTTGTTTAGTATTAACTCACTACAGAAGTGCATATGAAATTTTAATTGTACCTACATTGCTAAGGCTGCTCCTTATGCTTTACCATAGCTGTTAAAGAAGCACCTTAGGTGGTTTGGTTGTCATGGTTTGTGACAGGATCTTAGTTGCAAATTTTCAAGTTACTTGGAGTTACTAATTAAATTCTATAGATTATACATTTATGTTGAAAAATTATTCATTTATGAAAGACAGTATTAGGTGATAATACAGGACTCCATAAAACTGACAATTTTATGTGCAAGAATAGCAATGGTCCATGACTCTGAGGTTAGCTCAGTTGGTCTGAGCATGTGCCAACACCACCAAGGTTGTGCGCCCATATGAGCCCTTCACTTAAGAGCTGGACTTGATCCTTGTGGGTCCCTTCCAACTCAAGACAATTCTGTGATCTTAAAGTCCTTAATTAGGTTTATGGTCTGAGCTTAAACTTTAACAAAGCTTAACCCATTTCCCTCTTCCCCTGAACACATTCCTCATTGTATGGTCAACCAACTTTTGTATGCAAGCAACAGCACAATTAAACAATTCATGTGGATCAACCAGATCACCATTCATATACACATAGACACATGTGTGTATATATATACACACCCATTATTGTTTTCCCCAAATCTCTGAACATATCTAATACAATGTTCCATTTTAAAAACCTGGAAAAAAAGAAACTCTTCTTACCTTTTCAGCTGTTAATTGTTTTGATGGTTTTTCTGATTCTTTCTCTCTCTTTTTCTCTTCTTTCTTTTTTTCTTTTTCCTTCTGCAAAAAGAAAAAGCAATTTGCAAACATATTGAATATCTACAGCCATAAAGAATATAAACAGAGATTATCAGTTACTCCCCTTTAAAACAGTTTATGCTTCTATCTGCTCTGCTTCCAGAAGTGACTCATTTTGCTCAAATACTAATACTAAAAATACTGTGACTTTTAGATTCAATTAAAGGAATTTACTTTTTCACCTGCTCATCTGCTTTTGCACTTAATAAGCAGAAGGAAAATGAACCAGTAATGCTTCTCCTAAGATAAGCAGAGCTGAAGAGAAAAAAACATCTTCAGCTATCTCTGTTAACTCTGATAGCCTCTGTCACTGAGGGTGGATGTCAGCTGCTTTGACCAAAGAACCAGACTAAGGTAAATTGAATGCAGCTTTCTGCAGAAAGGTACTATTTTTTAAAAGCTAATCTAGTAGTCCTAAAAATACACTTGAATATAAAAAAGTTGCCTTGGGCCATATGACAGACCAGCTGAGCAATGAGACATTATGTTGTTCCAGAAAGTGAAAATATAAAAATCCCTTTACTTTGAATGCATCATAATAACATTACAGAAATTTCTTCACTTTAGTTTTTAATCAATGAATGTGCCAAAATTACTGACCCGTCTGACTGAAGCAAAGCATAAAATATTCCTTAAGGAATAGTGTGAAGCAGACACGGATTTTCTAAGCTAGCAATTACTTTTAGAAAGGGTTAGTCTGCCTGCATTTACCTTGTAAAAGTAGTGTAGTACCAGTGAGTATATTTGAACACTAAATGGATGAAACAAGAGTTTACCATCTGTAATAAAGACAATGAAACAATAGCTCCAAAATGTTCTTTCAGCCATTAGACTTGAACCCCTTTGTCCAAAGCTTCAAAACTGCAGTTTCAGAAAACACTACTGTTTACAGGCTTCCCAACATTAGAAGAAAGGTTGAGAGGTTAGATAACTGTCCATGCAGCTCCGGTATTAAAAATCTAAGTTTCTAGGTTACAGTTTGTATCAGTAAGGAATGTTTGTGGTTTTTGCTTTTTAACATCCAGTATATATAATTTTAACATTTTTATAACATGGCATTTACTTAATATAGTTCTAACACTCAGGTGAAGGGGTTTTTTTTTACTGATGGGTTTCTTCTTGTTTGTTTGTGGTTTTTTTTGGAGGTGACCGAGCACAGGGAGATCCAAGTAATACATTTTTCAAAACTTCCAATAATCCATCTTCAAACCTTTCACCATATTTACCAGAGGTATTGGGGCTACCCAAATTCCAACTAAACCATGTGAATTATTTCATCAGGCAGTAACTTGAACACTCAATTCCTGGGAAAACAGACTAGTACCTGCTTACAAGCAACAGAAAGCAATGACCACAGTCATGAAACCCCAGTGGGGGAATTTAGAACATCTGTTTTGACAAAAAGAAACAGAGACCAACTTAGATTTTACTGAACATTAGGAACATAGAAGTGAACACAGCAGTCCAAACTAGAGGTCCTGCCAATACTGTATCTCACCTGCAGTAGTGCAAGAAATGTCTATATTACAAGCATAGAATAGTATTTTATTTTGAGGTCACATAATAACCTGAGACTTGCAGCTTTATTTAATTAGGATTACAAATGCATAAACATGCCTTTCAACGAAGCTTAGCCTTTCTTCCATTACTGTTTCACTGACCTGAAAGGTACCAACCTGCATTCTAATATACACACAAATTATACTGTCAGAGCAACAACTTTTTAAAAGTGTTTCACTCTCTGTTCCCATGTCCCACTACAACCTTCTCAAGTTGAATAATTTAAATAAACATAATCTCTTCTCCCATGAAAACTTAGACAACTGCATCAAAAGAAGTGTGATCAGCAGGTCATGAAATGGTTCTCCTCCTCTACTCTGCTCTCACAGACCCTTCCTCTGCGGCTGGGCCCCCAACATCAGAAGGACATGGACTGGCTGCAGCCCAGAGAAGGGCCACAAAAACAATTGGGAGCTGGAGCACCTCTCTGTAGACAGGATGAGAGACTTGGTGTTGTCTTGAGTCTGGAGAAGAACAAAGACTCTGGAGCCACTTTATAGAAGTCTTCTAGTACTGAAAGCGGGGGTTCACAAACAATGGGTAAGGACCCTATCGGGATAGTGGCAGGAGAAGGGGGAATGGCTTTAAACTGAAAGAGGGCAGGCTTAGATTAGATATTAGGAAGAAATTCTTTCCTGGTACAACTTAAAGCATGTCAAATTCAACAAGGCTTGTGGTCTTAGTCCATGACACTGTCATATATTTTAATTGATGTTTAAATATAGTTGAACTAAAATAATTTATTTTTATATTATATTTATTAATTCTGTCCAAATTTTCTGTATTTATAAGGGAAAAGCTTGATTTATGTTCAGACCATAAATTAGTTCATATACTGTATAGTCTCAATTTAGAGTGAAGTATCCAAAAGAGTCTAACACTGGACATTCACATTCTAAAAAATGCATTATTGTTGAAAATGGTGATATTTACTGAATATTAGTCTCAGTATTAGTATCATTAGCCTCATCTAATACTTGCTTGTGTGTTATGTTTTTCAAGGACCTGTCTAAACAGTAAATGTAATGTTGCACACACACATATCCCAGCTAGAAGAGCTATTAAAACCCATATGACTCAAATTATTTCTCTGTTTATCTCAAAGGAGAATTAACTGAATGACTAGAACAATACTGATCCTTTCAAATCTGGAATAAGAAAGTAATACAAAAAAAGATATCAAAAATTATTCCTGATTCCTTAATATCACTCACGCCCATTAGCTGGGGATTAAGTGGGTTTTCCACAGTTTTGTGACACTAAACCAGAGGAGAACCAGAATTTTGATATATAAATGCCAAGAGTTAACAACCACACATGTACTTTGCCCTGCTGTATTGGCTCTTTTCACTTAGCTAGTCCAAGAAAAAAGGAGAGACGTATTTCAAGTGTGTGAAGTATTACCAGCAATTAAAACTCTCAAGTTACCTCAGTGAAATTACTCTAAATAGATGGAAACATTTGCGCAAAGCAGTAACCTGATAAGAGTTACACCCAAAACCAATATACCTCTGCTTTGCTCTTCTCAGCAGCAGCTTGCAGAGAAGGAGAAGATGCCAAAGGCTGAGCAGCATCAGATGATATCTGTACAGAGGAAAGAAATGAGAAAGAAAATAAGCAAGAACAGCTGGGAAGGGAGGCAGCAGAGGCCGCTAAGAGACGTGATTTTCATTCCTTTCTTTTTCAATAATCTTGGTGGTAGTGGTTATGCAACACAGAAGAAATATAAAGAGGAGACAAAGTTTGGGGGTTTTTTCCTGAGTACAATATTTAAAGGAAATGTTTCAGGTAGGAAAGTGTGATTTATGATGAAATTCACTAGAACAGAGTATAAGAAAATGAATGTGGATAAGATCATATCAAAAGCCTAAGAAAAATAATTAGGTTTCATCCATTGTTCAATTTTTATCCAGTGTAACTACTGAAATATTAATGTCCTGGAGCATGAAGGCGGACTGTCCCAGAGGAGGGGGAGAGAAGAGAGTGCCTTTGTTCTTGTTCGGTGTAACAGAATATTTTTATTAAGAGAAATGCAAAATAACTCTGAAAGTTATACATTAATTAAAGTTCTAATTAACTCTTCTCTAAGAGCACTCCAAGTACATAAAGAGCTTAGGGTTGATATAAAGCCACATCTTAGCAGCAGGTTGAAGGATCGCCCAGACAAGTGACATTTCTTTTCTAGAAACTGGTATGTAAAATTGCTATTAACACCACTAGACTTGCAGAATTATCCAAAAGGTGTGAGTCATACATGCAACAGATACAGTTTTCTCAAAAAAATAGGATTTCTCTAAAGGCATTTTCATACATTTCCTATCCAATTTTTTTATTCATAGCTGATCACTTTAATGGAAACATTATATTTCTATTCCCCTTATTATAAAAATGCAACTGAAATACATTTTCCAAATGTAGAAGATCTTCAAAGCTATAAAGCCGACACTTCTACACTGTTTTGTATCACCTCTATTATCAAGAAGGAAAATTTAGAAATAAATGAAGCTATAACAGAGTAGGTCATTATGTTGGTCCAAAATAAGCAATTTAAATGACATGTTTTAACTTAGTTTAAAAAAAGTAGCTTGCACCAAATAGAAACTGAGAGCTGATAAAAACTCCAATCATATTTTTTGTCTAAATACCCCATATTTCTTACAGAAAATCCTACCAGTCTCTTAATTTACACAGCTGGAATATTCATAGAATTTACATATTTAGTCTTTTTACAGAGTCAGAAACTATGCCTATGCTGGAAAGTGGTGTAGAGCTGCAGGAAAGAAAGATTTAAAAACTAAATTTTACCTGCAGAAATATGAAACAGAATTCTCATTTCTAAATTTACTGTTTTAAAATCCTTGGGTTGTTATCAGAGTTATGGACACACCTGCTGCAATGATGCAGTTTCTCAAACAGTGGCATTCTGTTGCTATAGGAACATTGGGACCCTGTTTATTCTGACTACACTGCATTGTAACCAAATAATGTCAGAAAAATTATTAGGTAACTACACAATATATTGATCTATAAACTATAACATCATGCTCCTTACTGGGTTTTCATATAGATAAAAATGTGTAAAATTCTGATAACGAATCATCTTAGGTAAACTTTCAATTTGCTGAAGATACAGTGGGATTTTTGGTTTGGGATCTTTCCTTCACTGTATACTTCAGATTTTGGGAGAATTTAAGCTTGATAGCTCTCACACATGAACAGCAGGTAACAGCTACTTGCCACACAGAACTAGGGAAGCAAAATTTCATTTGAGGGCTAGAGGGAAAATCAGCACTATAGGTGTTAATCAATTTCCATCCTCCCATAATAGTTCCCAATCTTCAAATCTTCTTCATAAATTAAAGGATTATCTAACCTAGAAGAAGGAAATCCTGTGAAGACCCGAAAGCAATTATTATAGTTCTGCCAATCAAGTAATGGAATCACAGAACCAATGAAGAGGTGTCATGCAAGCTATAAGCAGAAGACAGAGTGAAAAGCAGTCACCGTCTAGCCTGGGATATGCAACAGGATGTACAAGTTGAGAAATGCCCAAGCACTATGTTTAAAGACAACCAGCAGCACTACAACCGCTTCAGGCAAAAAAGAGCACTTGAAAGCAACACTTCACATATGCAAATATTCAACTAAGCAAGAGAACAAAAGACATATGACTGAGGCTAATCTTTAAGAGAAAACACATTACAATGTATAAAGAACAGATTAAGTTTATATAATGAAAGCAACACTACAAGGTTGAGCTGCTGAACAGCTTTATCACCATTGCATCGTGTTGAATTTGTTATCTACCAGGCTGCACCAGATAAGGAAAACTGAATGAAAAAAATCGAATCAAACCAAGTGGCTAGACAAAGCTAAACACGTAAATGTTGTCTAGCTTGTAAAGACTTTGATGTCATTTTCCAGAGCATTCTCCTGGAGGAACTTCCTGCCCATAGCTTAGATGGGTGCACTGTTCTCTGGGTACACACTGGCTGGGTTGCTGGGACAGACGGCACTGGTGAATGGAGTCACAACCAAAGAGTGGCTAGTCACTAGTGGGGTTCCCCAGGGCTCAGTACTGGGGCCAATCCTGTTTAAGGTCTGTCTTTATCCAGGATCTGGATGAGGGGATGGGACTGCACCCTCATTCAGTTTACAGATGTAACCAAGCTGGGCAGGAGTGCTGACCTGCTGTGAGACAGGAAGGGTCCACACAGCAATCTGGACAGCCTGGATCGATGGCCCAAGGCCAACAGTACAAGGTTCAACATGGTGAAGTTCCAGGTCTTGCACTTGGGTCTCTTGGGGAAGAGTGACTGGAAAATTGCTCTGGGGGAAAAAGATCTGGCGATGCTGGTTGACAGCCACCTAAATTTCTCCATCAAAATCCAAAAAGCAATTTCCAACCCTATTCCAGAATCCAAGTGAAAAAGCACATGCTGATCTACTCTGACAACGTGTTTGCGCTATGCTCTGGAAAGCTGTCAACTAAAGACATCTTTGATAACTGGCATCTTAAAGTACCAAACAAAACCAGTGGTGACCTCTGTAACCAATTATACATACTGCTAGGAAAAGAATGAAGTTGTGTGACGTGTATGCATAATGAATGTATTGCAGAATGACAACTAACCCATCATTTTCATTTTTAATTTAGGAGAAGTTACATCTTTTGATTAAGAAATCAATTCAGAATTGCCTAAAACAAAGAATGATGGCAAGGAGCTGTTTCTTAAGTTTACACATTTCTCATTTTTCCACAAAATTTTGATCACATTTCAGACCACAAGACTTGCTGTCATTTAATTTTTAGCAATTCTTGATTCTCTTTCCATTGTTTTTATTTTGTGACTCCTTTTTAGAAAGACAATACAGCAAAAATAATCATTTTGCGTAATGAAATTCAGTACTGTCTTTAAAGCACCTGGTACCTTTAGTGCTGAGCAAGAAATTACATACACATGCAATAGTACTGTAAGACTTCAGTTTCACCTATGCTCTGTGAGATACCCTTTGGTGCACAAAAAATATAAGATCAAAACAGAAGGAATCTGAGGATTTACAGTATTAGTCCAGTTCCCTGCCCAATTTACATGCAAATGTGCTACCTGTCCCCATTTTTGTCCCTAAAACACTTCTGTATTATCTCTGGAGTTATTACATAGTAGCAGCACAACCCAAATACATGCTAAGTTAACAGTTTGTGTAAAAGCAACAATACAAACAGTATTGTTGGCCCAATGTCTTGATATAGTCTGTTAACGAGACTACTATTCCAAGTAAAAAAAGTAAGTTTAAACAAGAACTAAATGAAGCTATCCGAAAACATAACATTTAAAATCTCAGAATGATTTTACTTTAGTTTGTACTAACATGTTTCTGATGGTACATAACAGTCAACACTATCAGCCATTAAGGTGTAGGTACTAACTAAAGTTTTCACCTGCTTTTATTTGTAGTTTTTCCAAAATCCTGCATTGATGTAATGCATGTCATTATTTAGCCTTTTATTAAAAAGTATTCAACTTGAAGCTTTATAAACCTACACTAAGCTTCCATTTAAATATGAAATACAGGGTGCATCACACAGAAGAATCAAGACATTAGAAAATGAGTGCATTATCAAACCATTCTGGAAGTTCACAGCTGAACCAAATACAAAAGTGCCCTCGAGTGGCCAGTTTATACACATACAATATGCAGGGAAATAACCTAAATGAAGAGAACTATTCTGCTTTCATTTGATGGATTTTAGGTTCAGCTGCTACATACATTTTTCTAATTTCAGCAGACTTTTGACTTTATTACTGTATATCTCCAATGCATGTTGATAGCACTAAAATCAGTAATTTATCCTAAAGCAGTAGCAATTATAGACTGCTAGTAGATTGATATAAACACACAATCAATTGCTTGACATTTTTTAAAGAGGCCTATTCTTGAAATACTGCAAAGAGTATAAGAATACTAATGTACTATTAATAATATTTACTTATGAATTTTTGGAAATTCTTTAGGCTAACTCACAAAGTATTTTTTAAATTACTAAAATGTCTCCCTGTGCTGGTTTTGGTTGGCATAGAGTTAATTTTCTTCACAGTGGCTGGTACAGGGCTGAGTTTTGCTGAATGCAGGGTTGATTAATTATAGATGTGTTTTTATTATTGCTGAGCAGGGCTTACATGGAGCCAAGGCCTTTTCTGCTTTTCATACAGCCTCACTGGCAAAGAAGTTGGGGCTGCATGGGAGGTTGGGAGAAGACACAGCCCAGACAGGTGACCCTAACTGACCATGTGACATCATGCTCAGTATATAAAGTGAGGGGGAGGAGGACGTTTGGAATGATGCCAGTTGTCCTCCCAAATCACCATTACACATGATGGGGCCTTGGAGATGGCTGAACACCTGCCTGCCCTTGGGAAGCAGCATTAATTCCTTGTTTTTCTTTGCTTGTGTGCATGGCTTTTGTTTTCCCTATTAAGCTATCTTTATCTCAACTTGCAAAATTTCTGGCTTCTACCCTGTTCAGTTCTCTTCCCAATCCTGCTGGTGGCAGAGTGAGCAAGCACCTGTGTAGCACTTGGCTGCCGACTGGGGTGAAACCACAAAGCTCCCCTACTCAATGCTGTAACACTGGACACCTTAGGAAAGGTTCAGAGTCCCAGGTTTCACAGAACAGAGAAGTAGGTGGCTATGAAAGAAGCCAGTACTGCTCTTCTATCAATATTGTGAACACACTCAGCAGTCCTCCAACTCTCCAGAGTTTCCATCCTAACAACAGGATTAGATGAAGCTTATGTACAAGCCAGATGTAGTTCTGAACATGTGCTATAGACATTCATAACATTTACAGCAGAGATGCAATTATACACTGTTCTGACAAATACAGATATATTTCATAAACTTAAGAACATATTTTTTTTTAACTCTAACCAAAAACATCAACATCTATTGTTGCCCACGTTTTTTTAGCTTATTTATTGTCTCCTTTTAATAACCAATAATAATGTATGTGAGACATTACAGAGAGTCACCATGGCTTAGTTGAATGCTGATACTAGATAAATGAAACAGATGCTTTTAATCTCTTACTAAATTGCCCTCCATTTCTGCTGTCCAGCCCAACCAATATTTTCTGCGTTTACTCCAGGGAAAATTGTCTTAGTGAGAATTTCCCAGCACTTCAGAACATTACCTTCTTTCCCCCTAAGTGGTTTGCTCTGCTGCATGCAAGATCATTTATGTTTTCATGATCCATGTTAAACTGGCAAGGTAGTCATGAGAGATTTCATCTTTGGCAAAGTTTTGTTTACTTGGACATAGCAAGTTGTAGCTATGTGGTCCAGCGGTGTGAAGTACTCCTCAAAGCACTTATGGAAGTGGGAAAAACAAGACCCTGCATGTGGGAGCCACTGGGAATGCCGCTGGCTTACTGAAAATCCAGTCCAGCTCCAACTCCTTCATTATTCCATGGCTTGGCAAAGTGGTACTGAAGGGCAGTCACTAGAGGTACACCTAGGCATTGACACGGGGGCAAACATTATTTAACTTCTTCAGTAATAACCCATGCAGTGGGACAGAGTACAGGTTTGCAAAGGGTACAAACCAAGGAGGAGTGGTTCATGCACTATATAGGTGTATTGCCATTCAGAGCACCACTGACAGGATGGGCTATCAGGAACCACCTGATGTTCAAAGGAAAGGGCCACGTCTTGCACCCAGGAAGGAATAACTCCATGCACCAGTATGGGTTCAGTATCAAGTGGATGGAAAGCAGATTTGCAGAAAAGGACCTGGAGGTCCTGGTGGACAAGCTGGACATAAACTTGCATCATGGTCAATTCTGGGGTCACAAGTACAAGAGACACAAGGGCACAATGAAGCAAGTCGAGCAAAGACACACTCAGATGATTAAAGGACTGGAGCACCTTTCAGACAAGGAAAGGCTTAGTGAGTTCAGATTGTTTAGTCTGGAAAAAGAAAACCAGAGGGTGGGGAATGAGCAGGAACAAAGACTAAGGCAGAAAAACCATTGCCTGTGACATCCAGAAACAGGACCAAGAGGCACTGAGCATGAACTGAAACACAGGAAACTCCACTGAGACACAGGAATAATTTTTTATTTATTTATTTTTTACTGTGGAGGTGGTTGAATACTAGAACAGGTTGCCCAGAGAAGTCATGGAGGCTCCAGCCTTGGAGACGCTCAAAACTCAGTTGTACATGAGATCCAGCAACCTGTTCCAGATGACCCTACTTGGAGCAGGGAGAACTGGATGATGTCCAAGGTTCACTTCCAACCCTAGCTATTCTGCAAATCTATAATTCAACCCATTCTAACAAGATGATCTTGAAAATAATTTACCCTCCTTTCCCGATCCCTGTCGTCAAGTCAAAATTGTTGTAGGGTGTTTCAGTGCTTCCTTTTGATGCCTAGCTTGACTAGCATGTTTTAAAAACACTTCCCATCACTTGATTCCAAAGTTTTTCATACACCATTAAAAATCCCAGTAGGTTTTTTGCCCTTTTGGGAGGGGTAACTGGTAACCTCTATCCACAACAATGGTGGAATGCTTGACTACTATAAACTGAAATGTTCATGTGCCCTGTCATAGCCCAATTTGTACACCTTAAGATGCCTACCTAACATACTTTAGTGCAGTAAATAAATTATAGATTTACTCTAATTTAAGATAACTTTCTGGAAATTGTGCTATCACAGTCTCTAAATGCACATCACATTTTAGCCAGCTGCCTAAGTTCATATTTCTTAAATTATACACATCTTAGGAAAACATGAAAAATGTAGATCCATTATTGTTTTTCTTCAGTGAGCCTAAGAGTTGCTTGAAATTTCTGTGCCATACATAATTCACACGCTTTCTTAAATACAGAAACTTTGTTTCCTATTCTCTAAACAGTGTCAGGATGTGATAATATATTCCCACTTCATGTAGTAGAATAGATTGTACCAGTTCATAATTTTTGAGGCTGAAAGTATATGAAATTTACTTCAGCTGAATCATCATCAACCATGAATAAGGCAATTCCTATATGCATTCTCCTAGATATTCACTTTTACTAAAAAGCTGCAGAGACTGTTTATGATGATATCTGCATAGCTAACCTTATCCTCACTCAACATAGGAACCTCACTGCTTTTCCTCATTACTTGAATGGCATAAGGGTCATTGTATTAGATAAAAAAATAAACTATAGTTGAAGAAAGATTGTATTTTACAGGTTTTATTTTACATGAATGTAGTGGGTTGGAGCTCAGTTGATTAAAGGGCTTTTGGGCCAATTGCACTTTTGCAATTTTGCATATTTAAAGCCATGTGGAAGTGCAGGAACTTCCCTTTTGTTCTTGCTCCCCCACATAGGGGTGGCTGGGCCGGCCAGGGCTTCGCTGGGACCCCTTGGCCTCCTCCTGCTTCTCCTGGCGCCACGGCACAGACCCCGGGGCACTGCAGGAGAATGCCCTCAGAAGCTGCAGGCTGCTAAGACCCAATTATGAGCTGCTGCACAGCTGAGATCATAAGGTGCAGCTTCCTAAGCGCTGGTGGGCTGCCCTTGCCCCACCTTCATATAGGAGCCAATAGAGCTTTCTGCAACTAACGCTGCTTATCTTGAATTGAAGAAAAACACCAAGCAGCCAGCAGCATAAAGGGAAAGAGGTTTTTCTCCAACATAAAACCCGAGTTCTTTAACATGGAGGATTCAAGGTCAGAGAGAAAGAGAAAGTAAGTTGTGTGGGACGAAGCAAAGATGGCGGGGGGAGAAAAAGAGGGCAGAGTCGTGCCTCAGCTCAAAGCTTAAAATTGCTTTTTGCAGGTCATGGTAAAGACTGTAATACAACGAACTGTTTTCTTTCTCTTTAAAAAGACACAGGGGAAGAGAATTCTGTGTGTGGCCTGCAGAAAAAGAAAGGTGACTGTGGAGGCCAGTGAGCCTGCCACACAAGGGTCCCCCAGAATGCCCTGGGAGGGAAGGACCCTGAAAGGCATTCCCCAAGTTAAGGGAGACACAAGAGGCTTCTCTCACAGGATGTCCTGTTCTGTTATGCTAATGCACCCCTGCTCTGCTCCCTCAGTTGGACCCATCCCTGTTCCAAAGTGTTCCTACTCCCCCCCACAGACCGATGTTCCTCAGCCACCCCCATCTATTTCCCCGCTGGTTCCCATACCCTGGCCCCATCTTTGTACTGTCCCATGCCCTCTGATGGTTGGCCCCTGATGTTCTCTCCCCCCCAACCACCCCATACTTAACCATAGATGTTCCCATGAGTCTTTGGTCTTTGTCACTGAACCCTCCATGGGCACGGCTGGAATAAACATCTCTGTGGACTCAAATAAAGACCCTTCCCGCCTCTTTGCCATCTTTGCTGGGATATTAGCAGCTATCCCGGCACGCTACCGGTGACCATGCCCAGTTACCTAAGAGCTTGTGAGAGACTGTAAGGGACTTTTAGAGATTTTTGCAAAGAAGAAGCTGTTGCTTCCAGGCTGGAATTTTGCCCAACCTTAAACAAGAGATATCCCATGTGTGGCCCATGATTGCAGTATGAAAAGAATGTGATTGTAATGGGAGAGATATTTTCATGGCAGCAGAAATCCAGTGGGTTTGTTGCTAGTGGCAGTTTGGAAACCATGTTAAGCAAAAGAAAAATCTTTTTACTCAGGTATTAGAGAGATCTTTAAGAACTCCAAATACTGACCAAACCCACAGTTTGCTATCCTTTGTGCAAGTTGGGTAAGANGTGGCCCATGATTGCAGTATGAAAAGAATGTGATTGTAATGGGAGAGATATTTTCATGGCAGCAGAAATCCAGTGGGTTTGTTGCTAGTGGCAGTTTGGAAACCATGTTAAGCAAAAGAAAAATCTTTTTACTCAGGTATTAGAGAGATCTTTAAGAACTCCAACTACTGACCAAACCCACAGTTTGCTATCCTGTGTGCAAGTTGGGTAAGAGGGAGGTACATGGAGGAAAAGGGGGTTTTGCTTTAATTTCTTCTTATTTATTTTTACTTTTAATTCTGCTAATAATTAACTTCTTTGTATTCTTTAAACCTTTAAGCCTGCTTTGCATTTCTCCAAATCCCATATCTCACAGAAGGTAAAAGATGCAAACAAGACCACTACACAGAATTGGTGTTTCTGCCTGGTTTTTAAACTGAACCCGCTACAATGAAAGAGGAGGTGCTAAGTTGTTTTTATTTTTAATTTAGAAAGTATGACTGCTTCAAACTTCATTTCCTGAATCTCTGTGCAACTTTAGTACACTTAACTTAGCAGCATGTATATAAAGTCAAATTCAATGATTAGGGTTGTGAACCAGAAACAACTTCTTTAGTGCAGTCCTGTGTCACAAGGAGTCATGCCATCAGTTCTTATTGCATATTCTAGAACAGCATATTTTAGACAGATTTCACTCTTTCTGGAACCTTGGTTCTAACGTACACATTTCCTCTTTATTTATTGATAAACTGTAATCATCTACGTCAAAGCTGAAGTCTTCTAGGCCAGTAATTTTGGAAGATTCTTACTAACTCCACAAAACCTAAAACAAGCAGGATTTGCCATTTCTCTTGGCCACTGCATCTAAGATCATGAGTCTCATTAACAACTGTTCCTCCACATAACCAGTTGCATAGCTCTGGTAAGTATTTGGGACTCAATACAGAGATTGTCAGTCAAGACGAATACTCCGTTCAGACATTACTTTCACAAAAACCCACACTCCAGAGCATTTCTCCACAGCTCATATTTCCATCACTTAGAATTACTGCAACCATTCCAAAAAAGTCCATCAAGTCATTTATTCAGATTCTTGGGGAAAGGTGTTTGTACAATTATAGGCTGTGGTCTTTTAAGAGTGTTCCAGGAGACAATAAACTAAAGGAGGGTAAAGAATTTAGTGAGAGTTCACAGCAAACAAAAGGTTTAACAGTCTTCAGGACTAAGATGGTTATAGGAGAAACTGCTCTGCATGCTTTACCCTTTCGTTCTAGGATTGTTGTATACAAAAAACCCTATGACAAATATAAAAGTATTTGCCTATGCTTCAAAGTGATTATCAGGTACAATTTTGAGGTAAAATGATATTCCCAGTTTCATGTCTGTACTACCCAAAGAACAGTTTTAACATCCAAAACCACCTCTTGCTACTTGACCTATGGCAACTGTTAACCAGAGAAGCAATGCAAGCTCCCACTTGCATTTTAAAAGCTTTCAAGGATAAATGAAGTCAAACAGCACAGCATATTGCACAGGAAGCAGTTCTTGTTACTGTATCTTAGAAGTACCATTTATAAAGATGCCCTAATTGTTTCACTGCTATGTGAAGTTAGATTTATTGGATTCTGCACTATACTTTACATCATTCATAGTTTATGCATGCCTAAAAATCAAGAATGGGGTTTGGCAGAAACTTAATTGCAGAACAACAGTATTATGCTGAAGATACTTAAAATACGTTTATTTGCTAACAGTTATGGCTGCTCCTAAGTTGATTATTCAAAGAGCAAAACCAGTTCTTTCTAATAAACAATACCACATCACATGTGTTATTCACAGGATAAACACATATACATTGTTTCATTGGCTAATACCTGAGGGTATCAGCCTCTCAGGTCTTTCTGTAAATAAGCCACAAGCCTGCCCTAGGTCTAAGCACAAAACTGAGAGTAACTATTTACTGATAACCTACTTAAAACAGCTGCGTAAATTGTACCACACATTCAGTCCTGAACAGTGATACAGAACTTCCATCTCACATTCTTCCAAAAATGACAGATCAGAAAACTCAGAGATAATATGCTTTTTAATAGATTTTAAATATTTTTAAAAGTCAACTTGCTTTCAGTCAGCAAATATTCTAATGTATATTTGATTTCTACTTAAATACATTAGTCTATTTAAAATGTAACTAGCCAATAAAACCACAAATAATTTTTTGCCCACAGCTTTATCCTGCATCACTTTTCAGTGAACCATGAAAAAAATAAATTTTCATATCTGCATATTTTAAGTCAGCATGTTTGATGGCACTACTGGCCTCTGCACTAGCTCATTTTGTTATTATAGTGTGCAACTCTAAAGATGAAACTTAGTAATATAACAGTCTTGTCAGAAAACAATAGATCTTCTATAATTAAGAATAATAAAATATTTGTAACAGAATACATTTGTAACTCATTGTAACAAATGAATCCTGACAGTCAAAAACTGAACCTTGACATATACTCCTAGGCTTCAACAGAATACATTCACAGAGATGTCGTGCTAGACAAACTCGAAAAGCTTATAAACCCGCCAAAATTACACTAAAAGAAATATTGTACTGCATGTTTTAAAACAACTTCTATGCTACAGGAAGGTTTTACTACAAGCAACTTGCAACAGTGAATGAAATCTGGGAAAGCCCCTTAAATTTTTACATGCCACCTCAGTGAAACCACCACATTAAGGAAAGTGACCCTTAGGCATTGCAACACTGTTTCTGCACTTCTGTATGACCTGCTTATACCTGGAAGGGATTCATTTTACCAAAAGACAATATATGTGTGCATCTCTAACTTAAATTAGTCCTAATCCAAGCAGAAGGCCTTTCCATTTCAAAGGTGATAAGAAAAGATGTGTTAAAAAGCTCATTTGTTCCCCCAACAATGCTAATTTTGATTAAAAATAGGATACAAGGTGCTCTTTGCCAAAGTAAGTACGGTTATGAAATTTTCCAGAAGAGCTTCCCATGGTAGAGCACATGGGAACAGTTCACAAGAACTGATTTCATTCACTAGTATTCATCTAAGTATTGTACTAGCGAGTGCCTTGACTGCTACCAAAACATTTGATGGGGGCTGAAGGCTACAAGCAGGAAAGTCCACAGCTGCCCCTCAGTTTCCAGGGAATATCTACCTTCTAGTAGGGTAGAAAGAGGGAAGGTGTCTCAGATGTCATTAGGAATGCAAAACAAAAGCTTTAAAAACTGTCACCACCCCCTGCACATGGGCATGGAAACACACACCCCTTTCTCACTCCACTCTCCTCAAACTTCTCACAGACCCCCATGCGCCAGAAGTATAGGGGAACCTCCCATCTTCCCTGCCAACAGTACCCAGAAGCAGAAAAGCAGAGTAACAGACAAACAGAATGGAGGCTCAGCTTCATCTTTTCTTCTTTTTCCTTGTCAGGCCCAGGCCCAGTAGAAAGAACCAATGAACACCAGTCGCAGCACTACAGGTCCACGTGAGCTGGGCCAGGGCCAGAGCATGGGAGGTTAACTCAGCACAAGCATCAGACAATGACTGTAGGTGCTACACTAGTCCAACTAATTTACTATCATGTACTTTTAGGATCTGCCATAATTGTGTCTACAGATTGTCCCCCTCAAACCTGACACTTTGTGGTCTTGAAGAAACACAGGCAACTGCGAATGTGCACGACTCATCTATTGCTAAAATATTGCATGATTGGATTTTGTTCCTAGAAAGATTATGCCATTTACAGTAGTCAATGAAAGAAAAGCCCAAGTAGGAAAAAATGCATCACTGCTGAGTACTTATCTCTTCAGCTTGTCTGGATTCTATCCTTGCTGCTATGGCAAGTAAGTGATTCATACTACTCTACAATATGCTAAAGCAAAATCTGATCGCTCCTTCAAATATATTAAGGCATGAGTGAACTGATACATTGGACACCAAGGTTCTCTGTTTAGAAAGATCTTGAGTGTCTTTAAAACTTTATAAGAAGTATAATTTTAAACTCTTCTTCCTACTTTCTATTTTGGAATAAAAGTAAAGAAGAGCAACCAGTTTGTAATTCAAACCACAATTGTATTTTAAGTCTTAAGTGAAGCTATTTTCCTCCATTTCAACAGTACTTAATGAAGCACTCTTCTGTACTTCCCAGGTTTGCTATCTTTTACCCTTCTGAAACGAAACCATCACTCAAAGATCCATTTCTCAAATGGGAAACAGCATAAACTCTCATGCTTTACACCTTCACTTGCACTTGTCCCTGTCAAAGTTCGCTGCCTATTAAGGCAGAGGAGTAAGCTACAGTTAGGCCACACTTACACAATGCAGGTACAGAGCTGTGTATGTATAAGCATACACACAACTATATAAAGGAAAATATATAAACTAGATGGCATGTTCCAGAAACAGATGTATCAAAAACCAACCAAACAAAACCTAACAAGATTCTGAACTTCAGCAAAGATTCAAATTCTCTAAACTCCTTTGCCAGGAGAAGCACTTACTAACTTACTGTAGTGAACACACAGCTACAGGATTTAACAGCAGGCTCATTTTACGGCCCGTGTTTGCTTCTACAGTGAACCTCACTGCAAGCAACAGTCTGGGATTCAGTATAAGAAGGGCTCAAAACACCCTAGGATTTCTCATCCAGGTTTACAGAGAATGAGAGAAGACAGTGTCACCAGAAACAGTAATCCTACCTTATCCCTGTAACATGTAAAAAGATAAATAAAAGACTCAAATTATACTGTTAAAGAACTACCCATGAGTTAAAAACACAATATAAAGAGTCATAAACAAGCTACCTGTTGGATCATAATGCTTTGCTGATATAAATGTAATGGACTATGTAGGTAAAACTTATAGAACCTAGGAACAGTCTTCAAGAGAAAGAGAAGAAAGTGCTCAGCTCTGAGTCAAAGTATTCAACTGTAAAAAACATTTTAACATACATAATGTTTGCTACATTTCTCTTACATAGCTTTAAAAAAAAAAAGTGACAGAATTCTTGGTTAAAGTGTTTACTTACATTGAAGGCATTAACTGCATTTTTATCATAATACTTCTTCTTTTCATACTTATCCCTGATGAAAAATTCCACAGCTCTGGAAGTAGCGAGTTTAAGGAAAACATGCATTCAGATAAATAGCAACATCAACCTAAAGAAGCTCAATGGTTATTCAAATTAAAAAACTGCACCTGATTCATCTCTTTTTATATTTTTAAAACAGCAGAACAAACCACTCTACACAGAAGAACTATTGCTGCAGTGCCCAAAATGAGCTTCTTTGTACTACACGAAATTAATTGGTTTAATCTCTTAAGAAAACAATATGAGAAAGATAGCATATAAGTAACTCAGTGTTCCATAGTTAGGATGTTTTCAGCTCGCACTTATAATCTGCATGGCAGTAATACTGAAAATAATTGAAAATTGGTACCCATGTATGGTAAATAATTACAGTTTACTATCTTAATTTGGGAAAAAAAATTACTTTCTCTTCAGAAAAAAGGTGAAATGCATGTACCTGTTCTCTGATTTGCACAAGTTATACCTCTTATCAAATGCTGACCATAAACACTTCTCCAAGATCATTTAAGTCCTCCATGAGAGTCTCCTGTTAAAACAAACATCCCCGTGGAAGGGAAAAAAAGCTAAAACAAGAAGTGATAAAAAGATATTGAGGCAAAGATGGAAGTAGCAGCAAGCAAATTGATGTAGAAAACCAGAACTGAGAACTCAGTAGCTCAAATGCGAAAAGGAAAGCTAGCTGTTTTCCTCAATTCTCTCAGTTTCATAAAGCAGCTCATGCAAAGCAGTGTGAATACTTTAGTAAAGCTCACTCTCTGGGAGCTGAAGAATAAATTTTAACTACTTTGTCCAGCAGCTGAAGAATAAATTTTAACTACTTTGTCCAGCAATGTGATTATCCAGTCAAAAACCAATATTGCAACTCTGGAAGCACAGACTCATTGCCTCAAACTTCCAAAGTAATTTTTCCTCAATCAATGGAAAGAGACCTTAGTGCGACATACTATGTCCTAAGATTAACACTGAACTCAGAGCACTCACCCTTCATTCTGTGCATCAAATTATATTATCAAAAATCATAGTTTCAAATTGTATGCAAGTGTCACCTGAAGACAGTTTCATAAAAGTTACAAAAATCAAAACACTGCTTTCTACCTCTTTCCAAATATACATAAATTGTAAAGGGCATCCTGAGCACTTTGAATGTACAACTATCTTAATACTAGTACTGCAAAAAAATTATTCACTCTGTTGCTGAAAAAACCATTTTTCAACAGGAAACTAAAGCTCCCACACCAAAAAAAAAAAATCACAATAGTCCTTTTAAAGTTAGCTTCTACTCTACAGCATCTCTGCGAAGTTCAAGGGATGAAGGTCACTCTTGTGATTAAGAAGCAGAAATGATGAGGGATCTTTAGCAGGAGATTTTGGGCAGATCCTACATACTCATTTCTCCTGTGTCTCCACTTTACTACCCCAAAACTAGAAGTGTATTATAGTGCTACAGGAAGTTAAACACTAATATAGATGAAAATATACAAAATGGATTGTCACATGAGAAATATTTTCATATTCATCCAAAAGAATATTCAGAATGTAAGAATATTCACAACCAGAATACTAATGACATACAAAGGTGATTTTATAGTGATACAATGGGCAAAGGAAAAAGGCAAAACATATCCATAACACAACAGCTTGTCACGAATGCCAAGTAGGTAAGAAGCTGCAAAAGTTACGGGAAAATTGAGAAATAAATCAGAAAATGTTGGTATCACCTCTCATGGTAGTGCAGTTTTAACAAAGAAAACACAGGCAAATAAATATATTCAGTTGACTAAGTTCACCAGCTGGAAGCTAACAACTATTCAAATGGGTATGTAATTAATTCAAGGCATACAGTGTGAACAGAAGAATTATTTTGAAAGTCTAAAAATTAGACTTTTGGTCCGATCTGACAAGAAAAGCTTGCATGAGCATTATTGCTTCTCCTGCAGTAGCACCAGTGAATTTAGGTTAGCTGTAGTAAAAACAAAATCTACATCTTCAAGATGCATTTTTAAGTAAGCTTTAGTCAAAATATTTTGGTCATATGGCTAAAGTAAAGTTCTAGAATATTATGGTGCTATCTGGATCCAGTTACTTTTTTCTTAGGAGGATGTATGTTTAATTCAAAAGCTACTAGAATATGAAAAAAACATATGTTTTGCTCCAGTGTTCTTTATAATGAGGAGTCTATCCCTTCCAGAAACAAAATCTTCTGGCATAACATATCAACTGCAGTATCTAATAAACAGAAGAATCAAAACAGAATNCTGTCCAGGTATACAGTGATAATCACACACAAAGACAACTGGGGGCCATCAGAGAGGCTGGGTTTATTCATCTATTTGCATGCTAGTCACCTAGAGAAAGAAATCCATGCTTCACTGGAGTATGATGCAATGGCTTATTTTACTTTACCATTCAGCTCATTATTTCCTGATCAAATGCTTCTAACTTCAGCTGGCAGTTACTCAAGACAAAGACAGAATATTCAAGAGCTCTCCAGTATCACTCTAACTTCCTTCATACACAGAATTTATGAAGTCACCTCCTCTGAAAGCAAAAATAAATGGTGCTTGCCAAATCTCATTAAGAAATAGATTTGCTATGTCTGAAGTAATTTAAACCTTTTCTGAGCTGTTCTCAACTTCCACTGTCATTTCTTACACAACAATATCAATGAAATAAATAACTTGAGCTGACAAATGTAGCAGTTCCTTGAAACAGTCGTAACACCTCAATTGCATTAAAAGTCATTTCAATGTGAAAGCCAAAACAAAAAGGATACTGATCTGTTTGAGGTCTTCGGAAGTTTTCTGGCAGATTAGCTTCATAGAGTAGTCTTGCTTTAGTATTTCCCATTTCCTGCATGCACTAAGGAAAAGTGGTAGAAAACCATTAGTTCACATCCATTGATACTTTAAACTCAGAAACAGCCAGAATGCAACTGGAGTGTTTAAGTGACATTATGAGGTTTTCATTTGGAGACCTCCCTGTTGTCATACGTCTTGGGAAACAGGCAGGAGGGCTGCCTGCCCAGACTTGATGGACCAAAGCTAGTAACATTCATGCTGTGTGCAGTGTAAACTAACCCATCCAGGAAAAGACAAGTTTTGATCTGTCATGATGGCTCTTCAGACCATGAAGACAAAGTGTAAGATTTGTCCAATGGCAGGAAGAGGCTTCAGACTGGAGCATACCTGGAAGAGTCAGTGCTTGATACACCAAAAGGACACAACCAGGTATCACACAGATGTGAGTGCTACTGTCCTGTCCTTTACTAGAAAGACTTACAACACTTCTTTTACAGATACAACCAAAAAGTAGCTTTCGAAGTCCCTGGGGCAAGGTAGAATACCTCTAAAATGATAAATTAGAACTAAACCAATTTCTGATATGAGTTTCATGAACTAAGGCTCACTACAATAGAAATATGATACATGCAAAAGCTAACAGGATTGTAAAACATCATGATAAATGCAAATCCTTTCAGAAGTACTCC
>VZTN01029262.1:37761-63227 GCA_013400515.1 Erpornis zantholeuca | reverse complement strand
CCCTGTCCCGATCTTTAGCTTATGATTGTATTGGTTTGACCCCAGGCAAACACCCACAGAGCTGCTCACTCACTCTCTCTCCTCTCCTACAGGACAGGGGAAAAGAGTAGGAAGGGAAGAAGACTTCAAGAATGAGATAACAGGTTTTTTTAGGTGAAGCAAAAAATGTACACAAAGGGAAAAAAAAAAAAGAAAGGATTTCTTCACTACTTCCCATGGCCAGGCAGCTGTCCAGCCACTTCCTAGAAAGGAAGTGCTGCACTTCAGCACCCACAACACTTGTTTTGGACACCACCATAACCAAGATTGCCCTTTCATCCTCTTCCTTTCCCTGAGCATTTGTTGCTTATCAAGGGCATGGAATGGTCAATTAGAGTCAGCAGATGTCTAAGCTGCACTTCTCCCAATTTCTTGCCCACTCACCACTCACCCTCTCTACTCTGGGGAACAGAACAGAAAAAAGAAAAGCTCTGGTTTTGTTCAAGCACTAGCCAGAACAAGGAAGCAGGAGAAATCCTTTCAGTTGGACTCCATTCTTTAGAACTGGTATTAGAAAATCCCAAGATACATTCACAGATCCCCACATTCATTGCAAGAAGCATTACTCTTAGGAGTGGAAATACTGGCAATATTTTGGATAATCACCTTGCTTTTAATTTATCCTGTCCAATATCTCAAAAAGTCAGAGCACTTGATGTCTACTGCTTGACCTTTAAGACCACAATCATTAAAATGACTAGCAGTTTTCAAAATAAGTGCTACTATAATAAAATTAGATTTCAAAGGGTCAAGAGATATAGGAGTTCCTCACCAAAACTAATACATCTTTTCCCACATGGCACTTCTATGTTACAACTACTACTTGTCAGATAAGAATGGCCAGACTGTTTGTAATGTNAACTTAATAAAAAACCTATATAAAAAAATGGGACACTCCATTGTAGATCAAGTATCTCAGTTTATGCAATATATTAATCTAGCCTTAATCTAACTGTTATTAATCATAACAGTTTATAAGCAGGTAAGATAAAGTCTTGTGTACTCAACAGCTTCTCCAGTTTTTTCCCCAAAGTATAGCCCGTGTCTTCTAAAAACTGGAGCCTGTTTTGATCAGGTTACTACAGGGATAGAAGATGTTTAACTATAGTATCTATATGCTGTCCAAGCTTTTAGCCCTATAGAGTGTTTACACAACCACTATGAACTTTTTACCACAAATGAGTTTGTGCAACTATACATTGCACGAGTTCCCTATTCTTCAGGTACTGCCTCGGCTATGAGATCCCAGATAGGCAAATTCTACATTAATGAGACAAGTCTGGAAGGAGTCTGACATTACTGAATGCTAAATAAATTAAGAGAGAGATTATTAACTTTGTAGTTAGAATACTACACTTGAAACTTTGTTAACAAAAAGTAAGACAACTCGTGAAGTAGCTGGCTTTCTCCTGGAAAAGAGCAGTTTTGTATTTTCCCAAAAGCTCAAATTTCATTAATTTGAACTTTTTTATGAAATAAATTAGGGAAATCAAATACATTTAAGCAATAAAGGAGCAAATTAAACAGTGGAATAACAGGCAACCCCGAGGCCAGACAAAAACATTCATGTGTAACCTCTGAATTTAATTCTGAGTAATGACAATAATGCAATATTAAACACTTCAATTTAAAAATGTTTTCATTAATACAAATCAATCATAACCACAGTTAAGCACCAGCCAAGAGAAGTCAGAAAATACTTGCTGTGTGGGCATCAAGCCCACATGCTTGACTTAACCAAACAGTCAACTAAAGCCTAGGCTGCAAACCTTCCTGTGTGAAAATTGTTAGACAGTAATTTGAGCTGATTCAATACACAGTTTTGTCAATTCTGTATGAAGTCAGGATCCTTATTTCTGTACACAGGAATTATTTTGCACTAATAGAAATATTCATGGGTTTCTTTTTGTTGGGTCCTTAGAGATACCTTTGGTTTTCTTTAGAAAAACTTACAAGAGTAACTTGATTTAACTGCTCTAAGTATTTTGCTAGCCAGTTAAGAAGATGGGTATTTGGCTTCAAAAATTAAGACTGGACATCAATAATCTTATGACTGCTATTTTACACCATTTAAAACATCTTTACATGTCAATAGTAATGCTATCTTACCTACCAAGAACTGCACTATACACTGCAACTTCAGTCAATTATAACACTAAATACTTGTCACTTTAGACACAAGTTTTAATAGAATTGTAATTTTGTTCTTCTGAAAGCTATTTGAATTTTTCCCAGAAGTGCCAATGTGCACTTCAGCAGTTTGCTACACCACTCCAGTATAAAAGTACACTTTAAGTTACTTCTTCAGTCATTTAAGATATAGATAACTGCTTAAAAGTATTTTCAGTCTCTTTCATCCTTTACTAAAGTTAATTTTAGGAAAAAAGCCATAGGACAGAAAATGACCAATATTTATACTAGACTATATACTAGAATACCATGAAGTCCCTGGAACACTGCCCAGATGAACAAAGGAAAAAACTTCAGCAACTCTAACACAGATTGCTGTTTCCAAGATGAGAATCAAATTTTTTTTTCTCCACTCTAAACTTTCTTTTCCATATTTCTATACATAGTCTACCAATTAGACTTAAATTCCCATTTCAGTTCTTAGCAGGTGACTGTGAAGGTGTATGCTACCTTCCAGAGAAATCCTGACAAGATTTTGCATGCATTAGGTCATACACAATTTAAGGAATCCTTAAAACAACTATGTTATTTTTTTAGGCCCACAGAGTTTGTTGAGTGTATTTAGTCTTACTTACAACTGTAATTCAGTTCCCTTCATAAAAAAGAGTGATTAATTTTGACTTGAAATTTCAATACAGCACAAGTGCAAATTTCTTGTAAGAGCTAAAGCAAAAGGTAGTTCTTTAAGCCATCATATAGCTTCATATAATTAATTTGGAGTCTTGGCTATTACATGTTAAATGGAAGACACCAAACAACATTCCCCAATATACTGGGCCTGGCTGAGATGGAATTAACTTTCTGCACTGCAGCCCCTATGGAGATGTGTTTTGGATTTGTGACCAAAACAGTGCTGGTAACAGTAATGCTTTGGCTACAGCTGGACAGGGCTTGCACAGAGTCAAGGATTTCTTTTCTATCCCCACCCAGGAGGCAGGGACTGGGCAAGAGGCCAGGAGAGGACAGTCAGGGACATCAGACCCCAAATATATATCAGAACTAGGGTCATCCTAAATATATATTAGAATTCAATCAGGTGCACAGAAACAGCACTAGCTGTTCCATATTTATGGTATTTAAGGAGTCCTTTATTAGAGACCATCTGGGTTCTAAAAATGAAAGAAATATGTAGCCACCAAGAAACAACATAGCCTGTTATATTTTAGGCTTTCAGAGTTTTTAGATAACTCATGAATTGAAGAAAAAGCTAGAGAGTTCATCTCCAGTTACAGAAGACTTCCATGCCAGTATAGTTATTGTATTGACCCAACATTCTCCCTACTCACAGAAATATCTATAACTACTGAAAAACTGTGAACATTTCAAAAACCAACTTCAACTTTTAAAAGTTAAGCAATAAAGAAAAACCAATTTACATAATTTTAGATAAAAGTCTTCAGATAAGTTGATTTCAAGCCAGTTTTTAAATTGCCGAAAAAGTTAGCCAATCTCACATGCAATTCTTTCATTTTAAAATGCACATCAAAGCGTGAATTTTGTGTAAAAGGCATCATTTCTACATGTTCTCTGGTGAGGTGAAAGCTTTTCTCTCAACATATTTCAAAATCTTTCCCACTTTTCCCTCACACTTTTCTTTTTTCAGGATACAATTTTTGATTACAGATTTCTCCTTCATATGATTTAAACTGGACTCACACCTTGCACATGCTTAATGCTTGTGCACATACTCCCAAATAACACTTTCTTCTTTGTCCCCATTAATTAATTCAGTAAGGGCCATGTGTTCTACTCCACTGCTTTAGAAAGAAGCTGATTGAAGAAGACACAACAAAAATTCACACATTGCTGATAAACCCTTCTAATGTACTTCTACGTGATACAACCATCTTTTTGTGTGTATAGCTGAAATACATCTCTGGGCAAGAATAATGATGGGAACTGTAATGCTGAAGCTGTTATAATGATTCTCAAAGGAAACAAAACACAAAGTACATTTGTGTTTGTATGTCCAAGATGTAAGCTTTACTCCAACTGCTCAAGTTTTATTTTGTGTCAGCACATGGGCAGCACTGCATGAGATACAAAACAAGGCTTGCACAATATGGCTAATTTAAAATGCTGAGGAAAAAGTTCTTTTATCAGTATTACAAAAAATGCGAAACCCTCATATACTAACTGTATATGAATGCAAACAGTCAATACAGTGTGAAAAACTGCTTTAGCTCTCCATTTGATTAGTTAAAAATCTTTCAACTGTTTTAAACATCTCAGTCAATGCTCTATCCTCTACTCAGCTTCCACCTGCAGTAAGGAATTAGCGAAAAAGGTTATACACTAACAGGCAAGACTGGAAAGGAGTAGGAGAACCTTTCAAACAAATATGTTGCAAAAAAGAAAAAAAAAAGGAAAAAAAACTAAAGGCAGCAGAGACCAGAACAAACTAAAAAGAGGTAAAAGAAAAAAAAAGTCTTTAAATATTACATAACTGGGAGACATCCACATAGGAACAAGTATAAGACTACTGGAGATTTGACTATGAAGTCAAATGATGATGGTTGCTTCCCTTATTATAACAAGTCAGAGTTCCCAACCCCAATCAGTCCACCACCATCTGTTCAGCTTACTGTAACTGCAGCTAACAGTGAAACACTCCTCTTGCTTAACACAGGTGCTGACCCCTCTTTATGAAACAACATATAGAGAGTAAACAGAGATCTGAATTGGAGTAAAAAGAGCAATCATGCAGCCTTTCAATTTTACATGTGCTGTCAAAGGGGAGGACACCCGTTTTACATCTCAGCAAAAAATTCTGAATCCTTTACAATACGTGCATAAACCCTGTTTGCCACAAAACTAATACATTTTGAGACAAAGTTTTAAATGAAAAAAACTTGTCAAGACTAGCTTTAAATAAGGTTTGTATGATAGAGGCATATAAACACAAAGTTAGCTTTCACTTTACATTCTTGCAGTTACCAGTTGGAAATTCTACAAGAAAGGAAGCCAAGTATTACACATAACAGAGTACTAACTTTGCATCTCTAATATAGTCTGTAGTAAACTTATCCTGGGCTGACATCTGACAGACTACAATTCTTTTTTTCTCTCAACAGCACCCTGCCTGTCCTTTACCCATAAAGTGCAGTGAAGTTACTTTAACTCTCATTTGTTTGCCCAAATTCTGCTGCTGTTTGACAGACTTGATTTGCCAAAGAACTGGCTCCATCTTGCGGAAGAGAGAATTAACTGCAAGAAAAATCTACACACCTGACTCATCCTGAGTGTTGATAGCCAGTTCCCAAAAGCTATCACTTTTGGCCAAAGAAAGCTTCAGTTGTTGCATCAATCCAAGCATACCCATGCAATGCTCTCTCTCTTTGCATTACTCCCACACCCAATTCATACTGCTCAAGTGTTCTGCCACGCAAGACTTCAACTAAATTAGGAAAGAATATCTTTCAAAAACATCTGTAACTTCTCCAAGCAGAGATAAAAATAAAGATTGTGAGCAGGAGACAAGCACCCTTATATAGCAGATAGAAAAGAAAGAAAACAAGTAAGCAGCAGTTGTATTTTATGTAATTCAATTCAATACAAGAAGATCTGAGTCACCACAAAACACTCCCTTTTTCAGTGTCTACTCAGGGAAGAACAAAAGAACAAGGCAGAACTTACAGAGATTCCTCCAAGTTTCCCTCCTCAAAACATAACACAGTAGAGACAGCAATTAAGTCAGAATAATACTGAAATGCTCAAAAAAAATCATTTACTATAATGCATTTTCAGCCTAATCCTGCTGGTTCAAAGACCATCTCTTACTAGTTTAGTTGGAGGCTGCTTAGTTTTTCCCACAAGAGGTAGATCTACCATCTCCACTTTTGGTACACAGACTCCTGGGGTAGATGGGGTGGGGGGAATGAAACAAATCCTACGAGAAAACACCACTCACCCACCCCCAACACAAAAAAGCTTAATTGCAATGTTAATGTCCACTGAAACAGACTATGTGAATTAAGCAAATCTTTGAAAAAATGAAAGAGCTTGCATAAAGATCTTGAAGCAAAGGAAATCATTGAAGAAACGGTAAAAGAATCTTTTTTCTATTAAATATTCTCCAAGGTCCTTGAACCTTAAGTCTTTTGAGACTACTGATAAAGGATTATTTACTAGTCACTCAATCCACTGAATTAGTTTCTGATTAAACAGAACAAATAGCCCGAAGCACATTCTCATGTCACATCTACTCCCCACATTAAGCATAATTTCTTTTCCTTTACAGTAGAAGAGGCTTCCGTGCTTTACCTCCATACACATCATTAGGAAAACCATGCAAGCTCAGTCTTTATGTAATTTTAAGGTGTCAAAGTCTGCAGCAAAATACTGTTTTATATAAACAAAGGCAACAAACGCCTGTAGCTTACATGGCAGTTGTTAGTAGTCTCTTACAGCTGGCTTAGTAGGCCTGTGTTTGGAAAGTCAAAACCAGAAATTGAGAACTTAAAATTTACCACATTTAGGAAAGTGTGACAGGAGTTCAAACAAGAACTGTGTGTAACAGGCTGTTTTCATATTTTTAAAGAAATCAAACTCAACAGCATAAAGTTGCACTGAAGGCAGACAACTTAAGTACCTTGGTCCAGAGCCCAGCTTAATAGCAGCTGAGATTCATATGGTTCAAGGTATACTGCAGAAAAAGTGGGAAGACAAGCCTCAGAAGCATTGCTTAGCTACTTTTAGCCACTGTCTGATAGGTGGTAGAGAGTTTCATGGGAAGAATTCCTCCAAGTTTGTCTTTTGATTTGGATAACTGTTTTTCATGAAAGTCATCAAAAAAATCCATTAAGGGAAGACTCCAAATAGGCTCTGTAGAAGTATCTTGAATGAAACTACCGCTGCACAACCCTGTCCCACCTCTCAGAGAGAAATATGTATCAAACTGTTTCAATTATTCATTCATCTCTCTTATTCACTTGCTTCTGTAGCATCAAAAATTGCTAAAAACATTTCAAAGAAATTCCAAGGGTTGTATGAAGCCTCAACTAGAAAAGAAGTACAGTGACATGAATGTTCCTTCAATTCTATGTTAAAGTCACAAAATCAAGTAGCTGGCTTCATAACTACTTTAATTCTAGAATGCATCCAAGTAATTTCAAACAGTGAAAGCTCTATACAGAAAATTAAATGCAGAATATGAAAGTGAAGTTTTAGAATCAGAGGATAGGTTGGTTACATTAGCTTTTGGAATACACAGGTAATGTCAGTTTATTATTGAAATGGACAGGTCTTTTTCTTGTCTAATAGCCATTTGGCACAAGCAGTCTTGTAAGCTGACAAAGTGAAAGAGTTAATTTTTTCTGCCTTATTAATGAGTAGTCAGCTAATAAAAATCTTTTTGACTGAATAAGATTGTGAGAATATAAGCTCGCTTTTCCAAAATAAAGTCATTCTTTCAAATACGGGTGATTATAGGACATAAAAGCTAAGTTGTGAAATAAAATACAATATTTAGAATTCACCATGAAGTTATATAAATAAATATATAGTTGAGCACTCCTCACATAAATTAACAGAAAAAGGAGATTATGATGTTTTTTTGAGATTTGTTCCCCAAAACATCACAAAGACATCCTATTTATCTTAGAAATGAGATGACAGGATTTTAAAAAACCACCTACCTCACTAAAACACTTATGTTTAATGAAAATACCAGTTTAAGTGTTTTGCATTGAAACTTCCTTTAAAACCATCTCCCAAAGTTTGCATTCCTGACTTGGAAATACTTCACACCTCCGATTTCAGCCATCCTCACATTTCCCAGGTAAGCAGGATCATAAGGAGCTTCTGAACTGTCAAGAGAGCAGCTCCCAACCCTTGACTGGTAACCACAGCTGGATAGCCTGAGCACACGTCTGTGACTCTACATGGGTAACACCTGCACATACACAGGACATAGCCACAGCACTCCTACCAGCCTTGTGGGATACTACCCTGCTACAGCACCCTTTGGAAAGTCAAGTCACTGCCCCAAGTATCAGAGATGACAGAGGTGCCAACCCTGGTACATTCAATAACCTAACTGCTTCAGAAATAAAATTTCAATTTGGCTAAGGGGTAAGGCTCCAATTGTGTCCTGCTTGTTCACTCATGAAGAGAAAGACTGCTTGTGTCAGAGTTCAGGCTGCAAGAATAAGGTGTGCAAGCTGTCACTTCCTGTTAGCAGCATTTTGTACTTTCTAAAAAAGACAAGGTTATGTAGCATATTACAGTATTAGTAGGAAGCTTCTGGAGCTGGTCTTGACTGCAATTTTTCCCTTGCCAGCAAGGAAATGCTAAAACACTTACTGTATTAAGTTTACAATTTATATTCCTTTTATAGGCAGAAATAAAAGGAAAATGGGGAACAGCAAGCTCTTACAAAATGTATTCATAAGCGGATAGCTAAGCATTAAGTAAAAGCATCACTGACAAGAAAAAGAAAGGTATAAATCTATGCTACTCTGTTAGGATGTAGCAACCCCTCTGCATACCCAGTCAAAGGATAAAGATTATATAAGCATCTGCTATAAAAAAAGTCAGGAATTGAAGTTCTTCCTTTAACTGTGACAAAAACCTCAGAGATACGATTTGTTTGCAAGGCAGGCTTATAATGTAGCCTGTTTGCTATAAACAAGAATTAACCTTTTCCTACCAGAGACATTATCTAGCAATTGCATTAATCAACTTCCCTTTACAATTTTTCCTCAAATATAACTGAAGAGATCCTTAAATAAACACTCCACAAACTGTACAACCTCTGTGCAGTCCTCAGTGACTGCAGAGATGTGCTTTCTTGTACATTACAAATAAGGTAAATGTACCCCATAATCCCTCCCACAGAGGGAACCTAAGAAGCTAAATTTGAAACAGATGCAGAGAAACCAGAGATCCAAGCTTCTTTATCCAGGAGTCATAGAATCAGAGTCATTAAGGTTGGAAAAGACATTTTAAATCTGAAAGTTCCACCATTAACCAAACATGGCCAAGTACCACATCTACCTGTTCTTTAATACTTCCAGGGATGATGATTCACCGCTTCAGGCACTGGAACTGAGCAGCCTGTTCCAATGCCTGACCAACTTTTCAGTGAAGAAATTTTCCCCGATATCTAATCTATACCTTCCCCATAATTTTAGCCCATTCCCTCCTGTCCTGTCACTGGCTGCCTGGGACAAAGGGCTCACCCCCACCTGGCTACCTCTTTTCAGGCAGCTGTAGAGAGCCATTAGGGCTTCCCTGAGCCTCCTTCTCTCCAGGCTAAACACTCCCAGCTCCCTCAGCTGCTCCTCACAGGACTCGTGTTCCAGACCCTTTGCCAGTTCCACTGCCCTTCTCTGGACTCACTCCAACTCCTTCTTGCAGTGAGGGGCCCAGAACTGGACATAGGACTCAAGGTGAAGCCTCACCAGTGCTGAGTACAGGGGAACAATACTGCCCTGGTCCCGCTGGCCACATTGCTGCTGATACAAGCCAGGATGCCACTGGCCACCTGGGCCCACTCTGGCTCATGTTCAGCCACTGTTGCCCAGCTCCCCCAGGTCCTTTTCCATCAGGCAGCTTTCCAGGCACTCCTTTCCCAGCCTGTAGCAGTGCTGGGCATTGTGGTAACCCAAGTGCAGGACCTGGCACTTGGCCTTGTTCAACCTCAAACAACTGACTTCAGCCCATTGACATAGCCTGTCGATATCCTTCTGTGGAGCCTTTCTGCCCCCTTCCAGCAAATCAACAGTCCCAGCTAACTCTGTATCACCTGTAAACTGAGGGGCAATCAATTTCCTTATGCAGATCATTGATAAATATATTAAAAAGGACTGGACCAAAATTGAGCCCTCAGGAAACTCACTAGTGACCAGCTGGATGAGACTCCATTCACCACTCTCTGGGCCTGGCCACCCAGCCACTTTATACTGAGCAAAAAGTACACCCATCCAAGCCATGAGCAGGCAAAGTGAAGTCCCAGATTTCAGGCTCTAGACAGTAGAAATACACTGAAATCATCTATAATGACCAGCCTGATTCCTTTTTGTACCAACCCTCTCTGCTGTATTGGGTTTGTGTGGGGATGGAGTTTATTTTTTTCTTAGAAAGCCCTATGGTGGTATGTTCTGAATCTGTGACTAAAAGAGTGTCAATAACACACAAATACTTTTATTGCTGAGCAGTGCTTGCTTCAGACTGTCCTGCCAGTGAGGAGGCTGAGGTGAGCAAGAGGCCAGAAAGGGACACAGCTGAAACATCTGACCCCATCTGACCAAAGGGACATCGCATACAACACTGTGCTCAGCAATAAAAGCTGGAGTAAGAAGGAGAAAGGAGAGACATTTGGAGTGAGTAATTACATAACTGTTACATGGGATGGAACCCTGCTTTCCTGGAGAAGGTTAAACACCCACCTGCTGATGCTAAGTAGTGAATTAATTCCTTATTTTGCTTTGCTTGTGGGCACAGCTTTTGCTTTACCTGTCTTCATCTCAACTGATGAGTTTTCTCACTCTTCTGATTGTCTGTGCATCCCACTGGCAGAGAGAATCACACAACATCCACATTCACTGCAGAGACATTCACCTACATTCCTCCTCTACATGCTGTCTCACTTCCTCTTCAGGTTATGTAGATGAGATCAACTTAGATTTTTAGGCTGCACTATTCATCTCTCTGACCTACAGAGTGTTTATTGGCCCACCTGCAAACACTAATATACTACAATTCTCAGGCACACGAATGGCCTACCTCACAAATGCAACTCAGTTTTGGATGACCCCTGACTTTTACTGTAACACTATTATCAATCTTCAGTGCAGAACTTTGAGTGGAGCTCAGGCGACTAAATTAACAAAAGATCAGGGGAAAAAAATAGGCTGAAGAGGACAGAGAGAATCAGGTCTTTTCTCCACTTGAAGCTCCAGTGTCATAGACAGTAATCCTTCCCATAAGGACATTCATGCCAGGGTAGCTACACCCCAATACTGCACTCTGCCAGAGTCTCAGCAAATGGATCACACCTTGGAGTGCTTCAACACCCATTCCTGAAGCTAGGTTTGAGCCAATACATACAATCGAAGGTATCTATCCTCTGTGAGAGCATGTATCTTTTAAAGAGCAGGTGTTAAAGAACTTCTGTATTTCCTCAGAACCTATAAAATAATCTAGGCATAAATGGGCTTCCTGAGGTCACTGAGACTAACTTGATGTTTCAATCAGATCTAGTTAGACCATGCTGATTAGGGCTTTGTTCAGTTGTTTTAAACAACTGTAAGGTATATTTCACCATCTCCTTGAAGAAAAATTCAGTCCAGTATTTGAAAAGTTTGTCTTTTTTAAACCAGAAAGCAATTTATTTATGTCCAATTCAAATGCATCATGCCACAAATTCAAGGCTTAAATGTGCTTTGCATTTTTCTAAAAGCGTATTTTTGCTTCCTAAAACTATGTTGGTCTCCTGCAAGATGATACTAGATATCATAATAAAATTCAAACTAACACAGTTGAACATTCCAGCATGACAGTCAGCTATACTCAGATATCATTATATCAGCTACATGTGACTGAGAAATGAAAGAACAAATTTACTTTTAAGTAGTGTTCTTCATAGCTGATTTAACTAGATTTGTGTTTCAAACAAATGGAGAGAACGTTGGGATGCTTTTTGTGCAAGTTATTTTTCCAAAATGATCTTCTGTAGTTTGTGTAGAAAGTAAGTTGTGGCTGTACAATATTTTTCCTCAAAATATCATTTTCTTCAGATGCCAGAAGAGAAATGTAATACAATACCAAAGCATTCAGCTGAATTTAGTCTGTAATACAGAATTGTGAATATGAGTTCAAAGCAGAATTAAGATTGCTTGAGAAGTTATCAATTCTCAAAATGTGCTCTCAAAGCTTTGCAGGACTCTCAAGCACAAGATCTTGGATCTGTTGCATTTTTTAAAGTCTCATTTAAGACCACTTGACAGAATCCTTTTTTTCCATAAATACATTTTTGGAGTAACCCTTTTTAAGCATGGACTCCATGAACACCCAAGCTCCATGGAAATCACAGTGAACAAGACAAGTGTCAAGGGGCACTCAGCATCACTTCTTTCAGAAGTTGCTTGCTATATGCTGCAGAGCACCCAGAAAATTGAAGCAAGGCTTCAGTCTTTATTAATGAGAATGACAGTTACTTTGTACTTAGAACACACAAGAAACCCTCAGCAGGTGTGTGGATAAACCTTGTCTGGTCATCATGCACCCACCAAAGATGAGAAAATAAGATAAAAAAAACCATAGGTCAAGATAAAGGCAGCTTAATAAAGAAAAGCAAAGGCTGTTTGCAGAAGTGAGAAGAAAAATATTTATTCTGCTATCAGCAGTTGATATCCACTTCCTGGGAAGCAAGGTCTCAGTACACAGTGGTTGCTCTAGAAGACAAACACCTTAACAACAAAACCTCCCCATCCCCCTGCTCTCTCTTAGCTTTTACTCTATCACTTGTTACAGCCTATCCCTTAGGTCTGTTTGGGTCAGCTGTCCTGGCTGCTTTCCCTCCCAAACTTCTGCCCACCTCCCAGTGGCCTTTGGCAGGAGGTTGGAGAGACAGCCTCAATGCTGCACTTGCACTGCTCAGCACCGACTGGAACAGTGGTGTGTTATCAACACCCTTCCAGAGCTGCAAAACACAGCACCATGAGTGCTGCTATGGAAAGTTAGCCCCCTCTCAGACAAAACCAGTAGAGCAGTTCAATGCATTTAATGCTGAGAACAACCCAGGTATCACATGGCAATGAGAAAAAAGACCAAAAGGCCTGCACTCTGTATTACTGACATGTCTCCTTGGTTTAAACCCTGCTTAAGTGGTCAAGCACACTTCCTCTGAAGATCTAAAGGGTGCACATAAAGTGTAGCATTTGCCATATTTAAAAGGGTATTTTCGTCATTTGACGGATAACAGGCAACTGAACAAATACTCCATCTACATCCCTTAGTGGGATAATCAGTCCCAATATTATAAAGGCATCATTACTTATCAATACACTAGTTGCTTCTATAAATTGAGATGAATGGCAAATTTAAACCCAAATTACTTCAGCACACATTGCCAGAAGCTTATTTAAAATGATCATTCACTCCTGATTGTCACTCACTGCCATGATTTGAATCCACCCGCAAGTTCAGCTGCATTCAAAAATACCAGGTTACATGATGAATCACTTCTATTTTGTTTTGCAGAATTTCTTATACAACTACTACTGCCTTTAATCCCACCAATCCTACAGCTTCCTGTAGTATGAAGCTTTATTCATTTTCATTCAAAGACTTCAGTAAAAATGCATTAGATTCTTGTATAGCAATCAATAGCTGAATGTGGAATATTGCATTCCTTTTCTCATCCATGCAAGAGAGAAAGTTACCTACTCATCTTTTTTAAACACAAAATCATAGCCAAGCACAGCTTTTAGAGAAAGAACTGCTCCTTTAACAAACCACACCTGCAAAGTCAGTTGCTTGGCAACATTGCCTCCAACTATCACACATGGCTGTCCATAGCTCCACTCTGACAGGCACTAAGCTACAGTCTCTATCTCATTTTCTTCCATCGTCTACCAGAAACAAACACCTTTTCTGGAGAGAGGACAGGGGCATTTGACAGTTTAAGGTTACTGAGATAGGTAGAACACAAAAACCACACATATCAACTTCCCCCATAAAACCTGCCACCAGCTCCATAAGCTACAACATCAGCACTCTATATCCACTCCACCACAGACTTGCAGCACAATGACATATTCTCTGCTCCTCCAAGTTCTTCCTCCTCTTCAGATCATTACCTCAGAACAGAAAAGCATCTGGCTTTTCTGGTCAGAGGAAGACAAATCTATTTGTATTTTGGATAAGCAAAAAACAAGTCAGGAACTCAGGTTCTCTTAATTTAGTTGTTTCATAGCACTTGGCAAGAGCTCCTTGAGAGTATATATGCAGACATACAAGTTTATCACCTGATGGAAAGCAACAAGAGATCAAGACAAGACAGTGAAAGATAAGAAGGAGTTAGCAATATATCACATAATCAGTCTACTGTTAACAAAGATGAATATAAATAGGTATCCATTCAAATTTTAAATCTGCCAAGTTATCACAAAGAAAATAAAGCAGTTTTGTTTGAATGGATTTTTGTGAAGCCATTAAAGAGAAAAATCTTAAGAGAACTAATAGTGCTCGAGCTCTCAGCAAACACTAATCAGATAAGAGGCCAGAATGGAAGAAAAACAGGCATCTGTAGTAGTTTCTTTTTTGCCACAGTCTTCCAGAGGAAATCCTTGTTAGTCATAATATGGACCTCAAACCAGTAGCTGTAAGATCCAGGGAAATTTCTGACACAAGGGACATTAGCTCTAAGCAACTGTCTACCAACTCTACAGAGCAGTTAAAGTTGTGAAGGTATTCTCCTAGCTAGACTTAAACAACATTTCGGTCAAACACAAGACATGAGTTACCTTCTACCACAGCCTCCCAATTTCCAATTGCTTCAAATGGCTAGATTGGGTCATTTGTGTCTCTGGATGCACAAACCATGGCAAGATTTCTATATTTCTAGAAAATTCAAATCTCTGCTACAGTCTGTATTTACTACTGTTTAATCACTGTCTCATAAAGGACTTCAACTTTAAACTAAGAATCTACATACGTTGATACTTGCACACTGAGGAGAAAAAAAATTATAGGGTATCTGCAGTGGGACTCCATGTCAGCTTGTACAACTGGAGTGGGTCTGAAGTAGCAGAAACTGGGAGGGACCCTGGAAGATCAGCTAGTCCAAGCCCTGGTGCTCAGAGCACAGAAAACATAGCAGGTTGCTTAGGGCTGTTCCCAGTCAGATTTTTGGTGCTTGCACAATACATGCTCCACAGTCTCTCCAGGTAACCTGATCCTATTCAGCCTTTCCTGGAGTACAAAAAACAACAACAACCAAAAAAAAAACAAAAAACAAAAAACCAAAACCAAACCACAACAATAGAACAACCAAACTTATCTTTCAGTGGAATTTCCCATGTTTTAATTTGCATTCATTGCCTTTTGGTTCTATCAGTGGGTATTACAGACCAGTCTGCCTCCATCATCTTTACTCTCTGTCATGAGGTATTTGTACACATGCATAAGAACTCCCCAGCAGCCTTCTCTCCTCCAGGTTAAACAATCTCAGCACTCTCAGCCTCTGCTTGACTGTAACACACACTAACCTGCCCCTTCATGCCGCTTTACTAGACTTGCTCCAGTCTGTCCCTTTTTCTTTGGAGCCCAGAATGGGACACAGCACCACAGATGCAGTCTCACCAGTGCTGAGGAAAGGATCTCCTGCCCCCAGACACTGACCACTGTCTTCTGGACATTCAGTCCAAGATATTGTTTGTGGCAAGGGTGCATTACTGATTCATGACCAATTTTGGATCCACAGGATCTCTTCACACTCCCTCCCTAGGGACAGAGCTTTGCATTTCCCTTTGTTGAACTTTGTAACATTCCTGTTGGCTCATTTCTTCCACTTGTTCACTTGCCTGCTCCCAAGTAGCAGCACATCCATCTGGTTTATCAACCACTCCTCCCAGTTTTGCATCCTATCAAGCTTGCCAAGGGAGGGGTCTATCCTGTCACACATGTCATTAACGAAGATGTTAAACAGCGCTGGCCTCAACAACAACCCCGAGCTACACAGAAAGGGACTGGCCTCCCACTCAACTTTAAGATGTTGATCACCACCCTGAGCCTGGAATTTTAACCTCTAAGCTATTTTCAATTCACCTCAGTTTCTTTATCCAGAAAGCATTTCATCATCTTATCAAAGACAAAATTGCAAGACTTTGTAGCTTTCAAAAGCCTCATGAAAGGTCAAGGTAAGAAAGCAGCCACTGTTCTCCTCCACCAACCCCATCATCTTGCTTGGTTCCATGTGGAAGGTTATCAGGTTGGTCACACACTACAGCCCCATGGTCAATCCATACCAACTACTGCCCATCATTCTTCTTCATGTGTTTTCAGGATCATTCTGTCATTTTTCCAGGGACAGAGGCAAAGCTGACTGGCTTGTGGTTCCCTAGATGTTCCTTCTTGACCTTTTCAGAGATAGTCAAGACGTTATGCTTAAGTTCAGCCCGCAAGACCCAGCCCCCAGTCACCATGACTTTAGTTAATGAGAGTCACCACAGAATTACCTTGGCCAGCCCTGTCTGACTCCTGGCTGCATCCTATCAGAGCCCAAAGACTTGTGTACATCCAGTTTCTATAAGCGATCTCAAATCTGATCCTCATCTACTAACTGAGAGTACACTTCCCTTGCCTAGAATTGCTGAAAGCAAGTCTTACTAGTAAAGAACAAAGTGAAGGTGGGATTGAATGTCTCAGTTGTTTCCATATCCCTTATGAGCAGTTCCCCATCCTACTCGGCAGCAGGTCCACATTTTCTCTATTCTTTCTTCTGTCAATTATCTGTAAATGCCTTCCTTGTTGCCATATACATACCCTTATCAGGTTAGACTCCACATGGACATTGGCTTTCTGACCTAGACACATCTTTGCATGCTTGGACTATGTCTCCAGACTCTCCCTAGGCCACATGTTTCCGCTTCCACCCCTTATATGCTTCCTTTTTATGTCTGAGCTTTTTCGGAACATTAGTTCAATGTGCCTTTGTACCACTTCCTATTCATTGCAATATGGCACACTGGAGCTTAAAGAAGTAGTCAGCCAGCTTTCCTGGCTCTCTCTGCTCAGAACCATCTTCCAAATGGTTCTTCCAAACAGATTCCTGAATAGAACAAAATCTTCCCGCCTGAAGATCATGGTTGTAATTCTATTTTTTGCTTTGCTGTCTCCAATTCAGATCCTTAACTCTTTTACCTCATGACCAGTGCACCCAAGCCTACTCCTAACTTTTACATCCTCAATCCGTCATTCCTTGTTTGTAAGAAGCAAGTCCTCAATCACTTGTATTGAGATATGGGCATCAATGCATGCCAGAAGTTTCCTTGATTATTTATTCCCTGCTGTGCTGTCCCCCCAGAAAATAATAAGGGAGGTCCAAGCCCCCTATAAGCAAAGCCTGTGAATATTAGGCTTGAGTTGTCTGAGGAAAGCCTCATTACTGCTCCTGACCCATAAGCTCCCAACCGGCTCACTCATCTCTAGGTAAAGCTGCAGGCAGCCCCACTCGTCTCACAGCAAAAGGTAACTCCCCTTTAACACCATCCTGGCCTGCCCTTCCTAAGCACCTTTACTTACCCATTGCAGTCCTCCAGCTGAGAGCTACCCCACTCAGCAACGCCAATAAAAATCATAGCTCAGTCCTAACTCATTTTACTCTGCCATAATATCTGAAAACAACTTGCTGACAGTACACTGAAGACAGATTTAACTAGTCATGGGTTCATCAGCCTAACTGTTCAGGACCTCAACATGAAAATAAAGATATTGAACAACTTTACATATTCACAAGGCAGTCATTATGTCTTGGAGAATTTAGTTGTGGCCACAAGAGAACACTGAAGCACCAGAGTTCCTAAAGTAAAGCTGAATCATGCTCAAATGAACCTTACTGAGCCAGTCTAAGACAATGTGACACCTGAGCTAAATCAACTGCTGACTACTCCCTGAGTAATGTCTGATAATTGACTCTCTTATATCCTCTAGGATGCATGCATTAAAGAGGGAGTCACCTTTCCAGGAAAGGGTACCTCCCTAAAAGTCTGCTTAGCACAGATATATCTCATTGCTTCTTCTCTATCATGTACAAGGATCTCTTAAGGCTGCAGCACAGTTGCTCTTTCTTTACAGCATTCAGACCAAAGAGGGAAGACAGCATAATTCCGTTCCACAAAAGGAAATTCAGGAACAAAGCGAAGACCAGTTGGTATAAACAGCATCCTGCAGCAGCAGCTTTTTCATGTCACTAAAGAGTGGCAGAACCACAGCTACAGGACCACCCGAAGACACACACCTGTAGCCCTGACCAAAAGAAGGGTGTTTTGCACTTTAAAAAGGCAAGAGCACGGTCTCATCAATAGCAATATTCAATTTCAGGAACTATCCCACCCTTATGTTCCACACAACAGAAACAGCTTAGACTGCCAATAACTTCTGAACACAGGGCAGCAAACTGAGCAGGTAAGGTTTTCTGCATAATACACCTCAGAATCTAAAGATTTGCAACATAATAAAAAAAATAAAATGAACCAAGTCCCATGAATATTGTTATTAGTAGTCACAGGAATAATTAGGTTGAAAGGGACCTCTGGAGGTCACCTACTCCAGCTTCTTGTCAAAGCAACGCTAAGTTCAAAGTTACATCATGTTACTTTGGGTCTCATCCAGTCAAGTTCAGTTAAATCCTGAAGAATGGAGATTGCACTCACTTGGGTAAAAAGCCTTCAACTTTGCAAATAACTCTGTTCTATCACAAGCTAGCCATATTTCCTGTGACTTATCTGAAATTATTTTTCTGCACTGTAAGAGTCAGAAGATGGAAACAACCATCTCTTACAGGGGCCACTAGTGTCACCAAACACTGCAATACCCCATTCACAAGTCCTAAGATAAGGCTGCCATACTTTTCTCCCAGCATGTGAGGTGTCTTAATGACTCTCTTCTCAGGAGAGACAAATATTGTCCTCAGGGCTACAACAGCAACTAATTCCCGAGTTTCAGTCTCATCCAATCAGTGTCAGCAACAGGTAAGAGCTTACAGAACAAAACCAGAGCATTGAGGTAGTTTTATTTAGTAGCAATCATGCAGGAAAAAAATTCTGATTATACAGCCCCAGAGAGACTGAAGTGAGTTTCTGGTGCCTAAGAGTCTTTGAAGCACCATCTTTGACAAAAAGGCCAGAAAACTACCAGCTAAGTACCAGATTATCGCTAGGACTTCTAGTGCTATACTTCCTTACTATTATTAAAGCTCGAGATATATAATTCCATTTGCTGAGCTTAAGTAAAAACAACCCTGAATCCAAGTGCTTTGCCTTCATTATTCCTTATGGAAGGATATTGCAAAGCCTCACTGGACAGCCAGAGGCCTCCAGTTGTATCTGTCAATTCATATTGCAGTCTGTTACACTCACATGATCTTTACCAAGCTGATCTCACAGAAGCAATGTGAACCCTGCAACAGAAACACACCAAGAAGTACTAGCAATTTCTTGATCCAAAAGACCTGCAGTAACATTTGATATTTGCAACAACTAGTACAGAATATCTATACAGCACAATCAGCCACTAGTAAGCTAGTACTTTGTGTCTGAACTTCAGTACAGGGCTAGAAGTTACACTGGAGATGACCTCCAGCTTAATCTAGCTGTGTTCTATTACCCCTAGCATCCTCTCAGGGATTTCTCCACCTTAGGAGGAAGACAAAAAGATCTTCACCTGAGGAGGAACAGCAGCTAGTGCCTTCCCCTAGTGTGAGCTCTGTTGATGAGTGTCACAAAGCTTCCTTACACTTACAGTGAGACAAAAGCTGATGCCTTGCACAGTCTGAGGGCAGTGAGCCATAAGAGTTACCCATCTGCTCGAGGAAGAAGTATGCTATCTATTAAAGTATACACACAAGATTAAGACAGTTAGAAGACCAGACATCGAACAAGTAAACAGCAAAAGCAGCTTCACAGAAAGTGATGGTCATATACAAATATTCCAGGTGGTCTCCCAGCTATGGAAGAGATCATATGCAAGGCTTAACAAGAGTCTGAACAGCTGTAAACATACCTGGAATATTTTAGATTTCTTTTGATACAAGTTTGCCTACTTACTTGAACTATATTTTTTCTCCCCAACTGCTAAGAAACACCATGGTTGGGATTGGTTACTTGTTAGGGAAGTTTAAGTTCTAGTTACACACACGTTGGCACCACAATCTTTCCTGTCCAGTCTCTCTCCACACTCCCAAGAGCCTGTACCTGCCACTCTTCAGACAGAAGGCCAAGCCTTCAGTCACATACAGATATTCAGTGATTGTACAGTACAACTAAGAACACTGAAAAGTATTTTCATTAATATTATAACCAAGGTAAATCAATTTGGTTGAACAAGCAACGGTGTCAATGTGCTTCTTTGTACTAAGATTTTGGTAAGAGGTCATTTAAACAGGCTTCAGGCACTACCAGGAATGAAGTAAGTAAAAAAAATTTAAAATAAAAAACAACCCAAAAAAATCAGAACACCTCCTCTGATACAGAAATTTATTCACCTTTTCAGAAGGTCTAAAACATCTACAATTGTTTATACTAAGGCCTGCAAGTTTCCAATTATGTTATTTTAACTTGATTGCAGTTTAAAAAAATTCTAAAGCAGTTGACAGCTGAGGCAATTGCCTTCTTGACAAGGAGATGAATTTACAGATTTCAGTAGTCAATACATTCGTATTAAAGATGGCATCCAAATACAACCATAACAGACAGAAAAAGAATGTCAGAGAACATTAACGTTTTTTCTTAGAAGGGGACAAGATATTCAGCAGAATCAAAGGACTGCCCATCTAAGCAAGCAAGCCTGTAAACTGAAGGCGATCAGTCACGGTCTAGTGTAACTGTCTCTGTAAAAGGGAAGCATAAGAATGTTTACTGTTCCTAACAATGTTTGAAACCAATCTCCTTTTGTGCTTCATCACAACTTCAACTTCTAAGTACTGGATTCAGTATTTAATATCAGCATCCTAACAACACCAGCCTTGCTGCCAAGCAATAAGAACACAAGTCTAGGAGACTTCTAGCATGTTATAAGTAGGTACTAAGCGAACAGAAATAGCCAATTAGAGTCCCTATAGTCAAAGGGTCCCTGACTGATGCTAACAGTTTGGGGTTTTTTATTTTGGCTTCATTTGACAGATTTCTAAGAGGTGTTACTGCTTAAGGGATTCAAATATCAATATTCAAACAATTTTAAAAATGCATTACCCTCCCTCTACAGTGAGAAGTAAGAAAAATCCAAATGCTTTACAACAGCTTTCAGCATAGCCTACATACCTAATACAGCTTCTCCTATATCCTTCCAATTCCTGCCAGCTTTACTTAGTTATACAAACAAAAGGATCACAAAGGAATTTCAGTTGCCTCTCTTTCAAAATTTCAGGGTGACTTAAGCTACTGTCAGTATACCCTACTATTTCCTACAAATATCTGAAACAGTCACATAACTTCTTCCCAGCAATATAACACTGGGAAGACATCTACTGCCTTATGCAGACAGCTGTTCAGATGGGGATGTAAAGAACAGGCAGTACACAGACAAGAACTGCCTTGTCAAATGCCATCCCAACCTCCTCACTCTTCCAAAAGTCTCAGTGATTGCAAAGACAGTTCCAGAACCTTTGATTTTCAGGCTTCTTCCCCACAGAAGTATCATCTAGTCTTTCTGACAGCTGCAAGATTTACAATTTGAAGGTGACATATGGCAACTACCGTATGGCCCTACGAAAGGTAGTTTCCAACACATTTTAGCAGCAACAGTCAGATTCATAGCAGCTATTTTAACAGGCAAAAGGCAAATATAGAATAAAAACCACTTCCAGAAACTGTTGCCAGGGTCAGAAATCCTAGTTATTACTTAATGCTACCCTGGCAGATGCATCCTCAACTGTGTTCTTCACCTTACAAAGGCATCGAATGTATCTGCATTCCTCACACTTGAAGAAGTAGACCACAAATCAAAGGATTTGTTTTTGATACAAGACCACTGCTAATGACAGAAAAATTATTTTGAGGACGACAAAGAAATAGCTTTTCTAATTCTTACACAGAGCAAGCGTGGCATAAATACCAGAAAGGTGCATGCTTCAAACTTCTTTGCAGACAATGCATATGGTGGCCCTGCACCCAGGCAAGGAAAGCTAACTCAGTAACTTAGGAGTGATGGGATAGTAGTGAGATCCTGTATCACCTTTTTGATGCAAGAAGTAAAAACCAGCAGAAAAGCCTTATTGATACAGAGGAAGAATTCAACAGTAGCATTACAGTAGATGCAATGAAAGTAATGAGTGGTAAATATGCTAATAGAACCACATTACATTTTTTAGGGTCAAAAGGAGATTTGTAAGATTTTAAATTATATCTAGCTACTTAAGAGCCTCAAAGAATAGCTGTTATAACACATATAATCTGTATATACAAGTATAATCTGCAACATTTCCATAACCTTTGGATATGACCATCTGAAAAGAAGCCTTGGGTAAAAATAATACTACAATATCTAGAGTGAGAGAAAGGAATTAGTGATGACAGCCTCTTAGTTTCAGTTAAACGTCCAGGCTGAACTGACAGCTGACAGAGCACACTGAAAACAATGTTGTTAAGTACTGCCAGAATAAGATCAAAGACAACTGCAACTCAGTTAAAATGACCAGAGTTAATCATGAAGATGTTAGCCCACAACTAGGTGAACAGAAAAAGAAACAAAATCCAGAATTTGTGGGGGTCCTACTGAGTAACAGAAAGGAGAAGAACAGACAAAGAAGTAAAGCTCACACACAAGAGTGGAAAATAAAAGTAACTAAATAGGGCAACATTTCAAAGAAAAAAAAAAAAATTACATTAAGAAAACTAAAACCACACTAAACTAGGACTGACACAAGAGAAGTCCTAAATATTTTGTCAAGAATGGCTTCATGTTAATTTCTGCAGAATCCAGGATGGAGAGGCTCTCCAGTGGAACTGACCATAGGGAACTCCAGACTAACAACAAACATGACCAGAGATTAAATGGATACTGTTAGTGCTGCAAGAGGTGAAGGAGACTGTCACAGGCTGGGGAAAGCCAGACAGCTGGCAGGCTCTGGTTAGCTAACAGAGCCACGTTAATAGCTGCTGCCTCAGACAGGTCTGCATTCCAGAACTAGTGAAACTACAGCTTTGCCACACAGCAGCAAGTCATGAGCACTCAAACACCACGGATTAAGCATGAAACATATTAAGAAAAAACAGCTGGCTGCAGCCTTTTCACTTCTTTTGGTAAATTAGTGTCAACAAAGACTAATAATAAGCAAGAGTTCAACAGTGGCATTGCATGCTCATGACAAGCTTGATTTTCAACTACACAACTAATAATGTTTCCTTTTTTCTGAGCTGTCTTCTGGAAGAACACAGAAATCCAGACCTTAGGGTATAGTGGAGGCATCTCAACATTGTTCCCACAACTCTCCTTCTCAGAAGGAAACTTCCTAAACTTTAAGTAAGAAATTGACACAAACTGTGTATATATGGCCACATCTCAGTCAAATGCCTTTAGAAGAGCTGCAACTAAAGCGAGTTTATAATTCCACATTCTTCCTTCCAACTATAAAAAAAAAAAACCCAAACATACACAGTACAGGCAAAGTCAGCATTACAAAGCTAATATGATACAAGATTTAAAATAAAAATTGCCAGAACGGGATAAATCAAATGTAAATTAAACTTGAAGGGAGAAATAGAATAAATAATAAAAGAGACCACCAAACCACAAGTCCCTCACATTGCATCACCCAGTATTTTCATGCTAGCTTTCCTGGAGACAGGGTGAAACAAGCCATGCTTCTGGCATACAGAGAGATAGCAAAGGAGAATTTGAGCAAAAGAGAAAAGCAAGAAGCTTTCAGAAGTGCCATCAGATTTTAGCAGGCACCTAAGTAAAACAGTCTACTAGAAATTTGAAAACTGAATTAATATGTACCAGCAGAAGACAGCCTGGTCAAGAGAATGGCGGGTCTTCCAGAACCTGAACAGAAAAAAAACCAAATTCAAGACACACCAAAGCCTGATCTTATGAAAGAAAGCACCAAAGAAAAGAACAGTGAATAAAAATACTCCTTAACACAAACATAAGGAAAAGGAAGCTGAAACTGTCATCACTGCTGAACCGAAAGGGCAAAAGTGAACACTGAGGGCTACAGAAACTTACAAATATTCTGACTAAGTGAGAGAAAGAGAAAACTCGGAAGACAGGACAAGAAGTAATCGGGGAATTCCGGACTCTAATCCAGGAATTCCAGACACAGCTCTAAGGCCAATGCTATAGGACAACTCACATATGGAATTCCTCAGCAAGTAACTCCAAGCAGCATTCAGCACAGAAATGCAAAGTGCCAATAATACATAAAAAATACAAACATGCTTTTTCCAGAAAGTCACTGGTTACAAAGAGCCTTTTGCATGGTAACCAGGTGTCAGGGGCAAGAGGAGCTGTGTTAGAAAACATTCAGGCAGAGTTACTTACAAGACATAAAGGCCCATTATCTTTGGTGTAATCCACATTATATGCTTCTAAGAGTTTATATTAGGAAGATAGAGTCTTCTTTCTGATTGTGCACTGCATGACTTGCGTGAACAGTGAAAAAAAGTAGCACACACAAACGGGAAGAGAATTTATAAACACAGCGCCATTTCTGGTTGTTCAAAGAAGCTCTCTCATACTTCACCTCCACTTGATGTGGAGAAAGACTGAGCAAGGCAGTTCTGGCATTAATCATACAGTGTGAACTCCTAACTGTTATTCAGGAAGCATTACACTTAATAACTTACTGTGAAGTCACTTTATTTAGAGTAAGATCCTAATAAATTGACTCTAGATGAAAGAAGGATGCGCTACATTTTTCCACTTGAAAACCACAGAATCCAAGGTAAATACAAATGCAAATATATATCTACTTTTGTGCAGGAAGAAAAATTACACTAAAGCACTCTAAGATTTGACAGTGATATAATCTTCAAAATTCCATTCATCGCCAAAGCCACATCTATGACACATTCAACCAGACTCAGACATGCAGATTCACAGAGCCTGGCATTCTGACTGAGTCAGCATAGCAGAGAATATTGTTTTGGACACTCGACACTCAACTCATCTGGCATCTACCCCTGGCACCGGCCAGTCCCTTCGCGAAGGCCACAGCCCGCTCCGGATCGATACCTGGCAGCGCAGGAAGCGGACGCGGCCGTGAAACTTCAGGAAAGGGCTGGGCCAGTCATTGCATAAAGCCCCGGCTGGGGGTTCCTCGCTGGAGGACAAGGCGGCTGCAGCCCGGCCCATGGGCGAGCGGAAAGCGGCTCACACGGAAAGGTCAGGCTGTCTGCCTGCCCGCCCCGCCGCCGCCCCCGAGCCCGGTGTCGGGAGGANCTCGCAGTCCGCGCAGTACTTGTTGTCCTCCTCCCGCAGCAGCTTGGCTAGGATGGCCTGGTGCTGCTCGTTCTGCTTCTGCGCCTTCTCCCGGCAGGAGCGGGTGGCCATGGCGGGGCTGGGGCGCGGCT
>VZTN01029262.1:0-37547 GCA_013400515.1 Erpornis zantholeuca | reverse complement strand
ACAAATAGTCCGCCGGGTCCCTAAGGCCGGGCCGCGATTTCGGCCCTTCGCGGAGCTTTCCAAGGAGTAAAAACGCCGTCCTGGCTTAGAAGGACACGGAGCCGTGCTCGGGGATAAGGGGTCACCTNCCCTCGCCCTGCGGGGTGTCCTGGAGCCCGCTGGCGGCCAATGCCCCGGAACACACAGCCCAGGGATCTGCCGGCCCCCGTGGGATTGCGGCACCCGTGTCCTTGTATGTACCAACCCACCGGTGGGAAATACCCCGGAACACACAGCCAAGGGATCTGCCGGCCCCCATGGGATTGTGGCACCCGTGTCCTTGTATGTACCAACCCACCGGTGGGAAATACCCCGGAACACACAGCCAAGGGATCTGCCGGCCCTCATGGGATTGTGGCACCCTGTATCCTTGGGGCAGTTGTCTCTTCCTCCAGGCCAGTGCTGGGGGAGAAAAAGAAAATCTCCTACAGCCTTTTGATTGACTGGACACTGCCATAGCCGGAACTTGCCCCCTGAACTTTCTCCAAGACTACGTGTTTCTGTCTGAAATAAAGCTGTAGGGCAGCAGAGACCTTACAGTGAGGAAACTGGTGCTCACTCTTCTGCAGGTGGTGAGGAAGTCAGAGCTTGATCCAAAGCACCTGCAGAAAAGCATAGCCTGGGCTGATTTTCTGGGACCAAGACTCCACCTCTGCACTTTGCCCCTCCAAAATATCATGTCTCTATTGTCTTTCCATTTTGCATCAGTTCCCTTTGCTGCTGCTGACTACTCTGTTACACAGTCTCTTCACCAGTAAGATCCTTTTTGTCAGATCAATTCTAGCTTGCTGTATTTTTTTGCCTCTAATCCAACCCTTCTGGAAGGAGCTGAAGCCTATATATAGCCTATAAAATACTTATGTGAGACAGATGGAAATTCAGGTCTGTTCCCTCTCAGCCACTAAATTACTGAATCATTCTCTGTATCTTTTTCTCAGAGACAATGGTGAATTAAATATCCCCATAGTGTGGAAGAGTTGCAACAGAAAAAAAATGAAAATACTACAATACTATCAAGTTAATTAGTAGTTAAACTAGCACCTAACATGGGGAAATGTGTTTAGATCTCCCTTAGAGAAATAGAGTTAAGGTCTACCTGTACCCTGGGAGAGTCTCCCAGCCACTAAATTACTGGTATGAGGTTAACAAACTGAGGATTAGGTATAAATACATAACTCTGAGAGAGGGTTAGGGTTTAGCATCTTACTTGGAGCAGGCATTAAGGGTTAAAACCAGAAGTACAGAATGGCACAGCAAAATTGATCTCCAGCTGCCTTACAGTGCCAAGACTTGCTGCAGCAGAAGATGTCTAACACAAATGTTACCGAATCCTGATATTTTCCATCAGCCCTTGCCTAGAGACTTGGTTATTGAAGCACAATAGTCCTGGCTGCTTAAACATGACATTAAACAGGATTGACTTCTTCTAGCTGAATACTTTATCTATAAGCATATAACTGTATATAACTATTTTCTAGACCAAAGTGGTTTTAATTACTGTTTGGTTTTTTTTTTGTTGTTGTTGTTTTGTTGGTTTTTTTTGTTTTTTTTAAAGAGAAAACCAGCTTCAGCTAGAAAGGGAGCTTCTATTCCTTGCTGTTATCCCAGGATTCTGAGAAACATGATGCTTTTCAGAAAGGCAAGAGCAGTGGGTGGAGAGAGAAAAGGACATGAACTTGCCTCTCACATGCTAGGTAAGCAGCAGCATTGCCATTTTGAAAGAAAAAGAAAATAGTCATTGCTTTTCTATGTGACAGACCTGACCTGTAGGTTACATGTAGTCTGAAACTCTCTGTCATATTGCCAGAAGGTATCAAATAGCTTTAAGCAATTGGTTTAATTGAATGTGCATCAGTTTCTCTGATTCTAAAACAAACACAGTGATGCTTCCCATGAACAGTGGCTATTGATCTAGTTCTTCTGCTTGAAGTAGCCTACACAAGCGCAGACTGTCTTGTTTAGTGCTTTTGCTCTTAGTGCCTTAAAACTAGTTGTTACATCTTGATTGATGTGGGATATCATCTTCTAACTGTTGAGTATGAAGATGTGCTTCTTGTGTTCAGCTCTGAAAATTATCCAAGTACTTCTCCTTTTGTAATGTAGTAGAAATATGAAATCACCTGCTTCACTATGGGATGAGACAGATAAGTTATTAATATTTTAATAGATAGTGCTTTGAAAACAGCAGGCTGTAAATACATCATTAGGTGTTTCCCTCAGAGCTCAAATGAATTGAAGGAGGACAAAACTGTATCCCCTCTGTGCCTTTGCTGCTTTTTTGAGATCCTAAAGAGTAGCAGAATGTTGTAGATGTGAAGTTATTGCCAGAAGCATTTTTCAGAGGGGGAAAAAAAGAAGAAAAGATGTCTTTCAGGATACAGTATGATTTATAGAATGAGTTCAGGTCTACCCACACCATGCCGTGACATGTAGTGCAGAGAGGCCGGAGATGTTGCACCTTCAAAAGAAGATATACAGTTGTCATGCTGATCCTGTCAGCTCAGTGCCCTTTGCTTCACCTTTCATTAAGCCCTGTAGAACACAGTCTATGCAATCCAGTTTTGGAATTGTTTGAGTATATGCCTTGTGTTTCAAGATCTGTATCTTCAGAATTGAGTGAGTTACACAAGGCTAACTGAATTTTCCATAAAGTAACTTTAACACTGGGGTTCTTTGGTTTTACTATTTTACTAGATTGTGTTCTGTTCATTAAAAGCAAAGATTTACCCAGCATGAGAAAAATCTCTCCCTAATTGTCATTACTTGTCATTCTTCAGCCTATTCCACTGTTTTGCAGGGATACCTATAGATAGTTTGTGAAGTTCACAATCTGATAGCTGAAATTCACTGAATCTAGACACCTACCTTATTCAGAAATCATCCCATAAACCAGCTTTAAATAGTATTTGCTAATCAGGACAATATTAGCATAAATTTGACTTAATTGGGAAGAATGTATCAGGTGCAAAGTTATTAACTGGATTGAAAGCAGGTGTTAAAATAGCTGTGTTTCTCTAATGCCTCATCTTCAAATATCGAAGTCCAGAAATAAATGGGGTTCCAGTTAGAGTTGTTGAGAATTTCTGATTCATAAGAAAGCTTAGTACTTCAGATATTTTTATGCTCTTAAGAAAAAGTAATATATATACATCCACATCCATGTATATGTATATGTATATGTATATGTATATGTATATGTATATGTATATGTATATGTATATAAAACTTCCTGAGAAATGGATATTTCAGTAATATTTCTGAAACTAGGCTCTTCCAAGTTGGCTGTCCAGGCTGCAGAGTCTGGGCAGCCTGTGGTTTCAGATCATGTGGTACCTGTGATCCTTGGCTGGCAGAGAATGGCAGAACCTGAAAAGTTGACCGTAACTACTGTGTTTCAGCAAACACTTCAGATGCAATTTCTCTCCAAACTTAAGAAAATCTTGAGCTATGAGCCTGTCACCCTGTCTACCCTTGATGGCCAGCAGAGAGAAACAGACATTCCTGAAGGAGGTTTGCCATGTTGTCAGACAGGTGTGTGACTGGGGTGAGCTGAATTACCACCTGGAAGGGCCCGTGTTAGAAGGAAGGGAATGACTTTCTTGATTGTTTGTGCCTCCTAATTGAGAATGAAGGGTAGAGAGGAGGACTATCTCCTACCTGAGTGAGTAAAAACCAGACATTTAAGAAATGGATTCTCAGCATTGTTTTTAATTAATTAGGATTTTTCAGCAATGTACTTTCTGTAGGACAATTCCTGCTCAGCTCTAGCTCTGACATTTTCAATCAGAAGAAAAAAAAAAAAAGGAGGAAGCCATAGTAACATCACATTACATGAACTAACATCTGTATCATAGAGTCTACAACTATACCAAGAGTTTCCACATATTTTTATTCTTTGTTTAAAAAGAAAAATACAGCCCTGAAAACAAATTTAACAATATTAAAAGATTCAGTATTTTTTTCCAAAATAATCCCAACAGAACACAACAAACCCCAGCCATGGAAAATCAGAGAGTTTTGTTTTCAAAGTCCAATTTTAAATCTGCTGTGATAAACCTTTTTAATGTTAATATTCAAACTACATGTATATTTGAACATAATACATTAGTTAATGCTTTGCAAAAGCTAAGATAATATAGGACAGAATATATTGGTGCAATAAAAAGAATCCTTATACAATGCAAAAGTTTTTGGGAACATGACTTCTGAAACTATAGTTGAATATACTGTGTAAACAGGAGTAACAACAAGATCATATCTCATCTTCCCCAAAATAGGTATTATGTGTTTGACAACCTTGTAGGGTCACTGCAATGGGAACTCTGGTTGATAAGCATTGTGGGCTTGCCCCAGGAGTGGCATGAGTTGTGTTCTTACAGTTTGAGCACTTACTACCTGGCCAGTGAACCAAACAGTGATAGTGTCGCTCCTAAGATGGTTAAAAAGTATTAAAGGACCAAGATTTATAGGTGAGGCTGTATTTTCAATGAATTCTAGTTTCTGTACAGCAACTTGACTGGAGAGATGAGATATTAGAGGCAGTAAATCTTTGCTTCAGTTTCTTCAGGTTCTTCCTTTACTTCTATTCAGAGACCAAGCACCTGGTATTAGATGAATTACTGACATTAGAACACTCCACATAAGGCTGTCTAATTTCTATAGCTGCTGAGCATTTGAAATACATTGAAATAGAAAGCTTGTGATTTGACTGCAATTCTGAAAATTGAGACAGAAATTCTGATGCTTCACCAACAGTCTTGTTTTCTTGAGAGTTATTAGTAAATCTGCATTTTAATTGTAAATACAAATTAGTGCCTGAGGGGGGAACTGCAAATTAAATAGAAGGATGACTAAATACATATCAATGACCTTTGCTGTCAGTCATAATTGTGTAAGCTCAGGAAAAAAATACCATACTTTAGAGCTAACATGCTCTATTATGTTTTGAACTAGTGCACGTATTAGACCACTATATTCTCATGTGAATTATAATGTAGGATAGTGTAGGTGTAGAATATAAGGAAATGTAAGCTCCATATGGTTCCAGTAGAAGCACAGAAGAGATCTTAAAAATTAAATGCCTTGCACTTTCCAAGCTCATGGTGTATTTTCAGTTCTTATAGGCTGTTTGCATGTTTCGGTCTGAGTCTTCTCATTTCAATTAGTCTCATTTTAAGACTGGATTTTCTAAACGGAGAGACTGTTAGATGGAAATTTTTGAGTCACGCATTTGGCTCAGCTGTGCTTTGAGTTTAAGAATACCAGCCTTAGGTATCAGCAGTCATTGATATCTAGCCACGAAGAAGAGCAGTAATCAGATGTAAAATCAGTTGCAAAATCATACATTTGAAATACTAGGGGAAAATATGAAAAGAAAATACAAGGAAGGGGAGCTGAACTCTGTTGTTATTACTATTCCATGTCCTACTGTGCAAAAGGTAGTCTTTGAAGCTTAAAAATGTTTTGTTGATGGGTAAATGACTAGACAGATACTAAAGCTAGGACAGTTTCTGATCTTCACAAATCTTAATTTTAGCTCTTCAACAATAGGAACTGTGATTCATGTAGTCCATTTTTTTCCCCTCCAATGAAGTCATGAACTTGCAGAGAGTGTGGGTTAAGGACTAGCTGATGAACTGCAAGCTTCAGACTGTTGCAGTCAAAATAGAATCTAAATCTACATAGCATTTGAGATGTACTTTTTCCTCAAGAACGTTATGCTTTTCCTTCTCTTTTTTTCAGTACTGTTTAAATACTGGTGTGAATAAATCAGTTTTTATCTTGTCAATGCCCTTTATGATAAGGAGTAATTAATAATTGTGTGCTGTATCTTACTTGTTTGGAAATCTGCAGTGGTCCTGAAAATTCTACCTATTGTTGTCTTAGAATCATCCTCAGAAAAATGGAAAAGTTGACGACAAACATTTTAAATACTTCTGTTTTTCTCCATTGAGATAATCTCACACTGAGGGAGACTGAGGGGGTAGGGTTATAGCAAATCATACTGGCTTCCGAGTGTCTCTGCAGTCCAGAGATGTTGAAGGAGAATCACTTCTACTTCAAAAGCTGGATATTTTTAGTGAGCAGTGAGTCTTTTATCAAGAAAAGGATGTCCACAGCACTCACAAGCTGAGCTTATATCTGCAGGAAAACGTTTTTCCTCAGCTACTGAATACTCAAGAAATGAGAAAAGTGATTTGCTGTGAAAAAGAAAAGAAAAAAAGCTCTTCCATCAGTCTCTCTGTGATCTATCACTGGAGGAGAAACATATTTGGATGTGTTCCCAGGGCAGTGGCTACATCTGGCATAAGAAAAATGTCCTGTGTTTCTGCTTCTTGAAGCATGTAGTCAGTGATGGTTGATGTGATGTTTTCCTTGGTTTTTGTACAAAACTTGCAGTTGTACTGCACAGGAAGTGTGATGTCAGGAGAATATGAGCTCTGACTCCAAGAATTTTCAGCTCTTAACGAGTTGCATGGCCCTGTACAGTGTGTGAAGGAGAACAGGAAATCTCTGGACAGGCATCTGACTGGGCACTCCCCCCAGCTGACTCCCTCCAGCTGACTAGTTTGCATCCACTTTTTACTTCTGGCTTTAGGCTGACTCTGGAATTCTCCCCACATCAGCAAGTTTTCACAGAATAGGAAGTATTTTGTGGAAAGCCCCTCATAACTGCATTGCTTTTCAAGAGGAGTTTTTNTTCCCTTCCCTTCCCTGTTACTTTTTACCTGCCATGTGTGTTTTTACAGACACAGGCCTGCACTTACATATGTCATATAAAAAAGAAAAATTAGTATTGCCTGTGCTTTTATTACTACAGCATCTTTGATATTAAAGTGCTCCTCAAAATACTTGTACAGAATAGCAACAGGGATTTTCTAAATGCACTATTATTTTGATAGTTTAAAAATAGGCTTCTATCTTTAGAAAGAATATTGAATTTTGTCTTTTATAGCTTCGTGATTTGTTGTTATGACAGACTTAATCAATCTGATGAGTCCATGTTCAGTGTTCTGGCAAATATAATCAGCCCTGGAGTGTTTTCTTACTCCCCAAAGGCATATTGTTTCTGTGTTTATTTCATTCTGATGTTTTTTCTGGAAAACATATTTCTTTTTCTTGAAGTGTACTGTTCTAAGACATACATTGAAAATCATGTGTTTAATTTACTGAATATGAAATGATCTTTTTATTTAGGAAGTAAAAGGAGAAGGTTATTGAACAAAAAGTCTAGTAAGATAATGGGTGCAGAAGTCACAGAGAGAAAAGGGAAAAGAATGATCTTGTAAGAAACACAGGGCAGATTTGAAGACAGTTTGTAGTAATAAAAAAGACTGTTAGAGACTCCAAGACAAGCCCTATGCCTAATTTCTAAAAATTATGTACAAAATGTACACTTGTTTTAATCCAAGATCAAGATCTACTTTCCAGAACTCAGTTCTTGCATCTGAATCTTCATTTTGTATTCTTTAATGTCACTTGTCTGCCAGATTATTCTAGGGCCTTTGAAGTGCAGAAAGAAGGTCTATTTTCAGGCTTTACTCCCATGCATACTTCCAGCATGCATTGCAGGTCTTTGTGGGTGGGATTTATCTCCTGAAAATATGGAGCTTGTAACAGAGTACTATCAAAAAATGAATAAAATAGACAGCAGAGATATTCAAGATGTATAATGTATCTTATATGTGATGTTGAGAGTACTACTAAAGAGGATCATTTAACAAGCAAGCACTGCTTTCTTTTTTTTTCTTTTTTTTTTTTTTAATGTCAGTACCTGACTCTGTGAAGGCAGGTCTAAGTGCATGAAGCAGCAGAGCTGACTGTTTCTTTTCCTCAGCAAGGGCAGGACAGAGCCTGTGCTACAGAGTGGGGTGTTCCTTTCCTATTGCAGGAAAGGCAAGAAAAGCTATGCCGTGTGGTAGCAACAGCTGCTTCATACCAAGAGCTTTAGTGTGTTGCTACACCCTGCTCGTTTCTTGGATGTTATGCACAAGGGGTCTTCACATCAGTTGCAGGAATGACCTGGAACATGCAGGGTATTGAAATAAGGTATCCCACATAAGACATAAATACTTTGTGTGTCAGGGTAATTTGGACTCAGAGCTCTGTTTAAATGTTATTGTAACACTGCACACTTAATAACAGTGTAGTGCTAGGCAGGACATAATTACTTGCTCTCTAAAGCACAATTTGTTAGAAACTATGTTGTCCTTACAACTCTGATGACTGAGATCATCTCTGAATCTTCAGTTGAAATGACACACCCAAGGTCAGGAATTATCTCTAGGTATTCTTACTACCATAGTCTGATATGAATTGTCTTTAATATTCATACACAGAGCATTCATGTCCCTGACAGCTCTTTAATGCCAGATAAGACTTTTGGTATTCTCTTTACTAGGCAGTAAAAGTGGTTAGCCTTAGCAGGAGGCTCTTAATACGTGAATTAACAAGGTTAAAATAAAATGGTAGCATATTTTAAGTGATGTCAATTAATTTAAATTTATGGTTCTAACAAACCTTAGATCTTTCCAAACTGGAGAAGTTCTTAAATTCTTATAATCATGCAGCCATGTAAAATGTTATCCTTTTAACACACTATTCCGTAGAAATCCTAATTGGAATGCTGAAATAGACTGCTGAACCCCTTCGACTCACTCAGGGGAGACTACGATGATAGTATGACTTTTAACCAATGGAAAAATGCAAACCAAAATTTTGTTTAAATTGCATCTGATGGAAAGGTATTGTTGGACTGGTGTCTTCCTCTGCTATATTCATGGGAGGTGATTTTTAGTTTGATTACACTTGGATGTTAATAAACATTTAATTTCATTTCTACCTTGGGGCTGCTTTCCATGAAATCTCTCAAGATCAGTGGTAATTATGGTTTTCCTGTGTCCCTGATGGTTCTGAAGTCATGACAGTCAAAACACAGCAAGCAATTCACAGCTTCCTCTGGTTTTAGCTGAATTTCACTGCCTGAGCCTCAGATAACCATGCAGCAAATTTCCCTGGGTGCCACTCCATTACTGAAATTTATCCATGTCAGTATTATACAAGTTCCTTATATTCTTGGTGACTTTCTCACTTTGCATTTCTATAAAGACAAGATTTCATGTCCTTTGACTTGCAGCCTTTGGAGACATGACAGATTAACTAAGCTTTTTAGGTGGCTCTCTAATTTCAGGGTGAGTTGCATGACATCATGACATTGACAGTGTAAATTAAAATTACAATTCTGAGCTTTTTCATCTTTTTTTTTTTTTTTGACTGAAGATTTAACTCACCAATTGCATCAGCCTCCCTTCTGCACCTCACAGTAATGTAACCAGGCAGATTTGTCAACACATGTAAGTGGGCTTTCTTATACTTTCCTGTGATGTGTCTGGTGGCTGTAGTCAGCGATAGCACATTTTCTGGATTAAATGGGTCTAATCCAATACAGGTAGACATAGATCTGGTTTTTACCATGTCATTCCACCTCCAAGGGCTTAGTTTCCCCATGAATACAATGAACATAATGTACTGGTCTACTTTTAATGTGATACCAGATTTGTAGAGGTGAAGTGCTGCTAAATAACATTTATCATCAAGTCCTGCATCCCTGAAGCTTGGGTTAAGGTGAAGGAGTTTGTCTGGTGTTCATTTGCTCTTTCTGAAGTATCTATCTGCTTTGCATTTATTTTTAGAAGACAGCATGGATTTTGAGGTTCAAGTAAACGCTTGCTTCCTGCACTTGAGAGCAGCTACCTCACTGTGTTGACCCTTTACAGCCTTAAAATGCCTTAACTACAGGAGAGTTTCTGGCATGACTCATCCTGGAATTGAAGCTCCCAAGAATATACAGCAGAATTGGAAAGTAAGGAGGTTTTCCCACTTCTGAATATTTCTGGCTGAGCTTGAATATCCTCTGAGGTGTCTTAGATTTCAGACTCCTTAGAGAAGTTCTTGCACCTGAGAAAATCAGGGTGAAGATTGGAGAGCCTGCAGAGCTGGTCTCCAGCTGAGAGATGCCCAGTGGGTGGGTACCAGTTGGGCTTGAAAATGCATTCACTGGGGCCTCTACATGTTTTGCTTTAGCTGTGGGGCTTATACAGGTGGAGGTAGAGCCTTCTGTTTAAGTCCTGAAGCTGCTATTTTTTATATGTGGTCAAAACAAAAGAGTAATGTTTTCTCATATGGAAAGGTCCTTTCTAGTAAACTAAAAATAGAGCATAAATATTTTTAAAGTATTTTAACTTTTGTTCATACAAATGTGGGTGAAGGAAAACATTTAAAAATACATTAGATGAAATCTACATGGTTGGCAAAATTTGAAGCTTTGCTATTAGTGAATGATTACTGTGAGGAGTCCTACTCTTTTCCTTTAAATTTTCAAAGATAACAACATCCACAGATGCAATTTGTTTAGATTGTACTTGAAGCATAGACACTGTGAAAAAAATTGTTATTATAAAAGCAAATAATTTGATAGCAAATTGAAGTGAAGAAGGGATTTCTCCTCCTTCAAATAACCTGATTTTAATATTAATGAAACCTTGACCAAAAAAAATCTCCTTGAAGGGTATAAACTGAGAAAAACTTGAGTATTACAGAAAAGAACCACTTTAAAGTGGCCAAAAGTGATGCACAAGCACTGATGACATTGCTCCTTCTTAGTTTTATTCTGGTCACACACCCATGTACTTGCTCTGAGCAAGGCGTCTAAGAACTGGCAAAGTGTGCACATGCTGCAGGCAGCCTGAATGTGACACACATGGTTTAGTGTGTTAAAATCTGGGGGTTAGCTGATTTTTTCAAGAGGCCACTTGCCCAAGGACAGCATGTGTTTGTTTTCACCTCACCTTGTCTAACCAAGAGATGAAGCTTCTTGGTCTCCTTCCATGTTTCTCATCCTCTGTGGCCTTTAGTGGAGGCCAGCTACGTATCTTTTGCTGACATAAGCCCCTATGCCATATGAAACAGCCTGCAGATGTTGACTGGTAGAGTCTGTTGAAGCAGACTCCTTTCACAGTCTGACCTTCACCTGGCTGAACAGTGTTATCTCAAATTTTGTTTAGATGTCTCTAGTTGTGCAAATTGTTGTTTATGTTAGGTGTGCCAGGATGCTTGTGTTCATCACTGATTCTCTTCAGGTATTTCAGCTTGCATTGTCTTGTATGTGCAATGAAAATAATCCTTTCTTCTTAGTGTGAGGGTTTAGGTGAATAGTTCTTCCAAAATTCTCCTGATACATATTTCATCTTTGAGGGACATGTTGATATAACAGACACATGTTGATGTAACAAAGAATACACACAAAGAATGTCAGCAGCCTGGGAAGCAGAATGGGACTGCAGCTCTTGGTCTCTGGTGCTTTCGCAGGCTACATACAGCATCCATAGTTCTCTGCCTTTAAAAATATCTCAGATTAGCATCCAACAGTATTAATATCTGTACACTTTGGAGAGGCAACATATGTGAATATATCATATTTGAGTTGATTCTTACTCAAGAAGTAAGGTGTATGTGTACAAGAATATTTCCAAAGAATTTTTTAATTACTTTTGTCCTCTGCAGACCCTAATTCCTTACTCTGTGCAGTAGCTGGCATTCCCCACCATCAGCCAACTATAGTAAGTTCATTCACATACACAAACTTCCTTGAAGACTTGTTTTTCTAGTTCTTAAAGACACTTCAGCTTCAACTGATGTGGTTTAGTTCATATGACACAGCCTCTGAGCACTGTTGACCACAAACTGAGAGAACACTGATTACTGAGTATTAGGCTCCATGTATTTTCCAAATTTTCCATTGTTTACTGATGACACAAAGGAAGCATTCTGTGCCAGTTCTGTGACCATTGCAGAACAACAATACAAGTAGAAGAGCAAACACCATGAGGTACAGAAGCTGCACAAGCCTCAGCTGTATGAGAAGAGTAAGAAATATGGGCTATAGTTGGCCAGAAATTGTTTTTTAATGCCAGAGATACAGCAAATTGTGCATACCTGAGGAGAAACCAAGAATGACAAAGTCCTCCATCCTCTTGTTTTGGCACATGCAATTAGAAGGCAGGCTACAGATCACAGAAATTAGATACTGTTCATATTAGAATTTCAGGTGAAAAGTCATAAAATTCTATAGCCAAAAGCAAGGATTCATTTATGAGTGTAAATTTTGAAAACAGAACTAAGCAAAAGACTGATATTCTCAGATTTTTCCACTGAGAAATATAACTGCATCTGGCAGCATTTCAAATTTCCTTCTCCCACTACTCTAAGAGCATAATGATGTTGTTATTACAAATGAGAAATACCCAACATGCCTTCTTGTGGCTTCAACTGAATATTTGCAATGAGCAAAAAGTGTATCTTTATTCACACTGGATTCAGTCTCACATACGTTAAAATCACTAAAAATGTACAGCTGTTTAGGTCTCTACTATCTTAAATTTACCCTCTAAATTACTTTCTTTAATGATTTTTATCTTTTTATTGGCTCTCTTTTCCCACTTAGGAAACACTCCAGGTTCTCTCCACTAATTACAACATTAAAACAACCATTAGAAACAGTTTCAAAGGAGCAACTGATCAAGTGGTCCCTAAATTGTCTAATTTAGGGACCACTTTTGTCTAGTCCTGTCTCTAGACAATTTATTTTATGTACAAGACATAGAACTGCTTGAGAACACAGGGTCTGAAAGAGAATTGTATTGAAAAACTACATAGACTTAAAGCTAAACTATCAGACCATGGTAAGAGATAACGGAAGAGTGAAACAAAAAATTGTCCCATTGATGTTCCACAATGTCTTCTACAAGAGGACTTCTACCAAAGCACTTGGTGATACCTTTGTCAGATGAAGGCTGCTGGCCTAGCTGGATTTTGGGCATAGTTCTAGCAGACACTATCAGTTCCTTTCCATTTGGTGTATTCCACCAGGATTCTTCTTTATTAGTTACAAAAATAGGCATTTGCTAAACAGCTTCTCAGTAGTGGAGAAGAGACATTAGTGTTTGCCTTTTAAACCAGTCTTGATCTGCCTGTAACTTTTTCAGTATTCAAAATTCTATAGAATATTTATAAACTCCAGAAGAAACACCATTAGTTGTACTTTTACAAAAAGCTGTACTTTTTGCAAAAACCACTTTATTATAATTGTTATCTATAAAGTTTTGATGCATTGTGAAATGGTTTCATAAAATGCCAACCTCCCACACAAGGATGAAATCAGCAAATGATTCTGTATTGGGGGGGGGGTCTATGTACATACACAGATATGTGAATAAGGATATGCAAATGTATGTAGATATTAATGTTCTAGAAACAGTTATAATTTTCATTTTCAGCTTTGTGTGAGAGGCAGTTTCCTTCCATGGAGAGGAACAACAGACATCTATTGACCAGAGAGGAGAAGCTCATGACTAGCACTCAGCAGGAAATGCTGGGAGTCCAGACTGCTGTATGGTGTCTGAAAGGACAACAAGGGCTTAGAAGCCTGCAGAGCCCATCTGCCCTGCGAGGACAAAGCTGGCATGCTGTTAAGCAAGCCTGTGGGTTATCCTGCATCTACACGGGGCAGCAGGAAAGCAGGGTGCCCACACACTCTGCAGCTGCTTTTGTTTGCCCAGCCTGTAGCCAAGGAAATTAGGGAAAACAGCTGAAAGAACTGGGAGTGAGGTGACAGGAAAGGATGAATTTGCGAATGGATGCAGCATAGAGGGCGTGTGAGAGGGGTCTGTGACCACTACGTGCAGGGTCACACTGTCCATGCCTTACTGTCCACAGGAAACTCAGATCACTGCCTTCCCACAGAACTTGCTCTTGCTATGTGCTGCCAGGGAAGCACTGCAGTGTGTTCTACTGCTCATGGACTGAGGAAATGACACTACCAGTGTCATTTGACTGATGCCAGTCAGTATCAACAAATTACCAAGGCATCAGCAGTCAGTCTCCAGCACACTGAACCATTCCCAGAATCTACAGTAAATCCAGATCTCTTGTCCTTGAGTTTAGAAAAGCAGCGTATTCTGATTCTGTTTCTGCTTCTGATAAGGCAAATTCCTTGGAGACAGCCTAACTTTTAAAAAACAAAACTGAAAATGGGCAAGACACAGGCTTAAGGAAATGTTTGTTGTACGTCCAGAACAGTATGACATCCAGACCACTCCTGAAGTTTTATAAGTATGTGTCTGACTGTTGAAGTACTGCAGATAAAAAGGGCTCTGTGGACTACGAAGTACTGCTATTCCCAAATTAGGTTGGATGAGAATTTTCTACAGATGAGGCAGCTCAAAATGTTAGAGGGATTTCTTGTCAAATTTCCACATCCCCACTCATCTTCTATTCTATACCTTACCATTTGTCTCCCAGCAACCAGGAGATGATAAAGCAAGTTCCATAATACCTTAGTTTTCTCCTAAAGGCCAGAAGGAATTGTTCTTTCCTCTGCTCAGAGATCACAAATCAACACCATGTTTTCCAGCGCCACTATGGTCTAAACTAATGCTAGCACCATCATTAATGCTGCCCTGCCCTCAGTCCCGTTTCAACACAATCCAAAAGGACATAACCATTTTTTTGTTACTATAAACTGAAAGAAAAAACACACTTACTCCTGTGACAGGAAAAAGAGTCTTGGAATCACGTCAAAGCAGAGATGGAAGAACACAAAAGAGAGCTAAGAACTGAAACTTCTATTATGGCATAAAACAAATGAGTAAGTTTTCCATTTTCTGCTGATGACCAGACATGAAAGGTATGCAGCAGCAGTGCAGGTCAGGGCCATACTTCTTAGCAAGGGACAAGGGATCACCTACCTCCACAAGCTGCTAGTTCAAGGGTTCAAAACATTTTGGGCTAAAGTAGGTACTCAAGGAGGGACCTGCAGATGGACATGCTGAGGGGCTTTCTCGGTCAGCTGGGGTTTTCTGAAATGCAGGAATCCCATCCAGACCAGCACTGCAGGGCTGGCTGCAACAAAGAAAAGGCTGGATGTTACAGTGGATGGATAAAAGATCAGCTGGATGTTACAGTGACCTGGACACACAAGAATGGAAGAAAAGACTCCAGAAATAGAGACCTGTTTTCTGGAGCTCAGGGTCCAGGTTAAGTCCAGCCCTGATAGAGTTCATGTGGAGAAGCCTACTCCTGCCTCCCCACCATAGCACAGCACACTACGAGTCACCTCATTTTCCAGCCACCCTTATTTCAGTAATATGGCAAAATTAAAATACTTATTGTTTCCTTGCATCCCTGTGCTGTTTTGTTTTCTGGCTTCCTTTGAAGCACCACAGTAGCTGCACAAATCCTGCACTGAGCATTCAGTTTTTTCCCCTCACACAGGGTTTGTGGAGCCCAGCAGGCCTCTGTGATACACCCAGTATTATCCACAGTTCTCCACAAACATTTTAGAGGAAGGACCATCTGGTGGTCAGCTGCCCAAATGCGCATTTGTTACCTCCTGCACCTGTTCAGTGTCATTCAGCCTCTCCCTGACAGGTGCTCTCCCATCAGAGGTCTTCCTGAGCGAGGCGATGAGAGGATGCAGCACATCTCCTGAATCAGTGGCAGGTACAGATACCTTTTTGAGATTTCTATTCTTGAGAAGGAATAAATTCCAGCTTATCTTCAAAATGGAGATGACAATAGGACCAGAAGCTAACAACCTGGCTCTCTGAGCCCTTTTGCTCAAATCTCTCTGCCATTCCGGAGAAGGTGGATTCACAGGTAAGCCTACAATGTACCTACCAGTCCAATGTGTACTACTTCAGCAGGGGATTTCTCTGTGCAAACTAAGACATGAAACTATAAAAGCTTGTTTGGGGACTGTCCTGAAATATCTGAATGTCCTGACTGGACAGACTGGACCACAGCCACATGCTCTGAAAAAGGCTAAATAATGTAACCTAAAAGCTAAGTCACCTTCACCAAGGAGACCTTTAAATGAGTTTGGGTTTATGTTTAAAACTTTCAGGGAGACTGATGCTACTTCTTATAGGCATCTCTTTCTCCCTCTTTGCATCTTTGACTTCCCACAAAAGCTAGATTTTGACAGAGTACCAAACGAATTTGAGAGTCAAATGCAACTGGAGAAGTTCCAGTTACCTTTCTTGACTGTCAGTAAGATCTTCACATACAAAAATGCCCCATATTATCAAAAGATTTCCTTCAAAGAAAGGAAGCAGAGGGAGAAACACCTGCAATTTCTGATTCATTTTATTAAGTGCCCTGTTACTACTACAGAGAAACTAAGGGTACAACCTATAAAAAAACCACTGCAAGGATGGCAAAAAGTAAAAGTGAAATTTAATAATATGCAATTTAATAATAAAAGAGCTGTAGCTGTCATTATCAGGTTGAAAAAAAAAAGCAAGGGGAATAAAACAATATGCCTGCCAGACCAAACAGCTACTGCAGTCCTAGCTCAAGAAAATCATCTGGAAAAAAATCTGTCTAAAGATCACACATACATACTGTAGAACTTGTAAGTGGAAGCCCTGGGGCAAAACAAACTAAAAGCAGGATACTCCCTGAGCTAAGCAACACTTGCCCATCTGTCTTTTAAGACATGGTGAAATTTTCCCCAGCTTTCAAATGGTAACTGGAAACACACCATCCTTTGTTCCTCTCATAAGGAAGTCACACAGACTAAAGGTTTGCTGAGCAAATATATGATTTTTTCCTAGTCTGCCAGTTTTATTTTGATATTGGCTCCCTCTCAGCAGCACATCAGATAAGACTGTTTAGCTGTTAGGCTGATACACTTCAACCTTATTAGGGAAAAAAATCCCAAATAATTTGTAGGTTTGAGATGCTTGTCACCTGAGTATGAATATATTCAGTGTTACCCTCCTGGCTGTATCATGCTGTAGGCATTTGCTTGGGAGGTGGATAGGCAGAAGGAATTTAAAGTACTAGCTTCAGCCTTTTTCCTCTCATTTTAGGACAAGGTAACTCTGTTTTACAAGGCATCTTAGGAGCTGGGCCTTGACATTGCCTTCCCTGCTAGCAGCATTTGGGAAGGGCCTAGGCAGCAAAAGCACTGCAGGTCTTTTTACCTCAATGCAACCCTCCCCCTCTGAGGAACTAAGGAGTTCACACTCATGTTCACGGACACGCTGGCTTCCCTTGTCACCATCAGGGCGCTGACACCAAATGTGTCTCACTTAGGACAGCTCTTTAGGCAGCCTTTAAAGTCAGTTGGGAGGGTGCCCTTAAAACACCCCCCATTCACCATCTGCAATAACAAACTCTCCCCATACTAAGACAAGACTACCTTTTAGAGGCATCTCCCTGCATTACAGCTAGGAAGCACAGATGGCTACACTTAAGTTTAAAAGAGTTGATTAGGAGAGTGGAAGCTATAGTTCAATACTAGCTTCTAGAACTAACCTGATCACCACTGCATAGCTCACCTGACTTTGTTAGAGGATAACATTTGAGAATTACAGCTCTGTTATGATAGGCCATGTACATCAGCTTCAATATAAATTAATGTGTTAAGTAAGGACCTTAAAGAGCTGCTTTGAACACTCTCACCCTAAAAAGGGCAAACACATTAAAATCTGTGATTTTTTTACAGGCACACGGCTGTAGCTGACTGGGAGATTTAATGCCTGGAGAATACATGTCAAAGACTTTCCTGCCATTATTTAGCTTTTTAAACTTCTGATGTTATTTGAGGGGAAAATAAAAATATTCTCAGAGCAGAAAAATGCAGAGAGATGCTGAATAGTTCTGAAGAAAATACATATGGTCAAAGTCATTCAGCAGCTTGATTTCCAAAGGATGGGAGGCCAATATCTGCGCTGCTCCCGCACTTCAAAAGTCAGTAACTCCAACCTATTCTGAAAAGGTGTAAAGGAGAAACATTAAGAGAATTAAACTCTTGAAAGCTCTGTGGAAATCAGTGGCTGGGAAAGAAGTCCAAATAATTCCTCTCTTTCCTCACCTCGCAGAAAGGTGCCCTATCTCTGGCCTAGTGGACATAATGTCAGTCAACAGAGGAACATGGAGAAAGACGCCCTTTCTGCAGGAGGTGTAAGACATTCACAGGAAACAAAACTTGGTTAGTTCCACCCCTCACAGCACTCATTTTAAATAGAGCTCTTTTCTCAGGATTTGCCGTTTTTTAACTAAGATTCAATTTCTACTGGGACACCCTTTCTACAAAAAAAGTGTTCGGGAAGATTACACATGACTTACCTCCAAACGAGCAGCAGTTATGGAGTTGGAAGAGGGAGCACAGCCATACCCACATTAGAATGCAGACTGCACATCTCAGCTGGACTGACAAGGAACAGCAACCACCAGCTAAGCAATGGTATTTTATATTGCATTTTACAAAAGCAAGAAAGTGACCACAAATGTGCATGGTGTTCATCTCCATCAGCACACTGAGACACATTTCAAATAATTTCCCTATGCCTTGATATGTTTGATGCTATGTCATTGAGTCATGAACAATTACAAAAAAACCCAGAACTACCAAATCTGCTTCTCTTATACATGAATGCAGTTTTCCTCCTTTTCCTGACATTTCAGGACAAGATGGTGTGGTGCTTTTTCAATAAGAATACCAAAATAAGGGTCATAAAAAGGCATGAAATGTATCTGTCACTACAGACCACTGGAATTTGTCATCATTTATTGCAGTCAACTGAAAAAGTAGTAAATATTTATACAACATTCTATGGTCCTTTACAAATGCTACCATCACAGGTAATTTTACAGTGATTCTACTATGTATCTTGTGTTTTAACTTAATAAAATCAACACTGAAATACATGCTTTCCAAACAAGGCAATATATAGCAAATATTTTCTTTATCTGTAAATTGAAACTTCATATATTTTGCAATAAAGTAATTATGGTGCAATTCCTTCAAACAATAAAGGCTTCGTAATTTTAATAATGTACCGAATGTATCTATGCCAAGTAGCAGAAATAAGTTTAAAAGAGAAAATCTACTGCAGAAACACAACATACAGATTTTTAGTAAAGAAAACTAAACAGAGCAGCAAGCATCCTGCAGTACTACAAGAATTCACTTAGATCCACAGAACAATTTTCCTTTGTCTCCCAGAAAGTTAACAGAATATGTTAGGATACAACCCCTGCTGCTTTTCATTGTTTATACTAACAAAAAGAGCTACAAAAAAAGACTCAATCAGTATTTATGATAAAAACATATCTATGGCTGATCTATTAGTGTAGTTATGCATTTCTTCTTTAAATGCTTTGTTCGGTTCACCCCAAAATGTATGGTTCATTCCTAAATTGTAACCCTCCCCCTAATCCCTCCTGCCTCCCATTCTCCGCCTTTACTCCTCCCCTATCAGTATCCCATTGGCCCAAGCCTTGTATCCACCCCCACTCTGGAACGCTCTCTTAAGCTCCTGCACGAGGTACTTTTCTCTCCCTCTGCCTCGGGCTCTCAGGAGGTGTGCCTTACTCTCTCTTCCCTTCTGAACCATGCTCCCTCCTGGTGTGGGATCCCCAATAAAGGATCATCTAATTAGCACCCTCAGAAGCTATGTATGTATTTTGCTGCCTGCATACTGCTGTTAGCTGATCTGCTACCTAAAGACTTCTCTCCAGAAGCCCAGGTAAGGCTATTGTACACCAGCCCCCTTTTCCCAAACCCAGGGGTATGTTCCCCCCAGCCCCTGTCGCTGTAACTGGGTTAGAAAGGGCAGGGGCACTGCCACATAATAGCTAATGCCCCATTTTCTTACCCTGATGCTAAATTCCAGTGAATTGCTAATAGTAATTATCTGGGAAGAGCAGGAAGACAGCTCTGAAAAAGTGCTGAAGCGCTGCTTTCCTAACTGCAGACACTGCAAGAAAACAAAGAGAAATGATCATTTACACCCCACAATATCATTGTGTCATTTGTTCCATTCAAACTATGATTACTTTTGACAGGTACCACAAGAGATTTTGCAGTAGCATAGGATTTTGTGCTTAATTATTACTGGAGCCCCAGGCTCCTCTTTTTGGCAAATGCCAGATTGCCAGATGATGTTAAGAGGGCCCCTTGGCATCCACTCTTTGGCTATTATTTTGCCCAAATGTTCAGTTTCCTATGTCTTATTGACACATTCTGTAAAGAAGTTAAGCAAATACTTGGTGGTTACTGGCACCAGCCTGGAGGTGGTAAAAAAGGCCTGAAGTTGTTCAAGACTGAAGTGGTATCCTGTTTCCCATGCACCAGTCCCTTTTCAGCTATTTAAAACATGGGTTAACAACAGCCTTTTTATTTTAGGAAAAATTTCCTCAATGAAAGAGCTGTCAAGCTTAAAACAGGCTGCCCAGAGAAGTGGTTGAGTCACCATCCCTGGAGGTATTTAAAAGATGTGTATATGTGGCACTCAGGAACATGATTTAGTGGCAGACTTGGCACTGCTGGGTTAATGGTTGGACTGGATGATCTTAGAGGTCTATTTCAACCTAAATTATTCTGTGATTTTGTTTTTTGAAGGAAAGCAAAATCCCTGCCTTTTTGAGACACTCTGTCTTATTGGTACAGGTGATAGCACTCACAGAATTATCTCCCAAATCCAGGTACTTCATGGATACTGGCAGGGAGTGTCTAGGGCCTGCCTGAGCTCTAACAGGAAGGACTGCCTGTCTGTGGCTCTGACAGCAGCAGTCATCATGTGCATGAAAGAAGACAAGGAGGGGCCTGGACAACACTTGGGTCAGCCCTTAATCACACAGCTAAGGGAGACCAAAGATAACCAACTGAAATGTAAGGAAAATGATGGAAAAGTGAGACCAGTTCCTTGTATGCTAAATCGAAACAGTGTAGTTCTGCATCCAGGGAGGAACACTCCTGCAGTCAACACTGAAGAAAGCAATTAGATATGAAAATCAGGAACGCCAAGAAGTGGAACTATGCAAACATTCATGGAGTGTGTGCCGGGAAGGGTAAAACCTGGTATGTGAAGATAATGAAGTCATGCAGCAATCCATGGAGAAGATTTAGTATTTAAAAATAAAATAATTGCAGTATTTTACGCCTCTTTGCAAATTAAGAAGTTAAGCCTATTAATAATGATGCAGAAAAGGCAGAAGCTTCAAATTAACATTTCCACTTCCTTTATGAAAAGGTGGTATATTGTGTGAGAAAATATTTTCCAACACACCAGTAACTGAAAAGGGAAAACATTACTAGAAATAATTAACAAACAGCATATAATAATGATAGCTGACCCAGCCTATCTTTAGGTAACTGAAATTGTCAACAGATTTTGGAAAGATCTGTCACTCTACAGAAGGGAAACTAGAACGAATTAGATAAATACAAACCAATTTTCCAATATCCAAACCATGCTGCAGAATTTAAAGGTTCAAAATGTAATTACCACTAATTCACACCTTCTATGAGAAACAGGCTTTTGTTAATCTCATTTTGCTTGTCAGTGAGGTGTTTGGTTGATAAAGCTATAACTAAAAGGGTTCAGTATTTTTGTAGGAAATCATCACAGTGACACAAACATCCAAACTCACTAGAGCAAGATTATGTCCATGACATACACAAACTATCAGATGTCAACAAGGAGCTCCCCCACTGGCTGCCCATCAAGTGAGTTTTACGGGAGGCTGTGCAGATTTGTGACAAGACCAGCACACTTTAATACTGTAGTTAAACCATGCAAAGGCAAAGCTGGGCAAAGCCCAGAGCCAGAGTGACACAAAACCCACACCTTTCTCTGATTCTTTGACTACAGAAGATCCATTTGTTCAGGCTATCAAAAAGAACTTGCATAGAAATAGAGCACACGTTGACACATTTCAGTAATGACAACTTACTCTCATTATTAAGTACCCTCACAAGTGTAGATTTGCACTCTACTGCAGTACTTATGACTAGGCAAAATCTTGAATGAAGAACTGAGCTAGTCTGACAAAGATATTTAGTTTGATGCCAGATAACTTAGTTTTAAAACCTGCAATATTAGATCATCTAACAGAATTTGTCCCCTATGACCATAAGGTTTCAGACAGTAATGCTGCATTTTTCCCAAGCAGCATTTAGCCCATGTGCAAAAGGGCACCTCCACTTACAAAAGAAAATGCAAACAGCATGGAGACAGGTGATAACAGTGTTCAGAATTGCAAAGAGAGCACCTCTACACTACTTGAAATCAAGAGCTGACCCTCTCCAAATTAAGTCTCCATTTCCATTGTGCTATTTACAATCCTCAGTCAGAGGCATGATTGTCCCTTCTCTAGTAACAGGAAAAAACACCTGACCCACTGCACTGGGGACGGAGGGGAAGGTTCTTGAGTAAAGGGGCTTTTACCAGGGAACCACTGGGTGAAATCAGTGACCTACTGATCTCCTCAGAGTTGCTTCTACATTTGATGAATGGTGTCCAGGTTTATGAAATGCAAAGTTCTTTCAACACTTTAACAACACCACATAAATCTTTACATTCATGAAGAAATACAAGCCCTTTATACATCTCAGTATGCTCCCGACTACCAATTTCACACCACTATACTTGCATTTATACTTACAGTGTAAATAGCATTAAAGATCAGGCAGACATGGAGCCACTAACAGCTCCATAATTTGAGCTGCAGCATTTTGTTTAATTACATTGTGTTATTCAGAAAATTTATCCCATGACAGAATGTGGTGGCATGACAGAAACAATAAGCTCCATTACAAATCCAAGTGAGATTTTTTCTGTACATTATATTTTTCAGCAACCAGGAATATTTTATTAGCAATGCAGACATTTAAATATTAGAAATCTATACAACGTCCTTTTCTCTCCCAGTCTCCAAATCGTGTAGGTTCAGGGCCTCTAGGTCCACCCCTCTCTTTTGTAGTAGGATTGATTCCATCAGGGAATTCTAAAATAACAGGGAAAGTTCATTAAAATTTCTGTAATGTTGAGAAATACAAAGATGTCATCATTTATGATGTTTTCCTTTTAGTTTCATTTTCAAATACAAAATCAACTAATTTTTGTATTGAAAGGAAACTTTGAGTTAAACATTTCCCAGAGTCCCGCTAAAGTAATTTCAGTTTTTTTGACTACAGTCAGCAATGTGTATGATCATATTCAGTTCTGCAAATAAAGACGCAACTGAATGTCCCGAGGCATTAAAGCACCACAGTTTCTCAAGTCGGAACTTGCATCATTCAGGTATGCTGTACTTACGTTCACTAAATCTAAAACCCCAGGTCACCTGCTGTTTATTCAGGTCTCTGGTTTTAACCACTGTTTTAATTTTAGCTTGAACTTTAGTCAAGATTTTATTAGTCTTGTATTTAAAACATCTAGGTTGGATGGTTGAAACCTTGAACACTTCCAGGAATGGGGCATCAACAGCTTCACTGGGCAGCCTGTTCTAGTGCTTCACCACCCTCATAGTAAAGAATTTCTTCCTAACATCTAATCCAAACCTGCCTTCTTTCAGTTTAGAACCATTGCCCCTTGTCCTGTCACTGCTTGTGGGAAAACTCCCTCCCTCCAGTCCTTAAGGTATTGAACCCCCTTTAGACATCAGAAGGCCACAGATCTTCCCAAAGCCTTCTCTTCTTCAGGTGAAACAACCCCACTTGTCTCAGCCTGTCTTGGTAGAAGAGATGCTCCAGCCCTATGATCATCTTGGTATCTCTCCTCTGGATCCAAACAGGTGCATGACTTTCATGCTGAGGAGCCCACAGCTGAACACAGCACTCCAGCTAGGGTCTCATGAAGGCTGAGTAGAGCGGGAGAATCACATCCCTTGACCTGCTGGCCACACTGCTTTTGATGCAGTCCAGGACTCAGTTTTCTGGACTGCAATCACACGCTGCCAGATCATGTCCGGCCTTTCATCCAACCCCCTACCCTGCTACAAAAGAGAAGCACCCTGCCAGTTCGTGCTACTTTCTTAACACCACAGAGCTTTCTGCACCTCAGCCAACATTCTTACACTACGCAGTGCACCTTTACTCAGGGACATCTCCTAAGAATAGTTAACTCAGACCACCAAGCCACAAAGTACTTGTGAGCACAGCACCATCCCAGGCTGTCTCTCATTCTGCAGTAGACTGCAGGGTTCCCAGAAAGTCACAGTACCCTATGTGTGCCCCTTGTGACATTGATTCTCCAGAGCTTCCCATATATACAGCTGACTTGGGACTCCCTCAGTCATATCCCAAACGCAGCCCTGGTGGGCAACACAAGTAATGAGGGGCAGGGTTGAAAATAAGAAAAGACAACAAAAATTCTGGGCAGCAGACAAAAAGAAAAGTGATGGAGGAAACTCACACAGCTACAGGCTATAAAGGATAACATATCGGGATGCCTGTTTCGTAACTGATGCAGACCGGGAAAAGAAATGTCAGTATTTGAGCACCTCTGGCAGTACAAGGAGTGCAAATGCACCTAATATTATTTTGTTCATGTCATCATCCCAATATCAAAGCACTACTGATGTGCTGACAGCAGATGCAGATGCTCAAAAGATTTCTCCACGATAGCTACAGAGCAGTGGGAATTCTAGCATCCAGCTTCAACCCTTCATTTTTTTCCTTATAATACAACAGGCAGTCAGCAAACTATTGCTGGTGTTACATGTAAAAAATACAGGTGCAACTAAAGAGACCTTGAGTCTTGCTCCAAACATGGAACACCTAGGCAAATAACAAAATATATTGATTATGCATGTTTTAAATGAAGCGGGGATGACACTGATTTTCCTGGGAATAAAAAAGATGAGAATTAAACAGCTGCTTACACATTAACTCAAACTGTGAGTTAGTTCTCAAGTGAGCCACAATCTGAAATTGCGTGGAGATGATGCTATAACACAATAATGATGATATTGTAATACAAAAACATAATGACAAACTTGCTGAGAAATTTGTGAAAGGAGAAGCGTAAGTAGTTTTCACCATTATGCAGTTTTCCCAATGGCTGTGGTGGCCTCAGAGTAATACACTCTGGAGTTGGAGACGTTTTTTTAGCTCTGCTGCACAAAAAGTGTCATTTTACCCTGCATGAAAAGAAGGGATTTCTGTGGAAGAGTATCTGAGAATTTTGGATATGAAATTAAGGATTCTAAGGTAGAAGAACAAGATGAGTTTCTTAAATGAATGTCAGGAATGATTTGTCCTTCTGCTGCTATCATTCAACTCTGGTGGCCTTATGGAAATAAATAAGGGGCACATCCTCATGGACGGAACTATGCATGGTGCTGGCTTGCTTGGATGTTGAATATGAAGCCTCTGACAGCAATGCTACATGTAATTTTCTGGAGGTGAGTGGCAATGCTCTCGTGAAACAGTATCACATCCAGTTATAGAAAATGACTTTATACAAGTTTATCCAAGAATACTCCATCCCGAGAATTGAAGCAATTACCAGCTCTGTGCAGAAGGGCACGTTAATGTGTTTGAAGGATTTCATGAATAACTGTCTACAGATGAAGGAAATTCTGCTTCCAGTGGGCACTCTGTTGCCTTCCTTTTGAAGATTATAGATCAGTCTGTATTTCTTTTCCTCAGGATGTTAGTGCTTTCAGACATGGCTTCCTGTTTACATGGTAAGGCAGAACATATTCTGTATTTAGAAGAATGAGAAGAAAATATTTCATCAACCCGTTAGTGTTTGATTCATGAAGATGTTGGGCAGAAGAAATTTATGTTTAATTTGTTGCAAATAGTTTAAAGTTATTCTTTCTTTGCAATGCCTCTATGTAAGTCCTTGTATAAAAAATATGTTTTTAAAAAAAATAAAAATAAAAAACCCAAACCCCACCCAGAGTACTGTGTTCAGCTGTGGAGTCCCCAACACAAAAAAGAGGTGGACCTGTTGAAACAAGTCCAGAGAAGGCCATTAAGACAATCCCAGGACTGGAACACCTCTCCTATTAATGCAGAATGAGAGAAGATTGAGAGAATTGGGGTTCTTCAGCCTGGAGAAAAGAAGGCTCTGGGAACACCTTTTAGCAGCCTTCCAGTACCTTAAGAGAGCCTTTAAACAATCTGGAAAGGGATTTTTAACAAGAGCGTGTAGTGATAGGACAAGGGGGAATGGCTTTAAAATAAAAGAGGGTAGGTTTAGATTAGCTATTAGGAAGAAATTCTTTACAGTGAGAGTGGTAAGGTACAGGAACAAGTTGTTCAGAGAGGCTGTGAATGCCCCATCCCTGTAAATGTTCAAGGCCAGGCTGGACTGGGCTTTGAGCAGCCTAGTCTAGTGGAAGGTGCCCCTGTCCATGGCAGGAGTGTTGGAACTTGATGATCTTTAAGGACCTTTTCAACTCAAACCATTCTTTGATTCTATGATTTTTCAGTTATTTTGTCATCTGGATATTTATAGTAATCTACTGATACATTAAAAGGTTGCCCTAGAGACCTCAAAATAGATAAACATGGGTTATTGCTACTGATGAACTGTAGCAGAACATCACACTATGGTGAGTTATACGAACCATGACCATTGCTTTTAGTTGTGAAGATGGCTAACTAAAAAGAAGAAATAAAGAGATTCTGTCTTTCTCCCATCTGACAAAAAACCCATATGTTCCTATTTAGTTCAGCAGTGATGTATCTGTGCCTCAGTCTTTTCAGGTTCTCCACATGCAGCCCCAGTGAGATCACCAAACACCAATAGCAGTTCATTAGTCCCATGGAGCTGCTCAGTAAACTCAGTATCAATTGTTTCTTTTCAAAACATTACCTGCAAGATTAAATAATGTTGGCCACGAAATGCAACATGAGTCAGAAATATTTTGTGGACTAAGAAATAAAACAGGCCTTTTGAATAATACTAAGTAGCTGGTGCCCTGGTAAGTCTGCTGGCACCATTTACAGCTGTGCTATTACAGACCAATACCAGCTACATTTCTCTGAACCATTCAATGGTTTGCGGTGGTGGAAGGCACCTTTGGCAAGCACTTGGATCCAGCCCCGCTCAAGACAGGGCTGGTACTAAGTTAGGACAGCCAGCCAAATTTGCCTGTCTTCAAGAGCAGAGGAATCCCAGGTTCTCTGGGTGACTTGTTACAATGTCTGACCACGGTTGTTCTGAAGACTTCTTCCCTGGTGCACCATTTGCTGCAAACTACCTCTCTGATTTTTTTTCAGAACCAGTAAGCCTAGAAAATGATTCTAAAGAGTGCTGAATGCCTGTCATCCTCTTAAACTGACATCAGCACAGCATCTCACAGTCTTGCCTTTAAAACAGAGCTTCCAACTTTGTAAAACATTACTTACTTTCCAGGGGTTCCTTCTCTATACTGGACTCTTCTGGTTCATCAAACCGACCTACTGGTAACTTTGGTTTCCTAAGTGGCTGCTTAGCAGGTTCAGATCTTCCTCCTGGCTTAGAGCCGGAGCTGCTCCGCCAGTGGCAAAGAAATGATGATTCTATCAAGCAAACAGATATGTGTAGCATCAATGTGGGAGTTGAACACCAAGTAACGCTGTGACTGTCCAGAGCACCTCTGAAAAAAACCTACTTCAGGAATGAGGGAGTGGAGGACAGGAAAACCAACTCTAAAAATTATTTAACATTCAACTCATGAATACCTAAGAAATCAGATAATTATTTTTGGCCCTAGAAACAGATGTAGGCAAAATTGTGTTAGTTGTATAACTAAGTTCACATAAACAGTGTATTTTAAACTGCTTGAACTTATCTTTGCTGTTACTTTCTTGTATTTTAGACTCTTAAACAGTAATTATGCTAGCATAGACCAGTACATTCTGTTTTATGGGAGAAATCCTAACCTCCCCCAAGAAACCTGCTGATTTCCAAGTCTTGGCTCATTTCCAGCAGCTTTTTAGTCAGAAAAAGCTTCTGCTTTCCCAAAGGAAAGTTTAAAAAAATAAAACGTTGTTCCCTTAGTAACAGGTTTCCCAGAATGTCAGCAGAGGATAGCTAGGTTTCCCTTAGGATGATAAAATAATTCAGCTGGTAGTCAAAAGCAGGAAAAACTTTGAGCATGTTTAAGTTCAATTATGTAACTGCATGCAAATGCTTTCATTAAAAGCATTAACATTTTTTCCTTTCAAGTTCTACTAACATTTTGGTTAAAAAGCGTAATGTTCACAGTGAGCATAAACTATCCACTAAAATATTTTGGCTATGGACACATGCCTAAAGCAGCTCTGACATTTCTTAAGAAACAAGATTCAAACAGAAATCCTCCCTGTACCAGCTGGGTGCAAAGTATCTGAAAGAACTATTATTCTACCTTCCTGAGGAGATTGAATCAGGAAGCATTCTCAAGCACTGTCACCTTGACTCACCTAAATATATACCAACTAACAACTCACCTGTATTCCCGGCATATTCATTCATTTTAAAATACCACATCTTTAATATCAAACCCTAGAGCCACATAAACTGTATTATGTCTGCCAACTGCTGCCAATACACCAAAGGAGTAATTTTTTTTTCTTTAAGCATGACATAACAAACCATCGACAATAAAGGATCTAATCTGTTGCAAACATTGGGTCTTTCTACTCCTGTCAAACTTCTTGTCATTCTTCAGTAAGCTAAAAGAAAAGCTAGTGAGAAAATTAAATTATTGCTGGTATTCTAGTCCAGTTCAAATAAAAATCAGATTAAGGTACTGCTCGAAATTGATTATCTCAGTCACCAGAGAAGAGGCAAAATACATTTTCCTTGATGGATTTACTTGATATTCTTGACCAAAATACACTCTTCTTGACAGAGAGTTGATAAAGGGTCAATATTAAACATCTCTTACTAAGATGAGATGAACTATAAACTTCATCAGTACACCACATTCTACAAACTGATCTGATTCTGTCCTGTTTTACACACTGTCACAAAGCCCTCCCATTTACTAATTATAAAACTGAACTTAAAGTTGAAAATCGCGTGTCTTTAAAGTTGCTGCACTGCAATATCCCATCTTTTGAAGTGGCCCACAGACTGTGATTTATTGTTAACAAAGCCATCCATGCAGTGGGAGCTGGGCATAAATTGGGATGCTCAGAGGATTAGAGCATCAGCCACATCCTACCATGAACCTGACAGCCAAATAGAGCACAAACATCTAACAGCAATTTTTTAACAGATCTTCCATTAACACACAGTGTACTGCTTTGTTTTAGGAGCATTGTATTAATAGCATCACGGAACCTCAGCTTTTGACGGAGAGGGAAGCACCCGACGAACAGCGCAGGCTGTGGCCTGTGGGATGGGCTCTTGTTACCCAGTCTGCCCTACTTCTCTTATTATAAACAAACCACCTGAATTTCCTCAGGTGAAGGGCACGGACCAGTAACCTCCAGGATCACAGCACGTTTCCTCCAGCTATTCTACAAACATCAAACCACTGTTTAACATTTTACTGCCGTTAAGAAATACGCAGCAACAGCATGGCAAGAAAACCTCTCTAATAAAGACGTGCCCGATAGCAGTAGGTTTGCAATACAGGGAAGACTATTAATACCGGGTGGCGGGTGGGGGAAGGGAAGGGAAGGGAGGAAGAGCAGGGAAACTGCAGGGAAATGAAAGGTGTGAGGAAAGCTGCGAAAGCCCAGGGCCCCCCGCACCGGGCGGGCTGAGGAGGCGGGGCGTGTCACACTCCTCACCCGCCGCCATCTTGGGGGCTGTCCAGTCCCCCCAGCGCCAGCAGCCCCGGCTGCGCCCGCCCTGTCCCCTCGCTCGCCACTCCCNGGCGCCAGCCGGGGGCGGGCGGCCAAGGCGGGCCCGGTCAGGGCTGCTTCCGCGGCCTCTCAACCCCCCCGTGCCCGCGGGCTGCTCCCCGGCTCCGGTAAACAGAGGCCAACGGCGCCTGGGGAGTCACGGTCCCGATAAAGGCAGCTACGGGCTCACAGGTGCTTGAGAAATACGCTGTAACTCTTCTCTCCACCCCTCGCCAAACCTGGACCAAAGACGTCGTCTTTCTTCCATGCAGTGAAGAGTTTAGTGCTGCAAGAACCCGTTTTCCCCCCAACGTGTAGTGCAGTCCAGCTCGGGGTTTTTTGGGTTTTTTTTTAATAATAAAAATTTTATACATTGTTCAAATAGTACACAAAGGCTACCTAGGACATAAAGGAACGTTGGCTAATACCATAGTGATGTACAGACAGTGTTTGTGCGTTCGGACGGCATTTTGCCACTTTCCGAATTTAACCAGTGAAGTTGCTTTTAACACAGTATAAGCCTAACCCTGGGATAAGTAACTTGTTTTCATGGACTGGCACTCCAGTTAATTAGCTACAGTTAATGTTTTGAATACGGCAACTTTGCTTTTTGTCACTCTTCAAACTTCTCCAGCTAATGTTGATCTTACATAAAACAGAATCCACTCTGTCCACAGATACTAAACTGCAGAAGATACCTTGAAGATCTGAATCTAAAATAGCATTTTGTGTTTACATCTGAAAGGTTTAAGGAAGTAAATCTTGTTAAATTAAAGAGCAGCACCACTCCCTGGAGTTTATTGTGCTACATCTGGCAATGCCTACACGTTGAAAGTGATTAAATTTAACTGACTGCCTTACGAGTGACATTTTCTCAATCAGCCTTTTATAACATGGTTAATTAGACACTGGAGACTGAAAATAATGGAAACCTTTTCCTTTATTCTAACAGCAAGATGCTGGGCCTCCAGATCAGAGAGAATAAAGATGAATGCAAAAAAAAAAAATGCTCTGCCCAAAAGCAGCAAGAAAACAACCTAAACAGATCTCATCAAAGAACTTACCATTTATGTGTTCAATACAATAAAACCATGACATCCTTCCCTTAAAAAGGGAAGACACCAAGTAATAGTAAGCCCCTAAACCACTTAACTATGAAAAATCATACATGCATGCGTACATAGTATGCACATGCATACCTGTAGAATTTCAAATGGTAAGAATGAAATAGTAATGAAAGATTAATGAGGTACTGTTTATCCACTTAAAAATTAACTGTCTTCAAAACATATTTCTAGTCCTTATTTATTGTATTGCTGTTAAAATGCAAAATTCACTTGTAACTTCTGAATTATTAATTTCTAGATCTTTTGGCTAAGGAGGTAATAAATCTTAACATTGGTAAAAACAAATGTAGCATACACCATAGGAATTTTCTACTTGGTGATTAAATGAAGTTTTCTTTTCTTGTTTTCCTTCCTCTGTTTATCTCTTGCACTGCAGCTTGCCTCACGAGGCGACACAAACAATATTGTATTTAGCTTTACTGTTCTAAAAAGTGGGGAATAAAAGACTTACAGCTAGCACAAAGCTTGCAGCAGGTCAGTTCAGATGAGCCAAAGGTACTGGTCCTGGGGGCTATCTAGAAATCACCAGAACCAGCACTGCCCTGGGCAGAAAGTGTACTGATATTGCCTAAATGCCCCTCTGCCTCTGAGAATGCAACAAGAACTTTGGTTATCTGAACACCACACCTGCTCAGGGCGGCAAATAAAACTGGCTTGGAAACAAGGTTTTTTCATGGTTACAGAGTAAGTTTTCCATCAAGGTCAAATCTCTTGGCTCTGCTGCAAAGCTTGGTGATTTCCAGTGTAAGGTAGGCTCTTTTTCCAAAGTAGTAGCAATTCTTAGATCTACAGGAATAGAAAGTTTTGTTTGTATCAAGGATTCAAACACAACCCAAGGAATTAATTTATATACACAACATGAAAACAGAAGTTCAGACACAATATCATTTTATGCAGTGATCTCCTAATAATATCACTGAGAGCTTTTTGAAATAACAGTACCAGCCTACTGCCTTCAGGGAACAAGAGATTGACAGTTCTCAAAAAGAATGTCAAGACCTCAGTTCTTACCTCTGGTTCTGTAAGCAGCATAATTCTCTTTCAAGCTGCTGCAGGACACCAGCATGAAGGAGAGGTCACTATTGCTAAAGGAAGATGGAGCCCTCATTCAAACAGAAGAGTGATGGGATGGTGAATAGCAGCACTTTATAGCTACTACTGCATCAGATGACACTGACTTATGTATATACAAGTCTGTATTTTAGTCTAGGAAAGAGAAGACAGAAAACTGCAGGAGTAGGGGGAACATGCCATGCAACACCTGCACAGTTGTCCAAAATATCCCAGCCTGCATGTGTTGTTCAGAGAGGAACTGTAACTGACCACAGAGTCTGTAAGCAAATAGGAACTTCCTATGCTTCATGACAACATGACATGTTGGGGTCATCGTGCCTCTCGCTACTGTCAAATGGCAGTAAACCTTTGGGACTTTGGGATGTCAAACAGCCCTCACAAAAGCTACGGTACTGAGAGGGCTACCAGACCACATATGGAGTAGGCAATAAAAATTAAGGAAGAGAGAATAAATTTAATATTTTCTTAATTTGCCCTGTTCCTTGATAAACTTACATGCAAATATCACATGGCTTCCTGCATCATCCATTTTCCTCAAAGAACAAACCTAATTCAAGCTGCCTTAAATGAATGGAATCTAATGTTCCCTGCCCAACCCTCCACCCAAAAAAGGAAAAAAAAAAAGGAAAAAAAAGACTGTCAGGAAACTTCTGTTTTTCTGATCATAAAACCATGCTTTACACTTTTAGATTTCCAGAGACAGAAAGCAAGACAGATATTATTCAATAGTGACAGAACCATCTAAATACTTGTTTACTACAAACAGTTTAAAGTCTTCATTATGAATCAAGGAATATTTTGCAACTTTAGCTCCCTTAAATAGATATTCAAAATTTAGCCAGTAGCCAATAATTCCAATAATACTGCTAAATAAAAGACAGTTGAGATACCAGAACATAATTTAAACATTTAGACCTTAGTAGCAACATCATAATACAAAATTATGAATAAAAATAGGCATTGGTATAGTGAGAATGTATTAAAGATATCTTTGTGTCATAGGACTTGCCTAACACAACTCTAATAAAACACTCTTTGCAGTGTATACATTGCTGAACTGTAGATGCTCATTTGAGCATCTTGTAAATTATAGGGAACCCCTCCCATATATTACAAAGACTATTATACAAGGTTCCATATCAAATGCAAAATCACTTCAGTATAAACTATTATTGCTATATTAATTTCAAAAGTACAAAATTATTAATTATATACAAAAAAGCCTCCCCAGAATTTTGGTAATTAGCAGAACATTTCAGTTTCTTTAATTGCTTTCATTAGAGTAATTTGTACATTTTATTAACACTAGATGCAATAACACAATGCTAAAAATAAACATGCATTATACAACAAATTTATATTTTTCAAAAAATTTTCATTACAATTAGTGTACAATTAGTGAATGCACATGTAACTCTTTCCCCCCACCTTTAGTTAATTATTGTTTGAAAGAGAAAAAAGGTAAGGAAGGAGAAACCAAACAACGCTATTCAGCACCAGTAGAAAGTCAACAGACCTTTAACATTCCTGTATATCAAAAACATTTTATCTGTGTCACTAAACAGGTGAAGTTTACAATATTGTCTCATTTGAAGATGTATTGATTTATATTTACAATACTTTATAGTCAATAAAACATTTTAACAATATTTAAAAATTGCTTAAGTTCATAAAAGTATTGCAGAAATTTATAACATTTACTTATTTTAAGTACATATACGGAAGTCCGTGTAAAATTGTCCATGTTCATCTGAAGAACTGACAGAGTAAGGAACCATCTTAATACAGTTTGCAAAATCCCAATTATTTGAAGGCAGCTATCACTGAACATTCAAAAATTCTTAGTTGCCATTTGCTTCTGAAAACAAAACTTCCAGTAATAAAATTTGAGTATGTAAACTAACATGTTTTTGAGATCAGTAGAAAATAGATTCCCACAGGCATAACATCTTTAACAATGACAGTACTGATTTTGTACAAAACTCTTAAGCTGTAGCAGATAGTCATTTTCAAATATCCAGTATTTTAGCAGCTCATTGTGTTTCCAGTTAAACTTCCTACAGTGCTAAAATACGACAAGTGAACACGTAACACATTGTTAGAATTTTAAAATCCAATTTATTTTTGGCATCTAAAGCCTCTTGTAAAATGTAGCCAAGTAACATAGACTTCTGTTGTCTGAAAGCCAATAACCAACCAAACAAAAGTACACACTGTGCTTTAATCTCCAAATAATTAGGTACCCAAAATTAAGAAAAAGTAATAGAAAAGTAAAAAGAACAAAATAAAAAAATATTGCACAGTCACGTTACCTAGAAAGTAAAGTTGATGTTAAAAAGCCCTAAGTGTGGATGATATAAATTATCTTCCATATAAAAAGTATAAATATCTCTTAAAATACAGCTGCAGCTATACTTTAACACCACACATTATCTGAATTCATCTTTTAATGAGGTAATAACCAAGTCTCTTACAATGCTTTTCTCTACTGAAAATATTTTAGGGCAGCAACAAGAAAGAATTTTTCTAAAAATATTTCTGAATCAAGAACAGCAATGTGTGCAGCTCTCCCTATGAGAGAATCTGCTGTATTGGGTAATGCATTAATTACATTATAACGAACCAAATTACATTCCTTATTTTGAAGAACTGGCAGAAGCAGGTTCTGGATCATTTCAGAATAAACTGGTCCTGTAGAGGAAAGAAAAGTAGTACTGTGTGAATTGCCAGAAGCAAATACAATTCTTTGACCTTGAACTCAAACTGAACACATTCCAGAGTAAGAGAAGTAATGAAATGTGTTATGCTATGGTTAAGATAGAACATACAGAAAGTTTAATTTTCTCTAGAAATGTTGGGAAAATCATTTGAAGCTGTGCATTTTAGTATTTGTACATTTATAGTGAGAATGTATCTATCAGTATTAATTTATTACACTACATAAAAGTTATTTGTTAGTACATAATACTAGAATGCAATCGTGCTAGGATATCTCATCAGTAAATACAACTGGCCCTATCTGATTATGGAAAAATTACCTTTTCTTTCAGTGCTACTATTAAGCCACAGCTAAATACAGCCCAGGACCTGATGCTACAATTCGATATCCTCAAAAAACAAAATAATTTGTCCTCCCTGCTCATGGAAAAGTGCATGAAGGGCTGTGTCTATCTCACTTAACTTTCAGGAAAGTCAGTGAGCTGGGAACCTGTTCAGTCTCATCTCCATCTGCATGTAATAGAACAGGACAGATAGAGAAAGCAAGTCAGCCTCCACATGGATTTTCTCTCTCTGCTACTATAAAGTAAACCCAGAGTTTCTAAACACACAATAGAGGTGCCTCAGTTAAGCAGCCAAAATTAAATGGGAGGAAATGGGCTTGATACGTGTGAGGTTTTATCCTGAGTAGTTTGTTTATTTTGCAGGACATTTATTACCTGATTGTTTATCTTTTAAAGCTGTTTTACACATCTCAATGCGAGCAGAGTGATAAGGAACGTAACGATCCTGCAGAGATCCTACTAACACAATGTTTTTGAAGTAATGAAGACCTACAAGAAAAAAGGTTATCACTTATAGCAAATCCTTTGATCTATTACTACAGAATAATTAAACATTTTACAACTGATATTTGGCACTAATTTATTACATAACCTTGCACAAAAAGGGAGAAAAATCAATTAAAATAGGTAGAGCTGCAAAATAATGAGATGTTTGGTACCAGCCTTTCCTCTGTACATATTTAATACACATGGCCATGGCTCAGTTGTAAAGTTTCCCAAATAAAGTGAGTATGGTTCAAACCTTCATCTTGTTTCTTAGGAATACAGTGCTTGGTTTCTGGCTATATAGAAGAGAGTAAGCCTCCACATCACTTAAAGAAACCTAAAGATGGATGGTGACTTGTTTTCACTGATGCTTCAGACAATAGCTGCATAGAATTCATGCCTAGCACCAACACATACATGATACAGCCCACCTAATGCAGGTGCCTCTATTAGGCACTGCCTCACTCTAAGATTTAACCAGCTCAAGCACAGGTGCAGGATCCACCCAATACAACCCTTGAAGTATAATTAAACCCAGACTTCCTACTTCTTGGACAAGCACACTAATAGTAGAATGATGCAAAGGTAGGAACTCCCAGTAATGACAGAGTTACAGTCCTTAAAGACATTTAATTGTTGCATTTTCTCTAGAAAGCTGCAGCAGATTTCTGGGGCTGCCCATCTGCTTTAGGTCAAACACAATGGAACACTTTAAGAAAATAGTCTGCCGTAGAACAGCCCCTTCTGAATATCATATTTTAGATGCAAGTGTCAGGAATCTTTCATTATAACAGAAGTGTTTGATCAAAATCTTTGGCAGGAGCAAAGACAGTATATAGGGTATTTCATAAGGTAATAAAATTCAGTTTTACTGTTTACCTATTCTTCATCCATTTCAGGGTTAAGCAACAGGATGATGTCCTCAACAGATATGTTTTTTGGCAAATTTGAAATCTAGAGCCACAAGCCACCATACAACAATGTAGCTAAAACCTTGACCCTCAGAACACTACCCACTGGATCCACAGCAAATTTTAGTTTTTGCTGCTTTAGGGGTTTTCCCAGATGGAAAGCCAATGCCCAAAGAAGACACAACATTAAGTAGCAACAGATGTTTCTTCATCTTAGACCCCTATTTTCCTATACAATTACAAAAATCAACAGAGGTTGCAAAATCACAGCTATACTTCTCAACAGTGTTGTCAATCTCTTGCATGTACCCCGGGGTTAAGTGACTTCTGGAAAGACTTATGTTTAGAATCCCTATAGAGACCAGTATACAAATTCCCAGTATAAAGAATCTGGAAAGAGGAATTGTGGGTTGGGGAATCTCAAGTGCCTCTCCCCTTGTGTCTGAGAGTCAAGCACAGCCAATGCTGTATGCCCACAGTGAAGAAAGAGATGGCAGGACAGAAGCAGGCCTTGTACATATATCAACAGTTAAAGGCACCAACACTCACAGTGTACATGCAGTATAGTAACTCACACTTAAAAGGAAAACTTTCTTCCTTCTCTATGAGGGAAGCATAAAACTTACTTTCTTTCCTCCTTATCTAAAATTATTAATTTTGCATATCTCTTTCTCCTTTCTTCCCCAGCCTTTCCTTCTCCCTTACACCAAACTCACTGAAGGACCTGGAAACAAGATGGTCTATGAGGCTGTGGCCCAAATACAGCTCTTTCCATCTCTTTGGTAAGAAAAAAAAAAGCAGAAACTGAGCCTGAAGGCTTTTACCTTCTACCATTTATGGGAAACAAAGCCTGAAATGCACATGATGACTCTTGAGATGACGCTGTACAGGTCTTTCAAAAATCCTATCATATAAAGGTCTGTCATGAGAAAGTATGTCACATTTCTACAACAGTCAATAGTACTCAAATGACAGTGTCTCTAGTCATATTGAGATACATAGACATAAAACCCATGGAATATTAATTTTTTTAAAGCCAACTAATTAATCTGACTATCTCTTAACAAGGGTCTCACAGTCCTATTCAGCATTCAATGTGCAACTTCTCACATAACTTCTGTTTATATTCAAACACCTATTTTCAAAAGACTGCAAAGCTAGATTGAGTTCACCTTCAATTAAGGTTCAGCCTTAAATATTACCTTACCATCAACAAAAT
>VZTN01029261.1:18309-37602 GCA_013400515.1 Erpornis zantholeuca | reverse complement strand
ATTTGCCACCTAAATTATTTTTACTTCCAACCCAATATCCAAACCCCTAAGTTCAGCAGTGCAGATTTTCTTATCCAATTATAAGACACCATCTAAACCCATGAAGAAGAAGGAAGAAAAAGTGAAAAAGAAGCCACCACCCTGAAAACTCCATCTTGGCATATACATATTACTATAAATCTCAATTTTTCACCCTTGATACCACACCTATTCAAACCACACATGTGTGATTTTAATGTTATCATTCAGTTTTTTAAGCCTATTTTTATTTAAGCCTAAGGCCTCAGATCAAATATAGTGTTTTCTTGTGGAACAGTGCCTTTCGGAACAGAGAATTTAAAATTCTCAGCTTCCAGGGTTCCAACACAAATGCATTATTATTCTCTGGTGTCCACCATAGATGGGTCCCCTTGGTTTCTTTTAGGACCTGGTACAAGGGTTTCACAATGAGTCTGTAGTTGTAGATCCATAATCTACACCATCGTGTCATTCCCAGAAAAGTTCTCAGTTCTTTGGTTGTAGTTGGCCGAGGCATTTGACAAATTGCCTCTTTCCTGTTATTTCCCAAGGCTCTTTCTCCTCCTGCCAGTTCATATCCCAGATATGTAACTTTCTGGAGGACTAGCTGAGCTTTTTCAGGGAAGACTCTATATCCACTTAGTCCCAGAAAATTTGGNCTTTCTGGAGGACTAGCTGAGCTTTTTCAGGGAAGACTCTATATCCACTTAGTCCCAGAAAATTTGGAAGACTTACAGTCCAGTTCTTGCAATCTTCACGGGTTCTTGTTGCTATTAGTAGGTCATCAACGTACTGCAGAAGTGTACCTTCCCCAAGTGGTGGTGTCCAGGCTTCCAGTTTTTTAACTAATTGATCTCCAAATATCGTGGGGTTATTTTTGAATCCTTGTGGCAATACAATCCATGTAAGTCAGCTTTTTCTCCCTGTTTTGTGGTTTTCCCATTCAAAGGCAAAAAAGACGGCTTTCAGCTAATGGCAAACAAAAGAATGCATCTTTTAGATCTAAAACTGAAAACCACACCCAGTCACTTTGTAATTTTGTAAATGTACGTATTAACCACTACAGGATGCAGTGTTTTTGTTACTGTGTTTATCACCCTCAGGTCCTGAACTAATTGATAATTTCTGTTTGGCTTTTGTACTGGTAGAATGGGGGTATTGTAGGAAGACCCACACTCTTTATTGTAGGGAGACCCATGCCCTTGATCAATAACTTTAGTAATTATTGGTTCTATTCCTACTCATGCTTCGTGTGTTAATGGATATTGTTTAACTGACACTGGTTTCATCCCTTCCACTAGTTCATTAATCACTGGGGAAGCCTGTTTTGGTCTCCCTGGAATTTCAACATCCCATAATAATGGGATCACTTGATCTATTATTTTACTATCTATGGGTATTTCTCCTTTTTCAGCGACATTTACTAAATTTAAGGCCATAATTCTTTTTTCCTTGGGAACTTGTAGTCTCATTCCTTGTTCTGTAAATTCTATTTTTGCTTCTAACCAGGTTAACAGATCCCTGCCTAATAGTGGTTTTGGCGAATTAGGAAGATATAAAAATTGGTGTATTCCCATCTTTTTACCTAATGTAAATTTTAAGGGTCTCAAAATGTAGGCTTTTTCTGGTTTTCCTGTGGCCCCAACGACTTGGACATTATCTGCACCTTCATTTCCTGCCAAGTTCCTTATTCCTGTTCTTTTTAGTTTAATAGTAAGCTCACTCCTCTGGCAGCTTGGACACCACCCACTCCTTCTAGTAGGAGTACAATACCACTTTTTCTCACAATTAATACATGCACACAAAGTCCAAGCCTCACAACTGTTTTCAAACAGTAAACATGGGATTTCAAAAGGGAAATCAGATGGAGCTATATTAGAAAGGCACTGGGGGTTTAGGTGTACCCAATCAAGAGCTAAAATCTTTCCCCTCCAATAATACAAGCTGCCTCCCCCTGGATAAAAAGGTTGAACTCCATACCAATGGTTTATATGACTTATACTCAATCACTCGTTGCGAATTGTTTGCTTTTCTCTGGCCGTTCCCATTGCTGGGTTGTGGAACTGCAGATAGAGCTCCACATTCACTTCGTGTCCAGGACACATCTTACCCACTCCTACTCATTCTACAGTAAATACCACAATAACACAGTAGCAAAATAGCAACATGACAGAACAAAACAGCAACATGACAGTTGGGTCCAGCCCCTGGGGCCTCTAACCCCTAATACAACAGTGGGACTCCAACCCCTGGGCCCTCCAACCCCAGCCCTTAAAGGCACCTTTCTTTTTCCCTGGGACTCATTTTGGGAGACCCCAGTCTCCTCAGGGTTTTCAAACTCAAAGCCCGGACTCAAACTCCGGACCTCTCTCGAGTACCACTTAACAGACAGCAGCAAATACCTTAATTTGGTGCAGATGGTCCTTGTCTACCCCCGCCATAAGCCAAAGGATTGCTGAGCTCCCCCTGAAAAAAGAGGGCAATTGGTGGTCCAAATCCAATTGTTTAAATCCAAAGGTAAAGTCAATTCACAAAGGCCTTTTCTCACATAGACAGCCCCTGTCCTATTTATGCAATAAGTGCCTGTTTGAGAAGAATGAAGTTGCCATGGACTTCCATTTTTGTCCCAAAATCCTGACCCATTATGGACCTTGTTTATGTCATTGACCCACCATTTAGGTTCAACTGGGCCGGCCACCCATGGCCACTCTTCAGACCTTCCTCGTCCTCCACAGAGCCTGCAGTTGCTGCAGTTAAAAACTTTTGCTACTTCTTCTTCTAAGGCTGCAAATTGATTCTCCCACTCCTGGCCTAAACTTAGTTGACTATATAAAAGTAGATTTATTAAGGAAAATATTTTAATAGTGTAATCTAATGACTTTGTCTAATTTTCACATTGTCTTCTGCACCACCTGTGGCAATTGAAGGCACAGAAACCATGTAGCATAAAACCATGGCAGCAAGTATTAGCCCCCCACAGTGAGTGGAGATTCTAAAGGAGGGATGCCCACACAGGCCATTTCAGCAGATGGTCTGTGGGTAGGCACACGGGGCTTCCCCAATGTCGACACACTGGCTACTGCCGCGGCCCACTCCTGCAGAGTGTCAGTCATGGCCTCATGTCCTTCTCCTCCAGCTGAGATGTCCAAATCTCTGGTGTGGTGTTCCCTCCATCCCCTTTTTCCCCCTTCCCAGCTAAACCTTGGCCAATCCCTCAGACTCCTCCCATTGGTCTCTGAGGGACCCCAACTGCACCCTTCCCCCAGTCCCAATAAAACCCCAAACCTCTGCCTTGCCGTCTTGGTTTGAGACAAAACCCAGGGGAGAAATATCCCCCGATAGAAAGCAGGATTTCAATCACCCCTCCCCCCACCAGGTTCGGGAAAAAAAAATATTTCCTCGGAGGAAAATGAAGAGAGAAAAACTATTTATTTAACAAAACACATAGAGAAAGAAAAAAAAACAAGAAATGATAAAAATGCTAAACAATAAAATCTCCTGCTTGGGAAAGGGAAGGGAAAAAAAAACCTGAAGAAGTCCTTCTAGCTTTGATCTTTCTCGCTGAGTCGACCTGGGGAATTTCCCCCCCACCAAACCAGTGGAGAGGATNNNTAGCAGCATGTGAACAAAGATCTTCCGTGCTCTCCTCGTGGAGGCCTCTTCTCATCCCCTTTGTCGCTGCATCGTTGTGGAGAGCACAAGATGTCTGAGCAGGCCATGAGGCTCCCCGGCCGGTGGGAGCCCTGTGGCCATGCCTTCAGGAAGGAAAGCATGGAGCACGGGGGCTGACCCGGCCGGGCAGAGATGCTCTGTGGCACTTGTTGCTTTTGTGGCTTGCAACAGTAGCCAGCAGAACGCAACACTCTGGGGTTTCAGAGACCTTGGTGCAAGTGTGATGGGTCCACCAGTGTCCAGCTGTCTTGATGCCTGTTTCTGTGGTCAGGGACACTTGGAATGGGCCACACCACTTGCCACCCGTGGCGCTTCTATCTCCTTCTTAACGAGGACCCAATCTCCAGGTGGATGTTACAAACAGCAAAGTCCAGAGGCAGGGTCTGTGCCAGCTGAGCTTCCTGTTGACAGCATTTCACAAGAGACAGTATCCTGGCCACTTACTGTCTTAAATATAGGTCACTTATCTTTATCCCCTCACTGCATTGACAATTTACCAGGGTAATTCCAAACAACAGTTGAAAGGGAGATAACTGAATGTCTCTTCTGGGTCTGGCCCTCATTCTTGCCAAAGCCAATGTCAAAAGCCCTACCCATGGGATCTTGGTTTCTAGTCCCCACTTCGAAAGGTATTTATTTCTCTCTTCGTTTTTTTCTATCTGACCTGAGCTCTGGGCATTGCCAGGGGTTATGGAGGTTTCATTATTCCTAATGTAGCCATAAACCCTTGAAGGATATTTCCTGTGAAATGAGTTCTCCTATCTGAGTCGATTGCTTCTACAATCCTGTATATTGGAAATATTTGTTCCAACACTACCTTAATAACTGATCCTGTAGTTGCTGAAGGCATTGGAAATGCTTCAGACCACCTTGTTAACTGACATACTGTTACCAGAAGATATGGAGCCTTCCCACTTGGGGCATCTTTGGAAGGGACATACTGCCCAAGGCCTCCTTCCCCTGGCAAGTTGCTTTGGAACTCAGCTTTATGCTTTAGAACAAATCAAGCAACCTTCAGCGGCTCGTTTTGCCAGACGAAAAAGACCCACAGCAACATATATCTTGAGGAAGGCTTCTCCCTCAGGAAGTCCAAGGACTCTCTTCATGGAGTTGTTGCTTTAATATTTGTAGGGCCAAAGCTTCTGGTATCCATTATTTGCTATCCCTTGTAAACCAATTATGCCCTTTTTTTCTCAGCCACACTACTTTTAACGATCTCCGACTCCTCTGGTGGAGAAGACAGATTCCCTGGCAGTGACTGAGTCACTGGGAGGAAAGGGAGGATCTTTGAGAGGTCTGGCAAAAGTGTTGCTTTCTGAGTATCTTCATCTGCCAATTGATTACCTATTGCCCCCTCTGAGTACCCTGCCTGACAGTACATTATTGTACTAGTAAAGCCTATAGTACATTATTGCCACCTGTTTTGGTAAATTCACCACATCCTATGGATGAGTAATTAAGCTCTCATGAGCTAATGTTTTCCCCCTGCTGGTTAATAAACCTCTTTCCTCNACTTGCCACCCGTGGCGCTTCTATCTCCTTCTTAACGAGGACCCAATCTCCAGGTGGATGTTACAAACAGCAAAGTCCAGAGGCAGGGTCTGTGCCAGCTGAGCTTCCTGTTGACAGCATTTCACAAGAGACAGTATCCTGGCCACTTACTGTCTTAAATATAGGTCACTTATCTTTATCCCCTCACTGCATTGACAATTTACCAGGGTAATTCCAAACAACAGTTGAAAGGGAGATAACTGAATGTCTCTTCTGGGTCTGGCCCTCATTCTTGCCAAAGCCAATGTCAAAAGCCCTACCCATGGGATCTTGGTTTCTAGTCCCCACTTCGAAAGGTATTTATTTCTCTCTTCGTTTTTTTCTATCTGACCTGAGCTCTGGGCATTGCCAGGGGTTATGGAGGTTTCATTATTCCTAATGTAGCCATAAACCCTTGAAGGATATTTCCTGTGAAATGAGTTCTCCTATCTGAGTCGATTGCTTCTACAATCCTGTATATTGGAAATATTTGTTCCAACACTACCTTAATAACTGATCCTGTAGTTGCTGAAGGCATTGGAAATGCTTCAGACCACCTTGTTAACTGACATACTGTTACCAGAAGATATGGAGCCTTCCCACTTGGGGCATCTTTGGAAGGGACATACTGCCCAAGGCCTCCTTCCCCTGGCAAGTTGCTTTGGAACTCAGCTTTATGCTTTAGAACAAATCAAGCAACCTTCAGCGGCTCGTTTTGCCAGACGAAAAAGACCCACAGCAACATATATCTTGAGGAAGGCTTCTCCCTCAGGAAGTCCAAGGACTCTCTTCATGGAGTTGTTGCTTTAATATTTGTAGGGCCAAAGCTTCTGGTATCCATTATTTGCTATCCCTTGTAAACCAATTATGCCCTTTTTTTCTCAGCCACACTACTTTTAACGATCTCCGACTCCTCTGGTGGAGAAGACAGATTCCCTGGCAGTGACTGAGTCACTGGGAGGAAAGGGAGGATCTTTGAGAGGTCTGGCAAAAGTGTTGCTTTCTGAGTATCTTCATCTGCCAATTGATTACCTATTGCCCCCTCTGAGTACCCTGCCTGACAGTACATTATTGTACTAGTAAAGCCTATAGTACATTATTGCCACCTGTTTTGGTAAATTCACCACATCCTATGGATGAGTAATTAAGCTCTCATGAGCTAATGTTTTCCCCCTGCTGGTTAATAAACCTCTTTCCTCCCACAGTTTTCTAAACGCATGTACTGCTCCACATGCGTACTTAGAATCAGTGAGGATGTAATTACAAGCACACACAACTCCACTGTCTGAGCTGACCATGTCGGTGGCAACCTCCTGCCTTCCTCCAATTCCCTTACCTTAATGATAGTAACTGTAACCCCTTTCCCATCTCCTACTCCTGAAGATTCATTAATAAACACATTTTCTCCCTCAGGCCAGGGAGTGTCTTGCAAATTTTCCCTTGCCTGGGTCTGGAGATCTGTCACTTGCATGTAGTCATGGGTTTCTTCCCAGCCCCCTCTCCAAGACTGTTCAAACAGGAGGCTGGGTTAAACCCTTCCCGCTTCTCAATCCTAAATCTTTCTGTTCCATTAAATAAGTTTTAGGCTGTAGTAACTGAGCAGTGGACATCCATGTAGAGGCTTTTTCATTTCACAAAACATTAATTTGATGTAAGACTTTAATAATGAGGCATTCTCCTGTCATCAGTTTTTGTGCTTCAGGTACCTTTAAAGCCATGGTTACATAATTCTGTAGACAAGGAGGCCAGCCTCTGGCCACTGGGCCTAACATCTTAGAAAAGTGAGCAACAGACTGCTGTGTTCCTCTGTGTTCCCATACTTAAATTCTTTCAGTATGGTCCTGTTTAACATTCAGATATAATTCAAATTCTTGTTCCCTGTCCGGAAGGGCTTGGGCAGGAGCTTCAGTAAATATGGGGTTTTTTGTAAAACTTTAAAATTCTGCATTCCTTCTGGTGCTCATTCATCCAGTTTCTTGACTGGCAGGACGGGAGTGCTATAGGGAGAAATCCACAAAAGACCTGCCTTTAACAGGGACTCAGTAACAGGCTATGACCCCTTCCTTCCCTCCCTTGAAAATAATACATTGCTTTTCAGACACCACTTGTCCTGGTTGCTTCAAAGAGGTTTGGAGAGATTCTCCTGGTTTGGAGAGGCTCCACAGATAATTTTCTGTATTTCCCTGGGACTGCCCACACTTCTGGGTTTATGGCGGATTTGACACAAAGTTACAATAGTGTTAGCTCTGTATCACCTTTTACAACGTCATTTTGCATTCCCAAAGTAACCATCAAATCTCTTCACAGTAAATTATAATTACAACAGGAACAAAAATTCATGCGTTTCAAACCTATCCCCCACATCTGCTAACTCTGGTTGAATAAAACACATTCACTCCTCTTTTCCACTTACTCCCTGAATAATTAAGGAACTTCTTGACAATTCTTCCATTTAGGGATAATATTCAAAGTGGATTGAGAAGCCCCTGTGTCTATCAGGAAACACACCTCCTCTCAGTCCAGACCTTTGGACGCTGACAAGGTCAATCGGTGAGAAATTTTCCAGCTCTCGGCCCTGTCTGTGGGAAGAAGTTGCTTTCTCACAGACAGAGCTGAAAACAGGAGAAATTTATGTAAACTATTTCCTGTGTTTTGGTAAACTGCATGTTGCAGGTGGTGTTTTTTACATCTTGTTATTCCAACTTGTTATTCGGTAACTAACCGATGATGCTAAAGAGGTATTCACCCAAAAACCAATGATTGTGCCCTGCTCTAGTGACCCTGGATATCTAGGGAAATCCAGGGAAAGATTTTTGTAATAAATGGTTTTCTTTCATCTGAAGTTTATACCACTGTTTTAGCTGTCACTGAACTCAACTGTGACACAGACCTACCTTCAAAGTTAACAAGGGCTCCACTGTGGTGAGTCTCTGCTATAATGGGAACCCTGACACTCCTAACAATCCATGTCCATTAATCGCTGGGCTTCCTCCTCCTGTGGATCAGTTGTTTCTGTGAACATTCTCACTTCCAGTGTCCCTGCAGATACCACACTGCTTCCTTCCCAGGCGCTCTTTGGGTTGGCTCTCCCCTGCCAAAGAGGGAATGCCTCTGCCATGTCCTTGTGGCCAATCCTGTCCTTTCTGTCCCTGAGGACCCCTTGGGCCCTGTGGTTCATCCCTCTGGGGCTGTAAGAACTCTGCCATCACCTTTGCCTTCAACTTGCCCTAATCCCCTCTTACATATACTTGCTGTATCTTTCTAACTGGTTCATCCTGAGGCTTATTCTGCCCTTCCTCTGGTCCTGCCTACTACTGCCTGTGGGTACTCATTCTCCCACAGCTGAAAATAATTTTTTCTCCAGTGATGCAAACAAAACCATTAAAAGAAAACCCTAATCCTTCCACCCACAGTCTGCATTTCCCAGATATTCCTTCCTTCTCCTCCTTGTGGTCACCTTTGTGGTCACACCATACCGAGTATTCTAGAGCACATCCCCATCCTGCCACAGTGTCCAAACCCGGCCTGCCCCTGGCACACCCAGCAGGCACAGCCAACAGCACCACAGTCAGCCAGGGTGTCCACAGCCTCACGGGGGCTGGAGGGCCACTGCCACCCCTGCTTGAGGGGCGGTGGGGTTAGGCACCACCTGGTGCTGAACCGCAGCTACTCCACAGGTCCCCAGCCTGTGCTCCTGTTCCTGCACTTTTACTCCTGGACCTGCCACTTCCCATCATAGAAAAACACCTCTAAATCCTGACCTCATTGTTTTCCCTGTCCTGGAAGCTGGGGATACAAATAACTTGCAACTGGCCCTGGATAAGATGGCAAATTTTGAGGATAAATACCTTCTGCTGCTACTTGCCTTAACCGTAAACCTTTACATTCCACTTCAACCAATCCTTTCTCAACATAAAAATACTATCTGTCCCCTGTTGCAGAGACTCCTTCTTGACTCTTCTTATTGTCCCCCTGGGCATGGATTGTCCTTAATTCTCTGGGAGAATGTGCAAATTTCTTCAACATTCTCCCAAGGAACCCTTTGGAAATATTTCAGGATCATCATCCCTTTTGTCAGGACCCCTTCCCGGCTTTACCTGCTGTAGCAGGATGTCCCCCCCTCTCTCATGGCTGGGGCATTTGGAAGAGATAACTCAGGCCAGATTAATGGCCCAGAGAGGAGCCAGGTAGGCCTGCAGGAGCCAGAGAGCCCAGCAGGAAGTCACTGCCAGGCTCCTGACAACCTGGGGCGAAGACCCAGTACACATCTTGGTATGAGGACAGATGTGGGAAGAGATAAAGGAAAATAAACATAGGTGACCAAGAGACACGGTTTTTATGTCTATAAAAGCCCACACAAATTATCACAGAGCAGAAGTCTCCTACACTCTCCTTGAGGATGTGTGAGATTTCTCCTTGGAGCTGGATGCAACTTCAAGTTAATTCTGCTGGCATTGAGAGAGAAGATTTCGATGTCTACCCCCTTCAGGAATTGGTGCAAGAAACATTGGATCCTAAGTTGTGCTATTTCTTAGCCAGTTGCAATTTTATAGTACCTTTAACTCCACATGTATGTACTAGTATTGCCCTTTTGGGTTTTTTCCCTGTGTAGTAATAGTCTGTTTTAAGTCTTATGTCCACTAGTTTTGTGTCTATTAATACATAATCCATTCTATAATAGACTGAGTCAGCCATTATTAAAGACCTTGTAAATCAGAGTGGATTTTGGGGTGCTGGCCACCTCAGTACAGCTACTGCCTGCTGCCAGTGGCTTGGGCAATAAGGAAGGGTGATTTAAACCTACATCATCCATTCATAACACCTGCACTACCCTCCATGGGTGCCCTCTCAAGTTTACTCATTGAGTGGTGAGATTTTCAGTGGTCCTTCCCTGCGGACTCTTCACGGATCCCTGGTCCACCATTCATCTTTCACCTGGATATTCTCTGGTACCCAATCAACCACCTGTTGCTGGCTGCCATCAAAGGGAGCTGATCACCAAAACCAAGTGAGGGTTGCCTTCAGCTCTACTTGCTGCCTGCTGCTCCCAGATGGAGGAAGGATCCCAGAGGAATCTCCATTTTGTTAGGAAAATGTCACCATGTCAGAAGTGTATGTCCCAAACAGAGGAGTCCTGTAACTTTACTCGAATAAAAGGAGAGGTAGCAAGGTGTTTCCCATGGGGTCCCTCAAATGGTTGGGGAATCCAGCCCCCTTTTAATCCTAATTTCCTGGCTATATCACCCTCTTCTTTTTTCCCATTGGCTGAGGTAATTGGAAGGTACAGGTTTCCCAAATCACTGCTCTATGCCCCACTCTAATATGCGCTTCCCCTTTGCTTATATAGAAGAAAGAAAAAGAAACTATTCATAATTTTATTAAATCTTTGTTGTCTTGCTCCAGGTTAGGAATTTAACACAGCCTTGGCTGATCAACAGTCTGTGTTGATTAGTAACAGTTTCTAGAATGAATAGTTTCTTCTGTTACTTCACAATCTGCAAGTTCGTAGACTTGTCTAGAGGCAGATTCACATCATCTTAGTCCTTTCATCTTAGTCCTTTCACTCCCACGCATTCCTGGTGGTGGGGCGGCTCCCCCCGGCATGGCTGCCGACAAACACACACACATATATACATGTATTTGCACACCCCTGCACACACACACACACACACACACATGTACCCTGGCTCACCCTGGCACGCAATGCCCCCTCCCCCCCTTCTGCATTTTCTCCACTGCCTTGCGTCGAGTTGCTCGCCCATCCTCCACCTGACTTCCCTTTCCATTTGTCTAGGTCTAGCCTTGCCTTTCTTTCTCCTGCTAGGAGTCTTATTGCCTTGCCTCGCAAAGCCACACTTGCATTGCCTTGCCCCTCCCTTGCCTTGCATTACCTTGCTCACCCATCCCCCACCTCAAACTCAAGACCCCTTTTTAATGACATTTCATTGCCTTGCCCTGCCCTTTCTGCTCCTCTTATGACTCTCAAAGCTCTCATGTATCCCCAGTGTTTCAGAATCACATGGGAAGAAGCCCAGGGAAGGACGCATGTTGCCATGCTCATCTGTATGGGCAGCTTTTGTCTGGGACCAGTGATTGCCTGTGTTAAATTTTGCACAGAAAATTCAGATTTGGGCTCTGGAACCAGAAGGACAGTTCTTTTGCATATGAAGGGAAGCAGGTAGCCCAAGCCTTTTAGGTGCAGATTAGACATGGCCCATGTCAGATCATGGCCAGTCAGTGCAGCCGGTCCTGGCCATTTTCATGTACCAGCAATCCTTGAATGTACTTCGCACCTGCCTTACCTTGCTTTGTCTTGCTAACCCAACAGTTGCCTTGCCTTGCCCTGCTAACCCTCCATAGCTGAAGGGGCCTTAGGCTCCTGGATGTGAGGTTTTTCTTCTGTTATCAAAGTCCCATACTAGAAATGAAGGAGTCAGATCTCTTCCTTGGTTTCTCGGGTTGTTTATTATTTTCTTATCTCAAATCCAGGGCGCAGCCTAGCCTGTAGAATCCGTGGTGCAAAAAGGCATGAGATCTCGTGTACAGTGTGTTTTTAAAGACTTTTTACCCAATAATCAACTGCTACGAATAACATTTTCAATTCTCTACCAATAACTACCAATTCTTTCATTTCTTCTCCTTCAAACCTGTTCTACCAATCACCCAGTGCTACATCTCTTCAGGACGTGGAGGGGAAGGAGAAGACAGGGAGGCAAGGGACAAAGCCTGAAAACCTCCATCTTGCTTCATTCACCTCCATACTACAAAATCCAGTGCTAGAAATTTTCACCCTGTGATAAACTAAACTATAATCTATTTCACACATGCGATACTTTCAATTCATCCAGGAGTGTTGGAAACTTTTTCCAGGGGCACGGACCAAAGACTGTGTCCTCTGGGGATCTAAAAGAGGGTCTCAGACCCCTCTGGGCAACAGGAGGGGCTTTTCAACTTTCCTGGACTCCAACATGTAGCCTTGCATTCTTTTGCATGGCCATGTCCCACCACTGACCTGCCCCTACTGCTTTCCTCCAGGGCCTTGCCTTGCCTAGCTCTTCCTCTTTCTGCCTGGCCTACCCATCATTGGACTTACCTTCCTATGGCCAGCCTTGCCTACAGTTTCTGCGCCTTCTTTTGCCAACCACTGTATTTGCTTTCCCCTCACTGCTCTGGCCTTGCCTACCTCTCCTTTGACTTGCCCACAATTGCCTGCACTTGGTTTGCAGTGCCTTGTCTGCATGGAAGGCAAGGGAAAGAGCAGTAGGCTGGGCAGAGAAAAGCCAGGAAGTTGTAGGTAGCGTGAGACAAGGCAGACATAGGCAAAGGAAGCAAAGCAAGAGTAGGCTAGGAAAAACTAGGCAAGGTACTGAAGGCAAGGCAAGGCCAAATGACTCGGAGTGCCTTTCTTTAGGAAGCAGAAGATATAATGTGGCAGTGCTGCTGGAGCAGATGTTAAGGTACTGATAAAAACAGGGCAAGGAGAGCAGTACTCCGACAGAAGGCCTTTATTAGGATCAGCTTTGGGAGGGGAGCCCATGGGGTCGCACCTTCTGCCAGTGCTCCCTGGTGCCACACAGGGGAGAAAAGGCTGCGCAGCTTTGTCGTTCAGACCGGCAGTGATGGGGCTTCCATCCTCGCCAGAGTCCCAGGAATACCTACTTCATTGGCTCAATGTCTGGGGTGTCATCTTAGTTCTGTTATAACTGACTGTGATGGTTTGGGAACTCGGAAAACTGGATGCGAAGACTGCCTTGCTTGCTGCCGGCCTGGCGTGTAGCTTTTTATCTTTTAATTTTCTGTTGGCTTGGCATTCTAGGGACTTTTATTCTCTGTCTGCTGCAGATTTCTCCTAATTTGCATACCATGCGTCAGTCACTTCCCTCTTCCGGTTGCGGGCGTTGTTCCAGAGAGCAGTTCCCCACGGAAAAGCGGGAACAGGGACAGAACTGGCATACATACTCAGGTAGGTAACAGGAAAATAACGGGTTTAACATTCACACTGAGGGTAACTAATAAAAACAATAAGGATAACAAAGTGTATAACAAAAACGACAGGGTACTTAACAGGGGCAACATAGTACATAAAACATAATGGGGTACATAATGACAAACATTAAGGTGCTTTAACAAATACAATAGGCTTAATCAACGGGGTGGATAACAAGAACTAGTTGGGTAAAAAAACCAAGGTAAATAGTAAAGAAAATAACATGAGAATTTTATTCATAACAGTACCATGATGCACTAAAGGTGCTATGGAAAAAGAAACCCTTCAACTTTTTGAAGTTGAAAAGTGATATTGATGCCTTAGGTCTTGACTTATATTTTTCAAATCCTGCCCTGCCCAGTGTCACTCTGCAGTTCCCTGGAGCTCGTTCAGTGCTGTTCTCTCATGCTCACACACACACAACAAAGCCTCTCCAGCTCTCCAAGGACACCCAGACCCTCCTAGGCCCAACAACTGCAAACCACAATCTTGGGGACAGGGGGGCAAGCTTGGGCAAATTCCATCCTTGCCTGGCTTCTGCTTGGGGAATTGATGCTGAGATCCAAGTGGGAAGAACTCAGGAGCTGTCCTTGTCCATGTTGGGATGCACTGAGGCAGGAGCCTCTGGAGCCCAGAGTGTACCTCTGAAAGCCTTTCCAATCAATCCCTCCTTTATTCTCTTATTTCTGTCTAGTCTCTGTTTCTAGCTAGCCATTTAAGCCAACAGGGTAGTGGAGTATATGGCATGAGTTCTTAAACCCCATACCTCGAGCTTTTGCATACTAGCTACAGAGGAAAGTACAAGGTTGCCAGCTGGTGATCTATGCAAACAAGATCCATCCCTAAGTCAGTCCTATTAGTTTCCTAAAGGGGCCCAAGGGATTATGGGGAACAGTAGTACTAGTCTGGCCTGTAATTAAGTTAAATTTCTTCATAATACCTTTTAGGGGGCCTGTGTTTTGGATTTGTGCTGAGAACAGGGTTTATAGCACAGGGATATTTTAGTTAAGGCCCCTTAATATTAAGGCCCCCTTAATATTAGGGTCAGAATCTGAATCCCAATGACAAAGAAAACCAAAGAATTTAAAAATATTTTTAAAATTAGAGCCCAAACCATATTTTCAAGGTCCAAAGGGTTATTTTTCAGATTTTACCCTGAGTTCTTCAAGCACAAACACTATTTATATGATGCAATCCTCAAAAAGAGGGAGAACTGCATACATTTTAAATAATCAGAACATGTGATTGGGAGAACAAATAGTCAATTTATAGTTCAAACCCACATGTTTAGACTACAAAATTGCTAAAATTTACTAAATTGCTAAAAAGCAATTTATAATTGCTAAGGTTTATGTTTTTAGAGTTCAAAGACCCATTTCGAGGGTCTAAAGCATTATTTTTAAGGCCCAAGGTTCAAAGGCTCATTTTTGGCCCCAAACCTTCCTTTTTGTTTTTCCAAAGCCTCAGTGTTAGGGACCAAAGCCCCTTTTTAGAATTCAGTCTGCAGTTTGGCCATCTCAAACCCTTCTTTTAAGACTCCAAAGATCCATTTCCTCATGCACTTATGAGTAAAGTAGGTCCCAAGAGACTATGGGGGGTGAGAGCACTCATCCTTCCTTCTCTGTGATGGTGTGGGTGTTCCCTGTGTCACACTGGGAGGCAAGTCAGTTCCAACTGACAGTCTGTCTGTCTGCGGGTGGCTCAGCTTCAATAGCTTTTTGGGAAAGCTGAAAAATTTCTACATACCAGCTGTGACACTTGAGACAGGGAGCTGCAAATTTTAGAGGCTGCAGAACATCTCTCAGAGCTTTTGTTACTGAGGATCAAGCCACCAACATGAGGCAGACCAAGATGGGCTTCTGGGAGAGTATGGAGCCCACCTTCATGATGACCAGTATCATCCCTAGAGGTACAGACATCTGCAGACACCACAGGACTGTCACCAGGACACACCACGCAGCATTGTGGGACACAACAGCTGTCCTGAGGGTGTCTCCATCCAGGGCTGTAGCGACATGCCTGCCAGACAGCAGTGACATGCCTGCCAATGCCCCACAGCCCAGGGGTGCTGGGAGAGTTGAGAGCTGGCAGATGAAGAGCACAGCCTGCTTTTCCTCTGCTTTTCAGAGAAAATGGTTGTCTGGGACACCGTGTCTGGCTATATCCAGCAAAAGCTCTTGCTGTACAAGGTAGGATAACACCCATATCCTCCTCATCTGCTCAGAGAAGGGGGAGTCCCATCGCCCTGAAGCATAGCCTGCAGTTCCTCTTGCTCTTCTCAGAGAGCAAGAAACCCACCTCAAAACGTCCCACTCCACTTTCAGGAGACCACTTCCAAAACTCAACATGTTCAGGGATTGCTTCCACACAAAAGGACAGAAAGATGTTGCTGGCACTTAGCTCCCCATGGCACCCTAAACCTTCACTTCTTGGCAGTGGAGAAGAACCACTAGGTTCTAAAGAGTGATTTGTACTATCTTACCTATTAATTTTTATCATGCCTAAAGCCTTGATTTTAGGGCCATAACCCTAGTTTCTGAGCTTCCAACCTGATTTATATTACCTTTTATTGCCTGTAGGACTTGATTTGGAAGGTCCAAAGTTCCATTTGTAGGGTAAAGGCTCATCTGTAGAGTTCAAAGTCCTCTTTAGAAAGTCCAAAGTGTCTTTCTGGGGTCCAAACCCCCTTTTTAGCTTCCATGGATCTCCTCTCTGGGACCAAAGCAAAGGAGGCTCTAGACCCTGCAGATGAAGCTTTGGACCTTCCAAATAGGACTTGGAGCCTTCAAAATGATGATCTGAGCCCTTCAGATGAGTATTGGACTTTGTGTCTGAACAAGGTCCATTTGGACTTAAACCAGGATGTTTTGGACCCCAACAATGAAATTGTAGTTCCTAAAAACAAGACTAGAATATATGGACACTAAAGAAATAGCCTTAAAAATGGGGGTTTACACCCAAAAAATAATTTCTTTAAGCTTCCAAATGAGTCTTTGTGTATGATGAACATAAGGTTTTGAGCCCTCAGCGATGAGTTTTCACTCCTCACAAAGCCTAAAATGAGGCTTTGGCTTCTAATATGCTCTTCTGCAACGTGGATTCCGAAGAATCCTGGTGCTAAAAAGCCAGAAAGGATGAGAGAGCCAGGGTGAGACAGAAGCTGGGTGGGAGCCTATCAGCCAGCCAAGGTTCACCCATCACAGTTTCTGAAGATATTCCTTTGGTATTGCTAGTTCAGGGTCAGCCTGAAGCTTACCTTAAGGGCAGAGGCCCTAAGACAGAGCCCTGCTGCAGCTCCAGGAAGAGACAGGAGCTTGGCTGGTGGGAGAACCCTTTGCTAAAGGAGGTCCAGTGACTTCTAGCTGTGAGAGGTGCCCAGGCACAGGGTTCCCTGGGCACAACAGGACATGCCCTGATGCAGCCTCATGTCACAAAGGGGCAGAGATGTGGCACCTGTCCAGCCATTGTGACCTCACCTGCCCAAAGCTTGGTATCCTGAGGAGCAGACCAGCAAAGATTGAGCTGGTCTTCAGGATAACTCAGCTCTTTTCTTTGCTACTTGCATGTCTGCATTTTATCAAGCATTCTTTGTCCTTAGCAGCAACTACAAGCACCAACAAAATGATTCTGACAGTTAAAGCTGTTCTGTGGGTCGCATTTGGGGTTTTTTAATTTTTGAGCTACATTTATTTTCTTTCTCAACAGGAGACAGGATTAGTTCTGATCTGATCTTTTTGGAGGAGGATCTGGATCCTTTGTCATCCAGAACTTTTCCATCTGTTCCTGAGAGGAGCAACGGCTGCAACGGGAAATAATTCCTGTAACAGCTTTGCCAGCAGCCTTAAACTCTGTGAATGCTTGTAGACAACATGGCTGGTGCTTCATCCCTGAGTGTCAATGTGCTAACAAACTAGAGTGAAATCTGGGCGTTTCCTGAGAGCAGCCAGACTGACCCAGGTGATTTTGGTTAGACACAGGAAAATGCTTTTGGTCACTCTGTCACTAGTTCAGAAGACTTTGAAAGAGGACATTGCTCATAGACAGACTTGACATCCGTAGGTACTTGCTCATTATTTTCACATTACAGTCAGGAAAAAGGAAGTCTTGAACTGATAATCCAAGGCTCTAGAAGGAAAGGAATGTAGCCTGGGGGCCAGAAGTCAGAGTGGGAATTTTTTTGACTTTTTGCAGACTAAGCAGGGGAACAGACTGTTTTCCAAAAGTTTTTCCATAGCAGTAGATGAAAATGGGCTGTTAGGTTTTCCCCAATGTTTCTGGGATGGCAGTTAGAGCTGTTGTCCTCAGTGCTCTTGTAGAGAACTCAACATTTGAATGTGATTTCAAGCAACAATATTGTCACATCTCGTCAAATATAATTTCCCTGCAGTCATTGCTGAGGGAATGGCTCTGCCACAAAGGATCCTCTTCCCTCCGGAGGAGATTTGCATGGACTGGCAGCAAAGACAGAGACCTGGAGCAGGACTCTGCAACCTGGGCAGTACTTGCTATATCAACGTCATCCTACAATGCCTAACATACACACCCCCTTTGGCCAACTACCTGCTCTCTCGTGACCATAGCCAGTTATGTGAGTACTTTCAGAAATACCTCCTTGTAAATCCCTTGAGCACATCCCAAAGATTACAGAACCTGGAGCTCTATTTATGAGGACAATAGCCCTTCTTTGTCAGACCCATGAGATTGTGTTCAAAGAAGAAGAAGAAGCCACTTTTTTCATTGTGTGTGTCCACAGATGACACGAGATGTGTGTCCATCTTCAGGAAGGCACCTCTTTATAACCTGGTGCCTCTGTCCCTGCAAGTTAAACCCTCTTGGTTTATTGGACCAAAAACTTGTGACAATTTCTGAAGAACATTTTCCCTGCACTAAAATGTCCTGGGCTTGTTAGGACATTGTCATCTTGGGAGAAGAGGAGTGAAGACTGTTCTTAGAAATCCAAGATCTTCATTAGGTTTCCCAGTGCTAGGGATGATGTGCTAACCTGAGGAGCTTTCCTCCCTCTCTCCTGGCCTCCTTTCTTCCTTCCCTCCCTCCCTCTTCAGGTCATCGGCAAGGCTTCTGCATGATGTGCATCATGGAAGCGCACGTTAGGAAGGTCCTGCATTCCTCAGCCAGTGTCATCTGGCCTAGGGCTGTCATCAGGGACCTCAAATGTAAGTAATTTCAGATGCTTGGACAGGTTCTCTCCCCTTCTTGTAGGTGAGAACTACTAACTTCTTTCTTAGTCATAGGAGAAGAATTTGAGCCTGACATGGCTGGAGATGCCTATGAGTTCTTATGCTGTGCTCTTGAGGCCATGCAGAGAGCTTGTCTGAGTGGAAACAGCGAGTAAGCATAAGTACCTTTTCCATGCTCCTGACACCCTGAAGTCCTTGATGTGTTCCCATCAAGGAAAACCTATGCCCAGGGCTTTCCAAGCTAAACTCTTGCAGGAGGGGATAACTCTGCCTTGCCATTTATTTCCAGTGTGGACATCTCTTCTCAAACAACTACCATCGTCCATCAAATATTTGGGGGCTTTCTCAAATCCAGAGGTATGTTTCCCCATCTATTGCTTTCCTTGGCATTGTTTTCACCCTTCTGTCTGCCTGTGATAAATGGCTGGTCCTATAACTGGCGTAGTAGGTACCATGAGCATAAACTGTCACCATCAATTAACTTTCTCCTTCACTCAGCATTTTGGTTTTCCTTCCAGTCACATGCTTGAGGTGCCAAGCCGTTTCTGATTCTTACAAGGCCTTCCTGCATGTCCTTCTGGATATCAAAGTAAGAGGGCTTGCAATTGTGCTTAAAGACATCCCAAGGCCCCTGCAGCTTTCCAGAACCAAAGTATTTGTCTTAAAAAAGGATCCTGTGAGCACAAAGGATCTTGGTGGTGGGTGTGAAGGGGAATGTACCTCCTTCTGCAGAGACCATGGCACTCGTCTCCCCATTCTACAGAGAAAGCTCTTGATGACCCCAGGAACCCCTGGGACAAAAAGGAAATATTCAGCATCACTCCCCTCCTTCCTTCCTTCCTTCCTTCCTTCCTTCCTTCCTTCCTTCCTTCCTTCCTTCCTTCCTTC
>VZTN01029261.1:0-18259 GCA_013400515.1 Erpornis zantholeuca | reverse complement strand
TCCCTCCCTCCCTCCTTCCCTCCCTCCTTCCCTCCTTCCCTCCCTCCTTCCCTCCTGCAGGGTCATGCAGAGTCTCCTCAGTATCAGCTGCCTGGATCTTCTTGTTGACTCCTTGGAAGTGTTTGGGCAAGGGCATTTCCCACAGCTCAGTGGCTCCTTTCTCACTCCTCCAGACACCCTCATCCCTCACCACAGCTCTGGAGGACTTTGTGACATGCAAGAATCTGGATGGAAAATACTGCCTCAAATGTAACAAGTAAGATGATTTCTATCAACTTATTAACACTTGATTCTACATGAAGGAGCAGCATGTCATTGAGCAGAATCATCTTCTCTCATGGAGGTTTAAAGCACAATTATGAGATGCAGGTTTTATAATGTGACCTTATGGCATGGAATAGCCTTAAAATACTGTAAGGATATGTGAGACACAAAAGCTTGTCTGGTCTTTTTGGGGAAAGATATGGTGAATTTCAGCACTTTGGTGTGCTTTGTTTCAAGTTGTGAGAAGAAGGCTACCACCTCTAAAAGGATTACAGTCCATTGTGTGCCCAAGGTCTTCACGGTGTGCCTGGAAAGGGCTGCTGATCACACAGGCAAGAAGATCAGCAAGGTGTGTATGAAACTGCAATGCAACTTTCTTTAAAGCAGAAGATTCCCCAAAGCAGTACACTCTTTCAGAACCTGCTCTGAATGTTGGGGTTTTTGTGTTTTCTTATGGGGAGAGGAGAGTTCCTATGAGAAGATCGTCCTGGACTCTGCTTCAACAGAGCTGCTTTGTCTGGGAACAGTTTTCTGCTGCTCAAACCATTATGTGCTGAAGAGCTATTTCATGTGGTAGTTCAGGATAATTTCTGAGCCAACTTGGTCTTTCTGTAGATTGTGGAGTATCCCGAGTACTTGGATCTTCGGCCATACATGTCTGACACAGCTGGAGAAGCCCTCCTCTACTCCTTATATGCTCTTGTGGTGCACAGCGGTGACACCTGTCTTGATGGACACTTCTTCTGCTACACAAAGGTAAAGAGCAACTTCTCTCTTGATAGAGTAAAATGTGTGCTGGGAAGACAAACTTCCTTGTCAGTGTTACAGGTAGCCAGGGCTTTTGGGAGAGAAGGTCTCCTTCAGGGCTGATTTGGATTTGTTTCGGTGTACTCTTTGTTCAGCTGTTCTCTCTCTTTTGTATTGTGAGAAAACCCGCAGTTCCTTTCCAGAGGTGGATAACTTTCTTTGCAGGCCAGCAATGGACTATGGTACAAGATGGATGACGAGTCTGTGGATAATTGTGGCATCCACACAGTTCTCAGGCAGCAAGCCTATTTGCTGTTCTATGCCAGGTAATAACCAGGGTGATGTGTTCAGAATATGCTTCCTTCTCCTGGCTTTGCTGTTTGTCTTCTCATCCTCCTGCGTCTTTCTGTCATAGGAGACAATGCTTCCCTGCTTACTTCAGTGCTGTTAATTCTGAGCTACACCATACCAGTCCTTGTCTTGCTGGGCTTTAGGGTGCTGGCCTATGTAAGCTGCTCCTTGTGTGCTCTCTGAAACTAGGTCCTGTTGAGAGGACTCAAAGGGGCCTCTAGGAAAGGAGAGGGATTCTTTATCAGGGAATGCAGTGATAGGACAAGAGGTAAAAATTTCAAAGTGAAAGAGAGATTTAGATTGGTTATTAGAAAGAAATTCTTGCCTGTGAGGATGGTGAGGCACTGGCAGAAATTGTCTACTCACTTCTCTAAGCTGTGGCTGCCCCAGTCCTGGAAGTGTTCAAGGTCAGTCTGGATGGAGGTTGGAGCATCCTATAGATGTCCCTGCTCATGGTACGGGGCGGGAACTAGATGGTTTGTAAGGAACCCTTCTAACCAGGCCTTCCTAGGATTCTGTAAAATGGAGGCTGTAGGGAAAATAGAGATGAGGACTTGCTCTGACAGGGGCAGACCTGGTGGGAAGAACCCCATAGATTTTTCCATTCATGACCATGGTGAAATCCTCTCTCTGTTGTAGAAACCACTCCAAGAAAATGACTGAATCCCAGAGGAGCCTGCATAGAATGCCCTAAACAGAGATCACTTTTTTTTTTTTCTCCAGATGCTCTGATTTGAAAATGGGAGGAATGGTGGCTTCCTCTCTGACACCATCCTATGCCCATTCCTTCCTCGGTCAGTGGGGGGCCAGCAGTGAGCAGGCGGGTTCTGCAGGGACACACAGTCAACCCGGTAGGACTATGTTGATGCACTCCCAGAGGCTGAGTGCCAGGGAGAGGATCCAGAGTAGATCCCTGCTGTGGGGCAATGATTACTGCAGCTGGTTCATGAACAGCACCAACTCCAACAACTCAACAGGGAGGAAGAGAAAGAGAACTAGTCCTTCAGGTCATGATCATGCTCTCAAGGATGGCACAGCTTCAAGGCCCTTCAACAGAAGCTGTCAGTGGGCTCCTGCACCCAGTGCTGTTTGGGTACAACACCTGCCAAGACAGAGAGAGCATGGCTGGTCCTCACAGCAGGGCTATGACCTTTGCAGGCGGTTTGTGGAGGTCACGGACTACCACCAGTCAGTGAGGAGGAGGAGGAGGAGGAGCTGGTGGAAAAGAAGCCCTTCACATTGTGACCAAGACCCAAAGGATGATACACCGGAAGGGTCCTCAAATGCTAGTTCCAAGAGGGCTACTGCACCCAGTACTGCTTGGGAGCAACCCCCGCCAAGGCAGAATGAGCAGGGCAGATCACCACAGCGGGGCTATGATCTCCGCAGACGGTTTGTGGAGATCATAGACTACCACCAGTCAGCAAAGAGGAGGAGGAAACACTCATTTGGAACAAACAGGCAGAAAAGCCAAAGCCAGAATTAAAACCCCTCATCAGCCTTGTGTGTATAATTTACAAGGTGTTTCCTTTTCTGTAGTTTTGGGGCAATTGGCGGAAATACCCTGTGTAGGATGTTTGTGTAACGGGATTTTGAAAGCTGCATGCTTGCATGTGCCCAACCAGCCTTCTCTTCTTTTTAAATATGGAGTTCACATCACTCAAAAGGATATGAACTGGATGAGCCAACAGTGATTGGGATTGAAAAAGGCTGGATGGCTGTTATAAATGCTTATTGTATTATCGGCTTTTCGCAAATATTAAAATGATGTTATCTGTGTAATGTTAGAAAACTTAGTTGCATGGAGATAGTAGTCTAATTTCTTAGGATTTTATCATGATATGTAGAATGCTTTTTTCATGTAGATGACTCAGGATAGCAAAATATAAGAAAAGGAAATTCCTACACCATCTGGCCCAGATAAGAACCGAAGGCGTAAGACTCTGGAAGGAAGAGTTATTGATCCGAATGTGAAACAACAGAATGACCCAAAAAAAGCATGTGGTCAGCAGAACTGGACTACAATGGATTATCAACTTTTAAACAGACCTGCAAGAAAGAAATAGAGACAGGAGCGGGGGGCTTGAAACCCAAGGGATACCAAAAAAGGAATATTTGCATGATGCATGGAAATCTATGAATATGTATGAGACTCGGGTATTTAACAGAAGAGGTTTGGTAGCCAAGGTGTGCCTCTAGCATCATGCCAAGCACCCGGCCATATTAACTCTTTGCTTTATTTCTGTCTCCTATTGTCCTTTTTATTAAGCCCCTTATTAAACCATCTAAAATTTTACCAGGAGTGAACTTCGTTTTCCACAATGGCTGAGCCCTGAGGGTGCTGCTCAGTGCCACCAAGTCTAATGTGGTGCCAGGAACAAACACTGTCTCCCAGGAATCAGCACTGGGATTGATCCTGGTTAACATCTTCCTCAACTAATGGTCTGTCTTCTGGGGCAGAAGACATGCTCAGCAAGTTGGCAGATGACAGCAAACTGGATGAGTGGCACTTAGGCCAGGGGTTGTGCTGCTATCCCTGAAGGACCTGAGCAGGCTGGAGAGATGGGCTGACAGGGACCCCTTGCAGTTCAAAAAGGGAGGTATAAAGGGTGCTGAACACCAGCAGAGGCTAAAAGGGAGACTTTCATAGCATCATCAAATCATAGAACTGCAGAACAATAGGATCCTGGAATGTTTTGGGTTGGAAGGAACCTTAAAAATCATCTAATTCAAACTCCCCTGTCACGGGCAGGACACACTCTACTAGACCAGGTAGCTTCAAGCCCTGTCCAATCAGGCCTTGAACATTTCCAGGGATGGGGCAACCACACCTGCTCTCAGCAACCTGTGCCAGAGCCTCACCACCCTCTCAGGGAATAATTTCTTCCCAAAATCTAATCTAAACCTAATTTTTGTCTTTTTTAAACCATTACCTCTGGTTCTGTCACTCCGTATCCCTTTGTGCAATGTCACTTTCCAGCTCTCTTGGACACCCTTTTGGGGCTGGAAGGTGCTAGAATACCCTGGAGCCTTCTCTTTTCCAGGCTGAGACACCCAAACTCTCTAAGCCTGTCTTTTTGAGAGAGGTGCTCCAGCCCACTGAGCATCTCTGCTGCCTTCTCTGAAATGCAACCAGCAGGTCCATGTTCTTTCAAGCCAGAAGCAATCATTTGGGTTCTATAAATGAGACTTGGGACCATAAGAGAGGGCTTTGAATCTTGCAGATGAGGGTTAGGACATTCAAGATGTTACTTTGACCCTAAAAATAACTAGCTGGATCATAGAAATGCCCATTTAGAGTGCAAAAGGAAGCTTTGGAGAGGAAAAACGGTGCTTTGTACTGCTGAAAGGAGATGATGAAAACTGAAATGGAGACTTTGCATGCAAAAACTGAGGCTTTGTAGCCTCAAAATAGCTACCTTGGGAGCCAAAACTACGACTTTGGGAAGAAAACATGAGGCTTTATGTGGTGTTTCCTCCATCTCCTTTTCCCTTTTCCCGGCTAAACCCTGGCCACTCCCTTGGGCTCCTCCCATTGGTCTCTGAGGGACCCCAACTGCACCCCTCCCGTAGATCCCAATAAAACCCCAAACCTCTGCCTTTCCTCGCCTTCACCCCTGGACATCTGGATAGCAGCATGTGAACAAAGATCTTCCATGCTCTCCTCATGGAGGCCTCTTCTCATCCCCTTTGTCTCTGTGTTGTTGTGGAGAGCACAAGATGCCTGAGCTAGCCTGAAAGTTCCCCGGCCGGTGAGAGCCCCGTGGTCCATGCTTTCAAAAAGAAGGCTTGGGCCACGTGGAACCCACCCGGGCCGGGCAGAGGCACTCTGTGGCACTGGTTGCTTTTTGCAGCTTGCAACAGTAGCCAGCAGAACGCAACAGCTTTACACCTTCTCAGTGTAACTGGAATGGGAGCAGATGATTTCTGTGTGTCTCTCTTGGTTTTGGAGACAAATTTCAGGAGGAAACGCTCTGGAATGAGCACTTCCTCAAAAGAGAAAGGACTTCAATAACCCCCTTTTCTTCTGCCAATGAAAGAAAGGGATACCAGTGGGTGAAGTGAAAAAAAAGAGAACTGTTTATGAAGAACAAAAAAAAAGGGGGGAGAGGGGGTGCCTGCAAGGCACAGAAAAAGATTGAATAAATGCTATATATGAACTTCCAGAAATTTACCCTCCACCCCCCCATCCACAGCAGAACAAAACAAAACCTCAAAAATGCCTGGGGAAGAGAAATACATGGGCTGACGACACGGCCTGAAAAACAAAGTGGTGACTGGTCCCAGTTTTCTCCAGGAAGGGAGAGGAGCTCACGCAGCAGCTTGGAGCAGAGCACATGGGAAACCGGATGATCCTCTGGTGTTGGTTTTCCTCCTCACAGCAGGCAAGACTGGTGGATTTTGATGTCCCTTCCTTTGCTGGTACGAGAAATGAATGGGGTTTTTGTAAAGTTAAGTTCTCGTTGCAAGATTAGGTTCTCACCTGTTACGATTCTGTAATTGGGATACGGAGATGTTGTGTAAATTGTTATTCTTTGTTAAAGTTCTGTAATTCTAAAGTTTGGCCACTGGGTGGCACCCGGCCTGGGGCAAGTCCAGAGTGGAGGCGGGGCCAGAACTAAAAATTTGAATAAAGGGATAAAACCGAAAGAGAGATTGGCCTGGAGGAGGGACCAGCATGAGAAATTCTGATTGGATTCTAAATAAGTCAATAAAATTCCCCTGGACAAGAGCCAATTAGACCTTGGAAAGATAACCAATGGAGCGTCGAGCTCTGAACCCGCCCCAGGGGGATAAAGGGGCCTAGCACAATAAGTGAGGGGGGCATTTTCCTTTGGGACATCCTGGAGGAAACTGTTCCCAGACACCATTTTTGTTGGCCATTTTGAAAATTCTGTCTTGCCGTGGGTTTGAAGGACCCTTGTCCTTGATCCGCATTTAATAAACTGTGTTCAAACGCAAATAGAGAGTGGTCGTTTCTCTCACTGGCTTGGTCTTTTCTTTTCAGTTTGGACCGACCAGGGACACCGTGCAGGCTCCCCAGGCTGGAGAAAGAAAAACCAAAAGCTGACGAAAGCATTTGCTGGTGAAAAGGCTCCAGGCCAGGGGAAGGAAAAAAAAACCACACAGAAGCTGCTTGCCTATATTGGCAGATTTTAATCCAGTGTGAAAAACGAGCTTCACTCTGTTGGTAAAATTTAAAAGGTTTAATAAGGGGATTAATAAAAAGGACAATAGAAGACAGAAATAAAACAAAGGGTTAGTATGGTCAGGTGCTTGGCATGCTGCCAGGGACACACCTTAACTCAGAATCCAGGTTCTTAAAAGCAACCACCTTATGAATATGCATGCAGTGTCTTGCATGACTCAAACATTCCTTTTTTGGTATCTTTTGGGTATGCCCATCCTGTCACCATTTCCTTCTTGCAGGTCTGTTTAAAATTTGATTATCCGTTGTGGTCCAGTTCTGCTGACCAAATCCTCTTCTTATCCTGTGTTCCACTTCCTGATCAATAAATTATTCATTCCAGGGTCTGAGGCCTGTCGTTGTTATCTTCATCCAGAAAATCCAGGAATCTGAGGGGGAACTTCCTTTCTTATCTTTGCTATTCTCTGAGTTAGTTACATGAACAAAAAGTAGTATTCTACATGTCATGCTATAATTCTAAGAAATCCCACTACTATTTCTAAGAAACTTCTAACGTTACACATATGACATTCACTTTAATATTTGCGAAAAGCCAATAATACCATATGCACTTATTACATCCAGCAAAGTAACAATCCATGTAGCCACTGACCACGTCAGAGAGAGAGAGAGAGAGATTGAATAGTGGCCACTCCCAGGCTTCCAGGCTCCAGCCCTGCCCCAAGTTCATGCTAAAGATACTGCAGCCATTTCTGGGCATAAAGCAGATTATTGGGGAATAAAATACCATCATGAAATCAACCTGAGACAGTGTCAAATGAGGTTTGAGTCCTGCAAATGAAACTGTGGGCCCTTAAAAAGGTCTGTGAGTAATAAAAGAGGTGATGGGAGACTAGGAATAAGGATCCTTGCCCCAAAACAGTGGCTTTACAAGAAAAGAATATGTAAGATGATACAGATGATCCTTTGGACCATGCAAAGGAGGTAATCTCTGGCCTCAAGAAATGAATCGTTGTGCCAATTAGAGGGCTTTGGACACTCCAGAGGAATTTTTTAACTGTTAAAAAGGGCTTTGGACTGTTACAAATGAGGGTTTGGGTCTTCAGAATGAAACTTTGGGCCCTAAAAATGGGTCTTTGGAAATGAAAAGGAGGGTTTGAACTCTGAAGTTATGTTTTGTGCCATTAAGGATGTTAGCAACAAGTTATTGAAAGTTGGTTTTCGCCATATTGTATATGGGTTATGAATTATATTATGAGTTGTAATATTAAATATTATGATATTTTCATTGGAAAATATCAAGATAATGGTATATGTTAAATTGTTTAATGTTAAAATAGTCTGGTTGTAAGGCTGGATTTTATAAGGGTTGTATGGTTTTGTGTGTTGTAATATCTTTAAGTTTGCAATGGGACAAGCTGTTGCTAGCCAGACTTTGAAGACACAACCATAAAAGGAGTGGGATTCCATCCAGTGAGGACCCTGACAACCACAGCAACAGAACTGCACCAGCTCCTAAAAGAGTGACAGGGGATGAGACTATGCGAAATTGAAAGTAAATATGCATAAGGCTGATGCAATCACAGGGGTATAAAAGGCAGGACCACCATTTTGTGATCGAGCATCTGGCACCTGGTCATGGTCCCAGTGCTGTCCCTTTTGCTTTGCCGATTTTTTATAGTTCTCAGTAAGGTTTAATAACTCATTTCCATATTGGATCTGGGTCATTTATAACAGGGATGTTTTGATACCACAAACCAAGGATTTGTGCCGTATAAGTGCTTCCTTAGAGGCTTAAAAGAAGGCCTGTCAGATTGAAGACTGAATCCTAAAAATGAGGCTTTGGCCACTGATAGGAAGGCTTTGGAAGTCAAAAAGATGGTTTGGGCCTGAAAATGAGACTTTGGTCTTTGAGGCTTTGGACCTTCCAAATCATACTTGGGGCCTTCAAAATGGTGCTCTTAGCCCTTTGGATTGGTCTTGACACCTTAATAGCAGCACTTGGAACATACAAATGAGGCTTTGGACAGAAGCTGAGCAGTTTTGGACCCTAAAAATGAAACTCTGGGTCCTAGAAAGACCTTTTGGCCAACTGCCCCTCGCTTTTGAAAAGACTATAAAGGGATTTTTCAAAGAAACCATGATGAGATCTCCCCACAAAAGAAGATGGGTCTATTGGCAGGACGCCACGAGGACTCGTCTCTCTGTTGGTAGCTATATTCCCCCACTCCTTTTTCCTCACTATCCTTTTTACATCTTTTCTCTCTCTCTCCTCTATTGCATAAAGCTGATGTTGGCACAATAAAAGTGCATTGTTGTTTTGATCAATACTGTTTTTTCTGTGTGTCTTTTGCACTCTTGAGAACAAAGAACCCATCACGACCCCCACTTGTATTAGCAGAGCGTGACAACATACTTCAATGATCACTGACTTGGAGGTTAACAAAGCTTGGGAAAAAGGGTGTTCCACCGTTAGTGAGCATCAACAGTACAGAATTTATGGGACTGAAGGACATCTGGCAAAACTCCCAAGATAAGGAAAAGCTAATAAAGCCAACTCATCAATTGTGACGAAATCAGCTCCAACTGGGTAAAAAGTAATTTCTGCAGGGGGAGATTGTGACCACCAACTCACAGACCACTGACCCAAGAAACCCACCAACCCAAAAGAAAAGAAGGATTGAGCATATGGACTAATTAGCATGAGAAGCAAGACAATCATTAACCGATAGAATACTAATAAATAAGAGAACTACGTAACTTGTAGTCAATGAACATTAATTCCTGTTTTTGCTAAAATGTATAAATAGTAAAAAGTTTGATAGTTGGTGTGCTTGATTTGTGGAATACCACCAAGCACCCAGGCTTGCACAATTCTGAAATAAATAGCCAGCGTGCTTTCAAGAGTGTAATTATTAGCTTGTTGCACACACAAATCCAATTTTTGTGGACAGCAGCTTTTGGTGACCCAGATTGGACCACACAGAGTCTTGCCTGGATCACCTTGCAGGCTACCAGCAGGGACACACTACTTTCTAGATTCCAGCACTCACAGACCATTTGACTGGGGACTCTGTGAGTATTCGTCCTCTCCAGAAGCAGGTAAGCAACTCAAAGTTGCAATGCATGAAAACAGACATTCTCTAAGGTACAAAGGGAGGTGATATGGTACTGTGGAACTGCTATTGTGTAGTAAAATTTTGGAAAATTCATAGATGCCTGACAGTGACGGCTGGAAGGTATGAAGTCATGGGTTAATGGTGATATCGTATTATGGAATTGGAATTCATGCACACTTGACAGTGATGAATGGAGTGTATGAAGTTGTGGTTAAAACCACTATTTTTGAGTAATAATATAGGAACAGGGTAAGTGGTTGAACCTTTCCCTTGTTCTCCCTTAGGATGTATTTTGAATAATTAAGATAAGTTTGGTAGAGACCCTCTTACAAAGAGGAAATTAAAGCAATATTGTACTGTTATGGTGGCTAAAATATAAGTTGGAGAATGGGGAAAATGTGTTGTTGCAGCTTAATATTTTCTTAGAGATGGTGTTGTTTTGTTGTTGACGTGGTAAAGAGAATGAGGTTTGTTTTATATTGATGGTTCCATTGTATAGAGATCCAGGTATTCAGAAAAAGTGTAAATTCGGAGGAGATATGCTGATGTCATGTATTAAGGAGAAGGAGAAAAAGACAAGAGATTGTATGTTGGGGAGGCAATAGATAAAAAGGATGTTTGGTCATAGCATGCATTACTCACATCAACAAATCCTGAAAACCTACTTCTGTAATCCATTTCCCCTTCTGAACCCAAGGAATTGTCACAATTAACTGCACATCATCCCTCCCCTCTGCTCTCCTGAAAAGTGTTAAAGCCTCAGTGATGTTCTAATTCCCATTCAAAATGCAAGCATTTCTCATGTACCTTGGGACCCACACTTGAAGAGTGCACTCAGAAAATGTCAATTACAGGTTTGGTTTTCCCCCTGCTTTCTTCCTGCAGTTCAAAATTATCTGTTCAAAATAAAACAAAATCATTTTATGTCCATAATTTAGGGCAACAAAAAAGAAACTGCTGAAGGATGACAGGAAGATAAATGAGAGTAAAATATTAGAGGATACACAGCAGCAGATTTAATGAATGTAGATGAAAATTAACTGACAACTTAAAAATTAATGTATAGCTTAATTACAGGGTGAGAAGGAAGGGAATCTTCCAATGGAATTGAGGGTTTACAGAGTTTTTATTCTGAGTCCCAACCACTGCTAGGACTGGAGAAAGCTGTCCTGGAGTAATTGCATCTCTTGTCCTCCCTCAATAGCTTTGCTGCAGTGATTAGAAGTGTCAAGCTGAAGAGAGGCTTGGCTGACTGTAAAAATAGATGCTACCCAAAGGGGAAAAAAAAAGAACCATTACTTTGCAAACTCAAATCCTCAGAGGCTCAGACTGGATTCCTCTGGTTACTAGAAATATACAGAGTTAGGACCGAAGGGACTATCTGCATCTCTGTCTCCATGTCCAGGACCTTGCTATCACAAACAAACAGATGCACAGTCTTATTAATTTATTTATCCAGGTGTATTTAGGTTGCTGGGATTTTTGTGCAGCACCTCTTCCCTGAGGAAAGGCTGAGAGAGTTGGGGTTATTCAGCCTGGAGAAGATCAAGCTCCAGGGAGACCTCACCTTGCCACTTCAGTACTTCAAGGGGGCTTGTAAGAAAGATGGATAAAATAAGATTTTGTTCCTAGACCTAAGGGAGCATCTCTTGGATGGTTTAGTTTTAAAGTTAGGCTCAGTGAGAGCAAAAATTGTGAGAGTACATGTAGCCGAGAAGGAATGCGCAGAGCCCCCATGTGAGTTGTGTGTTGAAGTGCTGCTGCCAGAAAGGCATACCTAGCAACTGCTTCGGTTCTAGCGCATCTTTTTGTAGGGAGGTATATGGACACCTTGGTCTCTGCAAAATTGAAAGTGTTTGACCTGTAGCTGAGAAGGAAATTGCAGAGCACCATAGCATGACTGTAGTTCATACACTGCAAGAGGAAAGACGGCTGCCACTTGAGGGTGAATACAAGTTTCCATGAGTAAGAGGCAAGGTCCAAGCAAGCTTCTTGTCCTGGCACATTTATTTGTTCAGACTGCAGCTGGAAACTCTTTAGTTTAGCTATGGACTCTGTGATATTGTGAGAATGTGATGCTATCTATAGTTAAGAAGGAAATTACTTATCACTAGAATATTTGGCCTAGTTCATAGCCTGCAGGGGGAAGGTGACGGCCTGCACTGGCTTTTTGTTCTAGGACTTTTTGTATGGGAGCAGCGGCTGGTCGTTTTGAAGGGATTTGGGATCTGTGAGAGTTAAAGACTAGGATGGTATATAGAGCTTGAGGGAAAGTGCATATCTCCAGGGAGTGTGAAGATGTTCAAAGGATACGAGTTACACGTTGAGCCAGCAAGAGTGTTCTCAGCTGACACATTCTCAGTTGTTTGTGAACAAGCTTTTTGCTGGATTTTTGCAATTCTTTCCCTAGGCTTTGAATGTGACAAATAGCTGAGAAGGAATGCGCATAGATGGATACTGTGGTGTATAGTCGAAAAGCTGCAAGGAGAAGGGGTTATCCAGCAACTGTTTCTCACTTGGTACAGGAATTCATCTTGCCTTTGATTGTGGTGTGAATTGTTTCAAATGGAAGCTGAAGTTTCTTCTAAGCTGCATGTTGAATCCTATCCTTTTAGTCTTGCCTAGAGACCTTCAGGATCAGCTGCCTTAAAAAAAAAGGTCATAGAACAAAAGATACAGTGGTGGGCATCAGTTTTCTTATGCAGCATGCTTTTTCATTTCAGCTGCATGCATCTTTTCATTTTTGCTCTCTCACTGAGTCCAGCTCCATAATCTGGAAACAAAAGAAGATAAAGTTTCTGGGTTTCACATTCGCTTCAAAGGATATCAACAAAACCATGTGAACTAGGGTTATGAGCTTTTATTTCAAACTAAATGAACCATAACGTTCTTTCTTTCAATCATGCAGAGCTCCTGATCCTAAACTAGTTGTATCAAGTGTAAACATTGGTCACATAATGTGCCCACATAGCAATGTGTTGCTGTCTCCACATTTAACTTGCATCTTGGGAAAAGTAACACCGCCTATCCAGCCTGTCCAGGTCCCTTTGCAGGGCCCTCCTACCCTCCAACAGATTGACACATGCTTCCTGTCCAAGCCATGGGCTGCCAGCTTTTCCAGGAGAATACTCTGGGAGACAGTGTCAAAGGCCTTGCTGAAGTCTGGGTAGACACCTCCACAGCCTTTCCTGCATCCACCAGGCAGGTCACCTGGTCATAAAAGCAGATCAGGTTGGTCAAGCACGACCTGCCCCTCCTAAATCCACACTGGCTGGGTCTGATTCCCCAGCCATCCTGTTGGTGCTGTGTGATGGCACTCAAGATGATCCGTTCCATAATCTTGCCAGGCACCAAGGTCAGGCTGACAGGCCTGTAGTTTCCTCGATCTTCCTTCCAGCCCTTCTTGTGGATAGGTGTCACATTGGCACTCTAGTCATCTGCGACCTTCCTGGTGAGCCAGGACTGATAGTAAATGATGGAGAGTGGCTTCACTAGCTCATCTGCCAGCTCCCTCATCACCCTAGGATGGATCCCATCTGGTCGGATAGATTTGTGAGCTTTTGTGATTTGTGAGCTCAGCAGGTCTCTGACTGCTTCCTCCTGGATAACAGGAGGGCTATTCTGCTCCCTGGCACCATCCACCAGCCCAGAATGGCAATTGTCCTGAGGACACCCTGCTTTTCTGTTGAAAACTGAGGCAAAGAAGGTGTTAAGCACGTCTGCCTTTTCTTCTTCTTTAGTTACTAAATTCCCTCCCACATCTAATAGAGAATGGAAGTTGTCCTTGCCCTTCCTTTTGCCATTAATACATTTCTAAAATTTTTTTTTTTGTCCTTCACTGAAGTTTCCAGATTGAGTTCTACCTGGGCTTTTTCTTCTCTTTTTCCTACATGAACTAGCAACTCCCTTAAGCATTTCCTGAGATACCTGACCCTCCTTTCAAAGAGTCCCTTGAAGGCATTCCTTGCCTTGCATTACCTTGCTCACTCCTCCCCCACCTGGAATTCAAGACTCCATTTTTCATGACATTTCCCATCTGTGCTCTGACCTGTTGGTTCCCCAGGAACCCCCAAGTCTCTCACATACAGCCAGTGTTTCAGTACCATGTGAGGGGAAGCCCAGGAGAGGTCACGTGCAAGCACACCAGTCTGTCCTGGCAGCTTCTTTCTGGCACCTATCCTTGCATGTCTTGAATTTTGGAAAGGCAATTCACATTTCACCCTTGGGATCCAGGACCAGAAGGACAGTTCTTTTGCATACAAATGACAGCAGATAGCCCAAGACTTTTAGGTGCAGATTAGAGATGGCCCAAGCAAGATCAAGGCCAGACAGAGCAGTCAGTCCTGGCCGTTTTGTGTACCAGCAATCCTTGAATATACCTGCCACTTGCCTTGCTTTGGCAACCCAACAGTTTCCTTGCCTTGCCCTGATAAACTTCCATTGTTTTGCCCATTCTCTTGCCTGCCCATGTCCCACCCTTAACCTGCCTCCTTCTTTTCTCCAGGGCCTTGCCTTGCCAGCCCTACACCTCATTGGCATTTCCTTACCTTTCCTGCCCCTTCCTTTACTTTGCTTTGTTTCCCCACACTTTGCATTGCCTTGCTTTCAGGTGTGTAGCCTTCCCTGGGCCTTCCTTCCCTCCACTGCCGTGCATGGACTTGCTCACCCATCCCCCACCTGACTTCCCTTCGCATTTGTCCAGGTCCAGCCTTTAATTTCTTTCTCCTTCTAGGACTCTCATTGCCTTGCCTACCTCAGGGGAGGTCCATGCAGCCAGACCAGTCTTTCTGGGCAGCTTTTGTCTGGCACCTTTATTGCCTTTGTTAAATTTTGTGCAGAAAATTCACATTTCACCCATAGGCTCCAGGACCAGAAGGAGAATTCTTTTGCATATGGAAAGCAGGTAGTCCAAGTCTTTTAGGTGCAGATTAGAGATGGCCCATGTGGGATTAAGGCCAGACAGAGCAGTTGGCCCTGGCCACTTTCATGTACCAGCAATCCTTGAATGTTCCTGTCACTTGCCTTGCCTTGTCCTGCTAACCCTCCATAGCCTTGCATTCCTCTGCATGGTCATGCCCCACCACTGACATGCCCCTACTACCTTGACTTGCCCACAGTTGCCTACACTTGGTTTGCAGTGCCTTTGCCTGCATGGAAGGCAAGGTAGAGAGTAGTAGGCAAGGCAGAGCAAAGGCAGGAAGTTGTAGGTAGTGTGAGACAGGGCAGATGTAGGCAAAGGAAGCAGAGCAAGAGTAGGCTAGGAAAACTAGACAAGGTCCTGAAGGCAAGGCAAGGCCAAGTGACTTGGAGCACCTTTCCTTGGGAAGCAAAGGATGCAGTGCCACTGTTGATATGGCAGATATTAAGGTACCATGGGGAGGAATAGTGCAGCAAGACATTTCTCTCCTGGCCCCTTCTGTGTGGGAGTATGCAGTATGGGAGGTGGTACGCAACTTTTGCTTGATAATTTCCTGAATGAAAATAGCTATGCTTTTTCATGAAAAGGAAAGCACATAGCCTTAGTGTTGGAGGTGCAGAGAAGAAGCTGCATCATGGATGTCAAGGGTGGCAGCAGCTTTCTGTCCTGGCATATTTCATGTAGAAGCACTGCCTCAATTCATACAATTATGGAGTCAGTATCCATCTCTGGAAAGTGGTCTTCTGAAAGATTTTATTTGGCATGTGGTTTCCACTTCTCAGAGGTGGCCTTCTTGAAATTCTGGCAGCACACATCTTTCAGAGAAGGTAAGCAGCTACACTTAGTCTTGGTATGCAGTTGATCTAGTGCTCTGGGCAGGTAATTCCGAGTAGCAGTGTTTTGGCACCTTTGTATGAGATCAGTCGCTGGATGTGTTGTATTTTGGAGGAGGGGATGCCTTGCCTTTCTTTTGAGATGGGCTTGTAGTTACTTCTTCTCTTTGGCAAGGAAAGCAAGTTTGGATGTGCACTTGGGGTGCTCTTAGTGAATTTAAAGGCTTTTCCCAAGAGGCAGTTCTCTGGGCTAGAGCTGTCAAACTGTCAGTGGGAATGTATTAGCCAAGCTGTGGAGCCTTTTCTCCTAGTCCCTTTAGTGTGTGAGCAGTCCCTGGTGTCGTTGTCTTTGGCTCCTGACTCTGGGAGAGTGAAGGCTTAGGATGGTACCTAGAGCTGAGAAGAAGGTGTGGCAACAGGGTGTGTGCTGCTAGGTTGAAGTGTGAAGCTGAAGTTGCAGGCAGCAAGAGCTTTTTCAGCTGGCACTTCTGTGAGCTGTTTTTGCCAGATGGTTTCAAGTTTGTTACTGGACTCTTTCTTCAACACTGGGCAGTCAACCTTCCAATGCCCCTTCTTCCTGCAATAACTGCATGTGTCTTTGTCTACAGGGGGAGAGTTTTTCTTTGCTGACCTTTCCTGACTACCCTTCTTGCTTTAGTGACAGGGTTTACCTTTGTCACCTGGATCTCTATCCCGATATATTTTCCAGGCTACTTCTAACAATTTACTTATGTCCCGAGCCCCTTTTAATTTTTGCAGCTTTCTTCTTATATCATTTGCAGCCAGACCCACAAACAAATAAACCAGGTTGACTCAAGATCTATGTACATTTGGTAGCAGCTTCTCTTAACCTATTAAAAAAATCAGTAGGAGATTCATTAAAATCTTGCTTTACTTTGTAAAACTTTGACCAGTTAAGAGCTTTAGGGACACCATGTTTCAACCCATATACAAGGAAGTTTTGGTACCATTTTAATCTTTGCATTTGTGCTGGTACATGTGGGTCCCACTCTGGATCATTTGTTGGAAAAATTTCTGCAGCTGTACCTTGTAAAGTCCCATTAGCTATGCTTAATTCTATAAAATCTGTAATAGCTTTGTTTTCCATCTGTCTCTCAGTGGGATCAACCAATGTTTCCATCATAGCTTTGTACCAAAGTAGCCACTTCGTCTGGATTTTCTTTATATTTTCCCACTGTACCCTACCATTGCTCTAACTCTGTGAGGGAGTACGGAACCTTCACATAGATTGGCCCTTGACTGCCAACAGCCTGTCTCAAAGGAGCTTGTAAAACTGGCTCCCTTTTCAATTGGGTNGGGGCGGTGCAGGGGGCTGCACACGCTGGCTGTCTCCTCCCCTCAGTCCCTTCCCCCCCAGGAGTGAGAGAGACCCTGGCGGCTTCTGGCCAGAAGCCAATGAAGATGCAAATGCTGTCCAGAGCCGCCATGGCCAGTCCCCTTCCCCCTCCAGATGCGACCCTTCCAGAGGCGGCGGGAGCAGCCAGTTCTCCCCCACCTCCTCCTTTTTCACCGACAGGGTCCCATCCGAGGCTGCCTCTCCTCCTCCCCCCGCCCATGGAGCTACGGCTGGAGCCAGACTCGGGCCGGGGCTGGGGCTGCCGGCGNCTGAGAGAGAACTGTCCGATTCCGTGGAATCGGCAGTGCTAGCTCTGCCCCTGTGAGTTCTGGTATTCGATATCTCGGACCAGGAGCGGCTCCTCCGCAGGGCCTGGGCAGCGTCCCGGCACCGGCGCGGTTCAATTACGTCATCCCCTGAGCCAGCTCCCCTGCGCGCGGCGTTGCCATGGAGACCCAGGGCCGGACAGGGGGCGGATCGCCGCTCCCTCTCTGGGAGGCTCCCTCCCTGCCCTCCGGGAGGAAAACTCTGCCTCCCGGGCCCACCTCCAGGGGCGGTGCAGGGGGCTGCACACGCTGGCTGTCTCCTCCCCTCAGTCCCTTCCCCCCCAGGAGTGAGAGAGACCCTGGCGGCTTCTGGCCAGAAGCCAATGAAGATGCAAATGCTGTCCAGAGCCGCCATGGCCAGTCCCCTTCCCCCTCCAGATGCGACCCTTCCAGAGGCGGCGGGAGCAGCCAGTTCTCCCCCACCTCCTCCTTTTTCACCGACAGGGTCCCATCCGAGGCTGCCTCTCCTCCTCCCCCCGCCCATGGAGCTACGGCTGGAGCCAGACTCGGGCCGGGGCTGGGGCTGCCGGCGGGGAAGGAGGAGGAGGGAGAAAGGGAGGAGGAGGAGGGGGACGGAGAGGGGGAATAGGAGGGGGAGGAAGAGGCTGGACAGGGGCTGTGAGGGGTCCCGCTCTCAAGGCAGGGGCTATTAGATCTATCTCTGCATCTTCCCCCTTTGTCGGCTCCAACGTGAACTTATTTTTTCTCCTTTTTCTTTAAAAGCAGTATATGGCCCTTTTTAGATCCTCGTAACTGGGCTACAACTAAAGAGTCTTGCATACTTGATTTCTAAGAAACGGTGTTTTTCAAGATTTGATATTAAACCTGATATTAATTCTTTATCTTGGGTACCAACCTGAGGCCACCATTGTTGGTTTACCAACCTATAGGCTGGCCAAACAATTGTAGAAAGTCAAGCTACTTCTGATTTTTTAAGTGCTCCAGTAAGTTTTTTCCATTTTTTGAGGCTGTGTCTCAAAGGGCAGTTTTGTGGTATTTCATTCTCCATACGAGAAACATTACAGCCCATGATTTTATGCTTCTCAACAGAAAATTCACAAAAATAAACAAAGGGATCTAATACACACTAATAAGAAAAGAAAGAAAACTAGCAGAAGTAGGAATCAAACTCACAACCCATGGGATTTAAAACAGTGGTTGTAAGTAAGTTTCAAGCCTCAAGGCCAGTACACCA
>VZTN01029258.1:12624-25452 GCA_013400515.1 Erpornis zantholeuca | reverse complement strand
CTTTATTGCTTGTTTTGCGCAGGAAGGAGTTAGAGGAGGTACCGAATCTTTACAGACAAAACATTAAAGATACAACACAGCAGGCGGAGCTGATAAAGCAGCTACAGGCTCTCAATGCTGATACCGAAAAAGTACTGCAAGACCAAGAGTATGCTCACACAGCTAAAAAAATAGCATATCAAAAAGTATGTTATTCTGCTTTGTGATCTTAGGGTTCATTTTAATATCCATCTGTACAATATCAATGGACAGAGTAATCAAAGCCCTTTGTAGTTCTCTGGCTTTTTATATCAAAATATAGTTGAGTATCAGAGTTTATTGGCCTAAATGCATACCAACATATATGGCCCCTTTCATACATTGAATTGATCAGCCTTAAAAATTAAGATTTCATTGCATCTTAAGAAAAATAGGATTGGATTGCCAAGCATATAAATTTCTTTATCTAGGTTAGTGTTAACTATGTTTTTCTTCCTCTTCTGGAGGATGGGAGCTTTCAATTACTTAATTCTCCAAAGTGATTTTCATAGTTTAGGGGAAGATATTCTTCAAAGTATTTGTCTGAATCACACAAATAAGCGTGATAAGTATTTGTGTGAATCACAAAGAATTTTAGTGGTTTAAGATACAAAAACCTGCTCTATAAAAATTAACTGGAAAAATTGTTCCTATAATATCTTCTGAAATGGTTAACTGGTTCACAAAGTTGGAGCAATATGTACATTTGCAGAACAGTTTCATATTTTTGGTAATGCCAGGGAAAATTTCTATCCTAATGAGCTGTCAAACATGCACTACTCAGAACTTGTTTTAGGTTTATGAAAATATATATATTTTTCAATCTGTAAGAAATATAGAAGATGTGCTTGCTTCCTTTCTAGAAAGATTAAGAAGGATGAAGGCGAAGAAGAATTTGTATAAACAACTTTCACATTCCTTTTAATATCTTGGAACTACTTTCTGAAGTTGTGTGTTGCTAGTGCTTTTTCCCAAAAAATTTTTCTTCCTTTGTCATCTCACTTAGAGTATGCTGTTTGTAATAAAATTGTGAAGCTAGGCCTGAGTCAAACTGGAATCAGTTTGGGTTTCTAAAGATGTGTTTAGTTAGCATTTTATAGCTTGCAGTGCCCAGCACATTCTTGTCTACTTGACACTGTACCATGTGATGCGGTTTGCTAAGGTAATTATAAATATTGTGGAATACCAGCATAAAGAGCTGCTGCATGTAAAAAGGAGTGGCAAGAACCCCAAACACCCTAGAAAACTCTGCAGTTCATTTGACCACAGTGATGATAGATATTAAATCTCTTCTGCATTGCAATAGTAGCCCAGTCAAGCTACAGGTAGACTTTTCATCGAAGTTGTTCAGAACATGTACAAGGCAGGGGGAATTCATCTAGCTGGGGCAAGATAAAGTAAATTCTAGAATGAAAAAAAGAGTATATAGGTGTCAGGAGTTGCTAGTTTTTTATCTTTCATTCTCCAGTCAATGCTTCTGAAGGTGTTAAATGGATCCTTTGAGTCACTCAGAAACAACAAAAAACCCAAAAAAACAAAACCACAAAAACCCCACAAACAAACAAACCAACCAAAACAAAATAAAAAACAAAAAAACAAACAAACCAACAAAAACAAACCACAAAAAAACCCCAGCAAAAAATATGGCAAAAGGAAAGACAGTATGAAGTGTGTTCGGTGGTGTCTATAAAACCGTATTTTTCCAGACAAGTTCTACAACATTACAGTACGAAAGAAAATAAAACTAGATTTTTATGAGACTGTTTTAAAGTGTGACAAAACAGTTTATAAAGGTTGCTTTAGCTTGCACAGTACATATTTTGCCAGTATTTTTTCAGTATGGGAAAGAGTTTAACCTGTCCTATTAAAAATAGTTGCTTAAGTAATATATAAAATGATGGGTATACTGATACAGCTATAGGGTCAAGCCATTTCTAATCTGAGCTTGGTTCAATATTCAAGAACCAAGATTGCTTCAGAAAGCTGGTTCACAGTTCTTAGTCAGTCTTTGGCAGGATTTAAAGCTTCTGAGTATCTTACCTTATAACAAGAATAATGTCATTTAGAAGATAAGCCCTAATTTTTGATAGCTGCCAAATACTTCCAGCTTATAAAATACCCTAAAATTTGCAGGTTTGGAGATGTCGAATTCAATATTTTTTAACATGGAGGAATAAGGTTTGCCTCTTAAACCAGCAAAAACCAACTCAGGCCTGCTAAAAAATTAATATTTTGGAACTGCTAAGTTGTTTTTTTGTAAAATATCATACCTGAAAATATATGGAAAAAAAGAAAAAAAAAACCCGAAAAAACAGGTGAAAAAAGGAGTAAGTGTAGTTCCTGAAGTCAGAGTGGAATAGAGCTAATGTTTGTGGCAAGTTGACTTGAGAGAACTTTGGAAAGGGAAAGGAATTCCTTTATCATGACAGTCCTATTCTGTATTTCTAACCAGAATAGTATAAAACATCCAACTGTAATAGTTTCAAAGTAATATGGATTTTTCAAATCACAAGATATGCAGTTCTACCGAAGTCACTACAGGCTTTTGGAAAACTCAGTATCTTCAGAAATAATACAAATGTCTTTTTTTTTGCTTGAATGAGAGGCACAAACTATTGCAGACAAATCTGTGTTCTGTTTGTCTTCCCTGCATTAATAATATGCAGTCTGCAACAGCTAGATAAGGATGTGTCAGCTATTCCATAAATATAGTCACAAAGGAATATTTTCCTCCTTCTTCAAATGGCATTGAGCCTATCAGCGTGTACATCCTATGATATATTGTCCCTTACAGCAAGATCAATGACCTCTCTGTTAGTGGTCAGATAGGCACTATGTGCTATAGCTCAGGCAGTATGGTCGGCTTACACATTCAAAGTTCATGTTAACAGGGTACCATTGAGAAAAATAGGTCTTTGTGCTGATGTTGATGTGTAGTATGAAACAGTAGACTGGAAAAAGAAAAAAATATTTCTGATAAGTCTGAGATCATAAACTTGTGTTGGTTTATCTGTAAATCCATTGAAGATGACAAATTCTCTTTCAAATCTAGTTGTAGTGAGCAACATGTAATCTGCTGCAGATTAGAGATCTGTAATCTTTTTTATTAAATTGGGTTGACTTGACACACCTTTTTTCTCTAAGTACAAATTTTAAGGATACTGTGTTCTACAATAACTCCTTTACATTGGAGCTTTCATGGAAACAAATTGATGTCTATTTCATATTGCAGCTGTAGTTCATATTCTCAAGGATAGAGAATATTTTTCTAAAATGTGTAGCATCTGCTTTAGTAGTCCCAAATGCTCTGGGGACTTCATTCCTATGCTGGATTTAATGAGACTCAATAGATTTGTCCTCACCAACAATTTCAAGGTGGAGAGATTTCAATCAATACCAGGGATAATAAGACAAGAAGAGATTCTGAAGTCCTTCGCCAGTTTATCACAGGTTTCTGAAATTTACAATTTAAGGCCTTTGTTTTTATAATGCAGTACTTTTGTTTGATCCGATGTGGCCTTTAGGATCCATGTTAATCATACTGATTAGAAGTTTTTCTGTGGAAACTTTATTCCACTTTTTTTAGTGGAGTGGAAATACCATTGTCATTCAAGAGAAAGTGATAATTTATGTCTTGGAACTCAGCTTTCAAATAGAGAATACTATGAATAGTGGTACCATGCATGTGTGTGGATGAAGAAAAAGCCCAATAGTTAGTCTAATTAGACTATTAAGATTTAGTAATTACAAAGCACAGTAAGAGTTTCCAGTTATGAGGCATTGTAGAAATCTGCATCAAGTGCACCAGCAAGTAGATAAAAGTAGGAACGTGACAGATAAATTTTCAGATGCTAATTTTGTACCTGCATTTGCCTTTGCTAGTCCTTCTCATGGTGTCTTGTAGAAGTAGTTTGCTTTGCTTCAGGTCCAGGAAATTGTCATCACAACATCACATTACTGTTTACCATAACAAGGTTAAGTTTTACTCTTCTTGTATTTTTTGTAACTGCAGCAACCTTTAAGTGTAGTTAAAAATAGATGTGTTTATGTAAGCAGTCTTAAAATAGATCTGTAAATGCTAGTGATAGTGCAGGTTCCTATTCAAATTGGAATGAAAAGCCTAAGTTCTTTCACACATGGTAAAGCAGAGGAGAAACTCTATGTCCAGTCAAATATGCTGAAGCCCACAAAAGTAGTAAGTGTGTTGTCATTTTCATGTCTACTTTGGAAAAGTTATGAGGAACTCAGATCTCTAACAGATTCCCATGTTTTAGTTCAAGCTCAGATACTGTTTTTTGTTGTTGGAAAGTGTGTTAATTAAGGTAATCTTTGTTTGTTGCATGCCAAACACCAGTACACTTGGTCATGTTCTAGCAAGTAGATTTTGGCATCAGATGTGCCTATAGGTTAAAGTTGAAGAAAGCCCGTGCAGACCGAGTCTCTTAGGGTGATATTAAATTGTGCACTCACAGGCAATGATTTTCATGCTTGAAAGACCCTGTACTGATATTCTTACAGCACAGTAGCTCCTGTGTGTAATGGTGTGTTGTGCATGTTTAGTTTGTTAAGTTGTTCTCTGTATCATGTTCTGTTTCAGGTAAGCTGCCTCCCTATGTTGAGGCAACCCTAGTTCTATGTTGGTTCCCCTCTTGTGGCTGACCACTCCCCTTCCCCGCCTCCTGGGCGGAGGCTCCCTGTCCCTTCTCCTCCTCTCCCCCCACCCATGGGGCAGAGAACCCCTGTCAATCCCCTTTGCCCTTGCCCCCTTCCCTAGAAAGTTCTACCTGGTTCAGTGTCCCATTGGTTGTCTATGAGTTGTCCCTCCCCTGTTGTAACCCTGTTGGCTCCTACCCTATCCTTCAACCCTTGATCCGCCCCTGAGACCTTGCCCAATTGGCTCCCATGCTCTCCACACCCCCTACCCCTTAAAACTCTGTACACGGTTAGCCTGGTGTGCTTTCTCCCCTGTTTTCTTGAGGACAATAAAGGCCTTGGTATTGAGAAAGGATCCTTCTCTCTTCTGTCTCTTTGCCTGCGGCATTGTTCTCTACACCTGCTGAGGGTACTCCCACAGTGGTTCTCTGCATTTTCCTGTTGCTGTGGCTCTCAGAGCCAGGACACTGCTGGATGCCGAGGGCCTCGGGGAGCTCTCACTGCATCAGTTTGGCACCCAACGTGGGGCTCGAACCCATGACCCAGAGATTAAGAGTCTCATAGCTCTACTGACTGAGCTAGCCGGGCAGATCGGTGTGCGATCTCAAATGCATGATAAAAAAGGGCTGCTCTTGATGGGAGACAAGGAATGCTAATTGCAAGAGCAAGTCAAATATTTTTCTGTTGGTTTTGGAATTAGTCTCTTTTTTAATAGTGCTCCCTCTGCTCTGGATGTCACTCCTGCCACATAGACCGAATCCGTTATAATGTTAATAGGTTCTTTCTTGAATTTCTCAAACACCCGGACCACGGCCTCCAGCTCAGCGACTTGTGGAGACCCATCTACAATCTGGACATCCTTCTCCCACTTGGATGTCTTTGGGTTCACCCACGTGAATACTGATTTTTTAGATCTGCCAGAGCTGTCTGTAAAAATGGTCAGGGCATTGAGAGGTCGTCTGCTTCTAATTTCTTTGGGAATAATTTTATATTTAGCAAATTCCGGGTTCAATGGGTTGAATTTCTTTAATTTAGGAAAATGACTTGAAATTTGCCTGGAGTAACTATCCAGAGCCTACTGCGGGTGTTCGTTAGTTTGGAGCACATAATTCAAGTCTTCTGTCCGAATTGGTACATACATGCATTTGAAATCACACCCCGCTAGGGTGCGAAGGCATGCCCCGGCCCTCATTATAAGCTGAGCCACTAGTTATTGTGACGTTGTGATGCTTTTTGACGGTTAGTGCAGAAGGAACACCCACTCGATGACCACAAGAGTGTCCTCCCACCCCTCATCTAGTTGGAATAAAAGGCCTGTTAGGTGTGGCAGCTCCCCGAGAACAGCAAACTGAAATGTCTGGTTGGGGAGACAGCAGTGTGCTTGTTGATGTAACAGCCCCCTTTCAACCTTTTTGATAGAGTCTCTGGCTTCCAGCGTTAACTCCTTTGGGGAGTTTTAGACTCTTGTTTTCCGGTCTATAAATTTAAAAGCAGTGATAAGTCTTTGGTGGTCAACCCTATCCAGGGCTGGATCCATGCCACCACCCTGCACAGCTGCTGCAGTTCATGCAGTGTTCTTGGGTTGTTGGAAGTAGTTAGTGGTTGGAGGGTGATGGTGGTTTCTGTGATTTTAATGCCCAGGTATTTCCAAGGGCTGACCCTCTGAATTTTTTCCTCCTGAAGTTTAAAGCCATTCTCCGTTAATGCTTGTATAACCATGTTCAGGGTGTCATTCAGGTAGTTTAGCTCTGGGGCACAGATCAACCATCAACATCATCCATATAATGGAAGATGATTGACCTGGCCCTCAGCTAACGGATGGGGGACACTATGCGAACAACATACCACTGGCATATTGATGGGCTATTTTTCATCCCCTGAGGGAGAACTTGCCAGTGGTAGCACCACATGGGAGCTTCTCAGCTGAAAATGGGAACCGAGAATGCAAACCTCAGAGTGTCATCAGGATGCAGGGGAATACTGAAGAAACAATCCTTGATGTCTATGACAACCAAATGATAATTTGGGGGGAGCACTGAGGGTGAGGGCATCCCTGGTTGGAGGGGACCCGTGTCGTCAGTTATGTTATTAATTTGTTGCAGATCGTGAAGGAGCCACCACTTGTCCTTCCCTGGTTTCCAAATAATGAAAACGGGAGAATTCCAAGGGCTCATAGTTGGGACGATGTTATCCAACTTTACCTGCTCATCCACGTGTGCACTGAGCGCCTCAAGTTTATTGAGTGTCCACTGGTCCACCCACACAGGAGTGTCATTCCTCCATGACAACTTTTGGGTATGGTGCTCTACAATGGCCACTATTGAAAATCCTTCTGGGTGGGCGACAGCTCCAATCTCGCCCCCCATTGATTTAGGGTGTCCCGTCTCCACAGGGTAAACCCAGTGTCGAGTACAAATGGATGGATCGAGGTCCTGGAGCTTGTAAAAACATGGCAAGAGACTCCAACAATATTTTTTCCCATACCCCCTCCCACAGGATAAATTCTGCTGGAGACTGAATGTCAGAAAATATGGTCTGGATATCATATGGAATTAAATGTTGCACCCTGAATGTTGCAGTAATTAGTTTGTGAAAATACTCGCTCCTTATTCCAAATTTTTTTTGGGCTTTTGCAAGCTCTCTGATAGCCTGCTGGGGAAGGGGCTCCCATTTTGGGTTACCCCCCTACCGGATGTAAGTAACCAGGGCTAATATAGCCTCCTTCTGGTTTTGGGTTGCAGTTCCCATGGTCCCCACTTCTCGTGGTGGGGGAGGCATGGGAAGCGGAGGGGTGGAGCCACAAGAAAATCGGCCTGAACCCAGGCTGGTGGAGGAGGGGCCAGCAGGGAGTGAGGTCACAGGGGAGGGTGCCGACACAGGGGTGGAACTAAACGCATAATCAGGGGTGGGACCCAACAGATGGGAGGAGCCCGATGCAGGGAGATCAAAGGGAGGGGACAGGAAGGTGTTAGGAGGAGGAGGGAAGAAAGGATTTTGCGAACCAGAAGAAAGGATTTTCTCCCACCGAGTCCCAAAACTCTTCTCTTCTGTGAAAACACCTCAAGAAAAGCAAAGAAAATCCATCTCATAAACTTCTTTAACAAACCTTGGAGAAGGATTGCTCCCCCTCCTGCAACAACTTTACGACTAAATAATAAACTTCCCTCTGCGGGGTGGAGAGCTTTGCACCCATTTTTACTCCGAGATGCCCCAACGACAAAAAGGAGTAACTAAAGAGGGAAAAAGAAGCCTCCAGGACACCCCAGAAAAATACTCACCACAAATACGCAGTACGCATCACAGAATTTTTTCCCTGAAGGCAAATTAGAAGTTGCTGGGGGCTCTCTGCAGTCGGGTTTTCTGATGGTGCTGCCAGACAGAAGTCGGCAGCACTTGCAGGGGGTTTTGGTTGCCAAACATCTAAGTATTTGAGAGGGAAAAAAGTGAATATAAATAAAGTAAAAAGTCTGTCTGTACTGTCTCTTCACCTTCACCCTAAAATTTTTTCAGCTGATTTCTGCCCTTGTCCTTTTCAAGTTCTCGTAAAAAGCGTGGGTTGTAACATGGATTTCTGTGATGGTGCTGTAATAATTTCCATTTATAGTTTTACTGTGTCTTAATTTAGACTAACTTTTTAAAACTTATGTCATTACTATATATTTGATATTACTGTATGTTTGGGTTCCTAAACAACTGAATGTGGCACTTAGTGCTATGGTTTAGTTGACCTCATGGTTTTGGTCAAAGGTTGAACTTGATGATCTTGGAGGTCTTTTCCAGCCTTAGTGATTTTAAGACTCAATTTACTTGGGTCTCTGTAATACACTTTTTTAGGGTGTTAAAATTTTGATAAAACATTTAATGTATGAGAATACTTGTTTTATACAGTGCATATGTATGGTTACTGTTACATTTTTTAGATGGATCTACATTCGTGTTAGTTCCTCATCAGAAATTAAGAAAGTCTCCCAAATGGCCCTACGCTGTTTCCCTCTGCAGGTTTTTTTTCCAATTGCACTATGATTCTGGCTAACATACCATCCAATAAATAGCATGGATTGATTATTTAGATTTACTGGTTTTTTTTTTAATTTCTCAGCTTTTCTTGGTCTGATCGAAGATAATTTTGCCATCACACTTATGTAATACATGTCAGTATTTCCTCATTCCACATTATGAGACTGTGAAGTGTTTTCTATGGCATGTGAGCAGGCATTAGAGTTCCACCTTTTGCTTCTGGAAGTCCTAGCTTTGGTTTGGCATTTTCTGGTTACTTGATGGCTCTATGCTTTCTGTTTCAAGTAACTATTGAATGGTGTAACAAAAAAAATGTTTTCTGATGGAATTAGGTAAATCAATACAGGAAATTGTTAGGATAGCTGAGAAATGTGTAATACTTTATTTTTTGTATAATTCAGATAAATTACTTACCCTTTCTGACTGATGAATAATGCTCTTGCATCATATAAACTAAATTTATTACAGTGTACTGACTTCTGATACCTTTAATCTTTTCTCATTTGTTTTTAAGTGTCTTCACCTGTAACAATCTATGCTGCCTGTCAAAGAAAGGGCAGGTATAACACATGCAGAAGAAATTTTCAAAGTACAGTCAGTCAACAATTTTTGCAGGGCACTTGTGTGTTACTTGCTGGTGCTTTTTTTTTCCACTATCAAATGTCGTAAGATGTTGTAAAGAATTATTTAAAATATATTCCTTTTTATTTTTATCTTATGAGCATAATTTATTTTTTAAGTTTTGGGGATAAAAGTTTACATTGTAAATCTCATGTCTTCATTCAAGGCATTCAAATAAGGTATAACCATTAGCATACATGCAGTCAATATTCCACTGTTTTTTCTGTGAAGTTTGGTAGTTCTGAGATAAATGATATACAATATATTTGGGGTTTTGGGGATATTCTATGCAATTTTCTGTCTTTAGTCCTCTGATCTCCATTTTACATCTTGTTTCTCTACACCAGACTTTATTAATGCTTGACTGTTTCATCATGCTGTGCAATTCTGAATATTTTGAAATGTGCTTACTGCTGTGTGTTTAAATATGGTACCTTTTCTAAAACCGGATCAGAAATTAACATAAAACACAAAATAATCCAGTGTAAATATTAAGTATTTATCTGATCTACAAAACAGAAAAAGAGAAGATGAAGCACTACATGGAAATTTGGAAGCTGTTTCAGTTATCTCTGTTATTTTCTAACAGATAATTTCAATTTTTAAATTTCCTGATGTTAAATTCTTAAAAAAAAAATCTGAATATTATCAACTACTATTGAATAGTACATTGCTATCTTTTAAATAGGTATATAAACCTTAGTTTAAAAAGATGAGTAGTGTGAATATGGCTTTTACACGTAGATTTAGCTGGCTTTATACTTGAACATGTTTTTTGTTAGTACTGTTTTCAAAGCAGGAAAGGTTGGAAAAGTTTATGCAAGTCAAAAGACATGCTATTTGTCTTGTCCTGACAAATGCTGACTACCAAAAAAACCCATTAGCTACATTAGGGGATGTGGCTGCCAACTAGGAAAAAGCATCATATTTTTGATGTTCTCCATTCATCTTACTAGGATGCTACCTTTCAGATACTATAATTACAACCACTTAAGTACTGCTAGTCATAAAACCAGCAAATTGTCATACCAGTATGATCTAGCTAATGAGCTTATATAGTTATAGCTGGAAGTAACTGTGTCTTGATGTTCCTTTCGTTTGGAAGGACATTATATAAAAGTGCAAGGTTTTGATAAATGAACTGTTTATGTTCCTGTGAGATACTTATTTCCCTAAGAAGTTGGCTAATCTTGAGCTTGCACTTCTAGAGATGATGTAAGCTTTCTTAAATATAAATACAAAAGAAAGATCTTGTAGGCACAAAAATTTCAATGCAAATGTTTAATGACTTGGACTCATTTGAAATATCAATCTGTCTAGATTTTGAATTAATTTTGCCCGAGAGACATGATCTCTGATCTGCCTTGGAAATAGGCAAGAAGTAATTCACTTTGTCCTAAGTGGATTTTGAAAGCCCATGGGAGTAGAAAATGATAGGAAGAATGAAAGGCTGATGATTGTTTCCAAATTTCTCACAAAATGTTAGGTAGTTTCCCAATCTAAAAGTTGTGATTGTTTTTCAAAGGCTTTAACTCCTAAGTGATATAAACAAATGAAAGGGAGAAAGAATTGTATTACTTAAATAAAAGTGACAACATGAAGAGTAAAGTGAAGAGTCATTCTTGCATTCTGTTGTAACAAATACTCCTAATTTTGTTAACATTAAGTCTTGCTCTGGTTGAAGGCTGGAGTATACCTTTTGGGAATGTATCATAATGCTAATTTTTGACTCGATTTTGATTACAGCCAAATTTCCCATTGCCAATTTAACTATCCTGTATAAATTTCAGAAAGTTAAGGATTATTGTGTTGGTTGCACATCTGGAGTTTCTGGAGAGGAAAAGAGTGATTACCTTCTCTGACCTGTTAGATAACCAGAATTCTGGTAATTTGTGAAATTCCAAAGTCAAATGTGATTAAGATATCCTTTTAGCTCATTCAACTCACTTGACTGCAACATTGGAATGGATTAGGAATAAAAGCATGGTTAACAAGACCCCAAAGCAGTGTGGACACCTATTAGTTTCCCTATAATAATTCTTAAGCAATCTTTCCTAAGAAGATAAGTTGGTTTAAATACAATTTAATTTCTGCTATGAAATACTGATTTCTTGAGCATGTTCAGCTTAATGCCTTGCTGAAAGTTCAGCCTGTGGGACATGCTAGCAGTCTGTCTACATAGTAATGTATCTTCTTCAGATATTGAGTAGCTAGGAGTATAATACATCAGTTTTGCATGTGTTAGAAATATGTCAGTGTTGCATGTGTTTTTCCTGGATCTGAACTTTGCTTGCTGTTCAGATTGCCTTGAGTCAGGCAAAAATTAGGTTTTTAGTATTGGCTTTGTTAGCAAGAATATCTCTGTTTTCTTCCATTAAAGGTAAAAGATGCCTTTTTAAAATATTGTAGTCTTAATGTAGTCAATGTGGCACTTGTGTTGCTGAGAACAAACTTTTGCTTCATTTCATCTGGCTATTCTGGTAATGTGTGGGATTAAAAATTTCAATCTGCTTTACAGAAAATTTCTATTTACATCTTACTATGTATGCATTTAGTTGTGCAGTCAGTATACCATAACTATTACCCCTGTGAAAAATAAATATACATATATACATATACATTATATACGTATATATAATAATAAATATACAAATATATTTACTGAACTGAAGCAGTCATTTCTGCCTTGACTTCTACTTTTTATACGTGTACCAACATAGTGTCCCCAAAGTGGTGTTACTTGATCAAAGAACAGTATTTAACAGGCATGTAAGTTTCCCTCCGTAACTGCAGCATTTGACGAGTATGTGTGTTCTCCCTAATACAGAATTCACTTTTTCTTTTACAGAAATACCATAATTTCTGATGATGAAGTTTTTAAAAGAAGTTAGAATAGAAAATATCAGCAAAAGAGTGGAAGTGCATAGATTGCACATGGATGTAGCTCAAGATTATTAGACAAAAAAGAGCAGATTTTTAACTAAAACAAAAAGTTAGATTCATATGAGAAATATGTAAAGAAAATACTTCAAAACTGTACCATTGTTGCCTTGCAAAAATCCATCAAGATGTATTTTCAGAGTATGACGTACTGGTTTTTAACATTAGTTTTTCAGTGATTTCAGTTTATTAGGGTTATGTAATAGAGTCTTTAAAATACTGAATTTCACTGGACATGATATAGACAGGGTAACTAGTTTATTTCAGCAGTTCTAGATTTAGTCCAGTATACTTATTATTGCAATATGAATATTTGAAGTCCATGTTTGAGCTTAATTTTCTCTCCTGAAAATGATACAGCATAAAAAAAAAGGAAGATAACCCATTGTAAGTGTGGTGCTGTAAATTCCATTTTACAGTTTTTGATCATTTCAGTTGCTGAAGCATATTCCTAACAAAATGCTTTTTACATTTAAATTATTTTGGCTTTACTGTTAGAAAACTTGTTAATTTAATTGATAGTCAATAAAAATTCCTGTCTTGCACCCTCTATGGGTCAAAACTTGACAGAATTGTGTT
>VZTN01029256.1:37253-61177 GCA_013400515.1 Erpornis zantholeuca | reverse complement strand
AGAACATCTGTTCCAGGGAAATATCAGTCAGTGGGTTTTCTGCTTCATGCACAGATTAATCTCATAACATCAAAAATTAATGACTTACGCTCAATGTAAAGGGAAAAAAATTCTTTGTTTACCACAGCATCCTGCCCTAATCCCTGCCATCTCATTCTTTCCAGGTGTTTTCCTCATGATGTGGGGAAGTGAAGGTGGAGAGAGAAAGCTGAGGTAATCCACTATGGACTTCTGAACTAATAAAAATAAGCTTAGGAAAGGAAGAAAGTAAGATAGGAGATATGGGTGTGGGAGAATGGGTTGCTTTTTCTTGTCTGTCTGCTAAGGAGTATCACAAACAGGCAGAAACTTTTCATTCCCCTTGTTGTGTTACTGAGCACCTTAAAAGGTTACAAATTGTGCCCACAAAATTCAGGGTTCTGCTAGAAATCTCCCTTTTCTTATTTCACTTTCATACACACAGAAATAAAGAAGACAGAAGCATAAACTGTTTTTACAAATATGGATTACAAAGTAACTTATTTCCTGCTGCATCAGATGCCCAGGAACCAGATGCTCAGTCAAGGTGAAATAGGTACCAGTACTGGCTGCACTTGAGCTCTGATAGTTAAAACAAACCAAGCATCTTTCACTGTGCATGTCATTCTCTCACAGAAATGAATGTCTTCTTGTACAGATGAAGAGGCAACTAGAGCTTGAGAGATACATGAAACAGAATCCCTAAGGATGATTGCATTACCATGGTCTTTTCACACTGAGAGCTGCTGCAGAAGCATCTATCTCCAGTGGCGGTATTTAGCAGACATTTGTTCCCAAATCCAGCCNGCAGAGATCAGAAAGCTTTAGTGGTATTTTGCTGCATTTTCAGGACAAAATTTGTAGCTAAAGTTGGCATCCTTATCAGAATGAGTTCATTTTTACATCTAAAGCATTAGACTGAAAGGTATGTCTCAACTTTTGATCTTTCATGGCATAGAGAAGTCTTGTTTTTCTCTGTTCAAAAGAAACATGAGGTGTGGTACAGGCATAGGCTTTTAAATCTCTTTCCGATGCTTTAACATTAAATTATATTATGCCCCTTGAGTAGTCCAGCCAAAGAATAATATTTGTGGAAAAAATGTTGTAGAATATCAGGGGTGTGTACTTTATCCCATTCTCAGATCTACCAACCCCACCCTGGGCTCCTCATCTTTGGGGTACAAAAAAATATTCAGAAAGACAGCTGTACCCTGCCTAAAAAAAGAGCAGGTGGGAAAACTCAGGTTGACATTTTCTGGAAGAAAATTCAGTACATCTTCATCAGAGCTGGATAGGAACTAAATGGTGGAGGATGTGAAAATTTACCTTCAGTTTTCAGTATCTGTTTTAGTTAGTTTTAATTTTGTTTGAGATATGATTTAAGGTTTCAATAGCAGCAGAGTCTTCTCTCTTCCCAGACAGCTAAGTCACCTTTAGTTGTTTCTCCTAATATGAAAGAAATTCGTTCACTGGAAGAATCAATGAGTTCCAGGCTGTGTTTTCCATGACAACTCCCTGAGTTTATGCAGTGCTTTTAACTTCTGCCATAAGTTTTTGCACAATGTCCTTCTTTCCTTGTGGCTTCTTCCTCCAATAGCTCTGGGGTAGGATGCACAAACAGTGAGTGTAAACAGCACCAACAGTGACTCAAACCTGAGGAGGCTGAAATGCTGCACAAACCATCAGAGTTGTAACAGGAATTAATGTGGCCATTCATATGAGCGAGGGAATTGGGAAGTGTGGACTGTGTATGCAGGCCCTTCAAAATGTGCTCTTGTGATCCAAATTCAGGAGTGTGCAGAGTGAAGCAAACTTTTTAAATTTCTGTTTGAGAGGCTGTCATGTAGGATCATGATGTTGTATAATATGATGCATCATATCCCATAATATAAAGAGGAAGATAAACTTTTTTATTTAAAACCTATGACAATGCCCAGTTGTTGTTGACTGAATTCCAATTACCTGGGAAGCATTCAGCACATCACATTTCAACATGTCATCTCTCCTAAGTGGAACCAATTGCTTTAAAACTGTCATGAAACTTCAGGCCCCCACACTTCACTAAAAATGTAAGCATAAAAATTTAAAATGCATATATTAATTTCCCCCTTCTGCAACAATGCCAGGCAAATGTGCCTCATTGGGATTCACCACAGGCACAATTATCAATGCTCTGTGTGCAGAATTGTTAATGGAAAAATGACACACACAGACTCTTGATAAACTGTGCGTCTGATTTCACTCTTTGTGAAGCACAGAGATATTAATTATTACTGCTGTCACTCTTCTGGTTATGGCAAAGAAATGGTGAAAGTTTTCTTCAGGCATTTCTCAGGCTTCCTTAAGCACACAGCAGCTTGATCTAAGAAACAAACACAAAAGCAGTAGTGGCATGGCTGCACCAAATGGTGGCTAACTGGAAAACCCACAGAAAATTCCAGTGCCACATTGTTTGTTCTCAGTTAGGACTGGAAGCACTCAGAAAGTCTCAGTTTACACCTCTCTGGACTCCATTGTTCTCTAACATTTTGTTAGTTTACATTAGTTGTATATGAGATCAGCCAGCAATAATCAAGGCCTTGATGAAAAAACCAAAACCCAAAACCAAACCAAAACAAGTTTTTCTTAACATTTTGTTTTGCCTGTGCAGAGTAACCTGTAAAATGTGAGGTCAGGCTTCAGGAAACAAAGATCTCTGAAGCAGTCAGTAGCAAAACCCTGCACTTCAATTATATGAGGTATTGCTGATATGTCCAAACATATTTAAGTCCAACTATTTTAGCTCTCAGAGGTTTGGATGAAGATTTTTTCCCACTGCTCTTGGACTAAGATTAATTTTATTTTCAGAGATTTTGAGCTTAGGTTTGTTGGGCTTTTTAGTGTTCTATTTTAGATTCAGCATGTCTTTGGCTGTCTTTCCCAAGGCCTGCATGAATTAAAACTGTTAGGGCCAGCATGGTCCTCCTCTTCTAGTCTGGCTGACTCCATTTCCAGTCTGGGTGGTGTAGGAGGTCACCTGCTACTAAATGGTGGAAGTTACTCCTCTTTTGTAGTTGGGCCTTCCAGCTGCAGATAGATATCCAAGGCCCCTCTGGTGAACACCCAGTCTCTACTCTTCTCTGACCATGGCATTCAAACAGACTGGTCATGGGTCAGGTGTCCCTCCAGGCCAGAGAATGTCAAACCATCACCTAAGCCATCCTCTGAAAATCTGTTACAATTTTGCTCATCCTCTACTTTTGAACATCCTCAAACTTTATCTGCTTCTAGCAGTAGAAGCAAGCCCTGATACACTGCTGACGTATGCTTTCACATTGCAGTTATTGGTTTAAACTTACTAGTAGACATCTTAATTCCCACCACATTTTAACTTTAATGCAGGCAGCTTTAGGGTCATATCTGAATGTTCTGAATGTGTCTGTATGACACCCTCTCCAAAATAACACAGGGGGGTACATTGCTTCATCACTAAAGGTTTTTTCATCTTTTTTTTTTTCTTAAAATACAAAAAGGTAAGCTCAAAATAAATATTCTGTTAATTGCTTTTTTTTCAATAATTTCATCTATTTCTTTCTCACTTGAACAGCAAACAAGATATTATTAGCCTGATACACCCAGAAATATAGTCTCACTGGGAATCACTGGGAAAGGTATGAAGAAGGTTTGCAAAAATAATTTCAGAAGGAAATTGAAAGAAGTGAGCACTGGAAATAATAAACAATATAAACAAAAACTTCTGAACCACTTTGGTCATGCTTGCAGGGAGAATGCTGAAAGTTGTTTGGAAGGTGATTGTAATTTGTAAGGGTGGTTTTTTGGATTATGGTTTGCCTCAAGTGACAGTGGTGAAACCTTAGTGAGAACTTTTAAGAGTGACATTTCAGTATAGGGCAGTTACACTGCAAGTGTTGGAGGGGTAAATTGGTACTTGTAATGTAGCAAGTGGCTTCCTCGTTTTTATTTTCTCTGTGTGTGAAATGCTTTTCTCTCTTCTAAATCTTCCTGAAAACACTCCAAAAGCTGATGTAGAAGAATCAGTAATAAAGTAAAAATGAACATGGTCTGCTCACCTGAGATTTTTCTTCCTTTAACTTCTATTTTTTCTGAGCAAGAAAATGAAAAGATTTTCTTTCATCAGACATTTTCTTTGATGGCAGCGCTTTGGAGTAAATATGTGATAAGAATATCTGCAACATAAATTGGGAATTATGAATCAGTCCCTTGGCAGACAGTGGGCAGCCCTGAATGTTATAAAGGAGGGTATGAGAAATCTTATGCTTGGCACAGGTGGAATAGTTTGCAACTATCCTAATCAGGGTTGCCTGGGAATTGATTTAACCCTGAAGCATGAGGTAAAATTTTTGATTTATTTCGTTTATTTGTTTTGTGGGGTTCTCCCCCACTCCCATCCAGTAGATCTGTATATTTCTTCCTCAGAGCTATACTTGGTACCAATGTAGCTTGTAGTGATGAGTGTCACTGTTTATTGATTTGGTGAGTAAGGGTGAAGAACTTTCCTTCTAATACAAAAAATTGTCTTCCTTCATCAAAATATTTTTCTCTTCTGCAACTGCTCTCCTTGAAAGCAAATGACTGATGCTTTTGTTTTACACTTAAGGACAGAAGTTTCCAGTGCTTCATTTATGAGTGCATATGCTTTTTTTTGGTAGCCTATCTTATTAATCTCTTTAAGATAAGCAAGCCTACTGGTTTTCATTCTTTGTGCATGAGTTTTCATGATAATTTTAGATATCATTCTGGGGATCCCTTTTAACTCCATAGTGCTTCTTTTGATCTGGAATGTTATATACAGCAGTACTCTTGATTTATAGCATTGCATTCTATTTTTCACATTATATTCAATCCACTGAGGCACAGGTAGATCTTCACCAGGATGCCACTGCTGGATGATTCAGAGTACCACAGACTGGCTTGTACCAACAGCAATGATTAACAAAAGTAGTTTTAAAACCCCAACAAAAAACCACTGAAAAAATATCTTGTCCATTAAAATAAAGGTATTATAAAACATAGTATTATGAGGATAAGATGTTAAACACACAAGTTATAAGGGACCATTTTGCAGTTACAATAACACTCTGTGTAGATCAAGGTACCATTAGTTTACTGACATAGGTTTTTCCATATAGGTACTTATTTCCTGTCTCAATGCTGGCTACTGTTTAAACAGCTGAGAGAAATCTAGTAGTTGTGATACTCAGCAACTATTGTTTTAATTATTTTTACAGACAGAGAGAAGAATTTATATGCAAAGACCCATATCTTGCAATCACTTATGCAGTTAATTAAAAACAGATGAATAATCAGATTGATTACAATATGATTGTTTACATGCTTAAGAATAATTAAGCTTGAATGAAAGTGGTTGGGGGTTGAGACATTTCTGCATAATCAAAAAAGTATTAGTTGTGTGAAAAAATATGTGTATTGCATTATTAATTGCTGAAGTTATGGTCTTGGCAGAGTATGGATGCACAATTATGTCTTCAGTGGCCACTCTGTGAGAAAAGACATAAGATGGATGAGAAAAAACCAGGAGAAGTGCAAGTAGCAGTGATATGCACTGCATATCTGTGGAGGTGGTCATTATGGAAAGTCAAAAGTGGCAGAGTTGCAATAGTCTTTGGGAAATCTGGAGAGAACTTCGATCAGATCCCACCTTGAAAAGTGAACGAAAGGCATTAGTTAATAAAATCTTCATATGTGCCCTAAGAAATGGATTGATGCAAGGTTTTTGCTGCAGAATTAGATGATGTTCTTAAAATACTCCTTATGCTACCTTGGAAATGTGTTTTTTGTGGATAGGAAATCTGCTTGCAGTTTATTTGCTTTTTGGAAGAAATGACGAAGCAGAACAGATGTTTTTACTTTTTGATGCTTTTGTGGAATAATTCTAGATAAATTTGGAAAGCAGTAATAGAATTTAAAGAGACTTCAAATGTTGCAAAAGTTTATCTTTCCTGATGCACAATGCTTAGAAAGAAAGAGGTTTCCAGGTGAGTTAAACGAAGCAAAGAACGATTTGAGAGATGAAGGAGCAGAATTCCAGAGCAGAAAGAGGTGAATTATTTGAGTCTCAAGTAGGTATTTGTAACTATAAGAGAAGAGGCAAAGCCTGTGTTGAAGACAACACCACCTCTAGAGAAGAGGTGGATGTGTTGCTGACATGTCTGTGTACAGGCCACACAGGCACCTTGCGTTCACAGAAGTGCACCCAGCAGCCATGAAGGTCATATAAGCACCCAGCTCTGCAGGCATTTTTCAACCAGTTCAAATCTGTTCAGACCAGACCCAGACAGTCTGAACCAGATCTGACCAGTCCAAACCAAATCCAAGTGATTCAAACTGGTTGAAACCAGTTTTAACAGTTCAAAACAGTTTTGATTGGTTCAAAGCCATTCCAACTGATTCAAACTGGATGAAAACACTTCAAATGGGTTCAGTCCACTTCAAACCAGTTCAAACTGAACCCAGCTGGTTCTGTGATGAGGTCAGAGTGGTGTCAGCCTTTGGGAGGGAGAGAGGTGGCTTCCTGTAGCACAAAGAGCAGTGCAGACGAGGAAGCTTTCTGGAATCGCTCTGCTCCTGCTTGCAGCAGACAGTGTGCACTGCTTTTCTGTGAGGGATGCAGCTTCTCTCTGCCAGGAGTTATCAGAAGAAATCTGACTACTAGTCAGCAAGAATAGGATCGTGAAGATCTGAAGCCATGAGTGAAGTTGATTCTAAATCCCAGGGATCGCAGCCGGTGCTCCATGTTCAGCCATTTGTGAGCATCTGAGATGCACAGGTACAGAGCTGCCAGTGCTGAGCCACATGGAGCTCGTAAAACAAACCCCAGAAGTTAATTATTAATCAAAGCCAGCAAAAATGTGTTCTCTTTAATATGTCAATGCCAGTACATAAACTCTTGAGCTAACAGACACTCTAAAAAATGAACACTGATTGCTGTTGTAGCAGCTGTTTCGTCGGCCACTTTAGAGCTGGCAATGTGTTTGTCAGCCATACATTAACAGATGACATAAGGACCATTCAGAGTTGAGGCTTTCCATACTGCAAGCTCCACTCAGAAAATTTATAACATTTATAATTCCTTTTGAAAATCCCAAGAGAGAAGCTGGGGACGGGGAACTGTAAGAGGACAACACTATCACAGAAGGTGAGGAGCTGGAGACCATTATCTGAATTCAACTGGGCACTGAAGGTAAGAATAATTAAAAATGCCTTCAGAGAGACACCAAATGAGTTGGAAGAAACCTTCATGTCTCTGCCCCAAAACAACCAACCAGTGCCTAGTGGAAAGAGCAAATTCATAGATGCACAGGTGTGTTAATTCCATAGGCTTTGTGGTGTCCAGGGTTATGTGTCACCAAAGAATTTTCTGAGGAATGCTGCCACAGGAATACTCAGATTAATGAAAATTGACTTAAAAACTCAGCCTGCAGTGAAGCTTTTCAGAAAGTATCATTAGAACTTCCCTTCCCACACTCCCCTTTTTTAAATTTTTTGTAATTCAGTATCTTAGTAAAGAAAAACACAGAACCCTAACACAAATACCCAAACCCACAAGCCATCCCCTTAATCCTCTAAAGAATTTTAAAGCACTGCTAGACCATCAGAGAACAGGACTGATCAAAAAATCTGCCTTGATTTCTAATAAATGTTGCACACTTGAGTGTCTTAGATGGGGATTGCAGTTTGCTTTTGTTGAGTTTTGACCAGTACCACTTAATGAGAAGAGAGATTAAAATATCCAGACATTGTGGTTTTTTCTGTGAAATGTGTCCTGTGATACTGTGCTTTAATATGTGTGTGTGTTGGGTATTTATGGTATTTGATTTTCCCAGTTATTTTATATATTTTGAGGCAGAGACAATCCACAGGAAATGAGGAAACAAAACATCTAACCGCATAACATTTTTGTGCTTCTTTCACTTTTTTCTACTCTGTGTCTGAAAGAAAGGGGTAAATATGTTGCCTTTGTTATTGACCTATTCTACAACAAAACCACTGAGCAACCTCTGACTCTTTGTCTTACAAGTTTCCTTGAAGGCCCAGGTGAGTTCAGCACTCTGCACTCTTCCAAAGCGCCGTCAGCAAAACCTGGGAGGAGCGGACAGAAGAGGGATTTGATGCTGCAGCCGTGCCAAGGGAAAGGGCACTGGGCAGGGAGATGCCTGCTGGGCTGCAGCCAGAAATAGAGCCCAGGGTGCCCATCTCGAGTCTTGTTCAAAAATCTCTTCTTCCTCCCTGCTCCACCTGCTGCTGCACGCAACTGCTGAGAGGAATCAAATGTTTCTTCTGCTAACTTCAGTTGTTGATCAGGGAATCCTGCTAGTGCCTCTGCTTTGGATCAGTCCCATACTGTACCCTGGCTTTTAAAATTCACTGCATGCCCTGTTTTTTTTTTTTTTTTTTTTTTTTTTTTTTTTTTTTTTTTTTTTTTTTTTTTTGTTTTTTTTTTTTTTATTGCAACTAAAATTCCTGCTGGTTTATGATGCCAGGCTCTAATAAAGACAGGCTTTGGGTTGTGTACTTATAATGCTGAATTAGTCATAGTGGCAGCTTTGAGGGCACATTTATTTCTAGAACCTCTTGTTTAATTTATGATTCTATCTTGTCTTTCACAACTCACATTTTTCTCAGTAACACTTCCAATTCCACAGGTTTACCCATCCAAGGAATTTCCCTGACAACAAAAATATGAACCCTTGTTCTCTCATAAGGGTGCACGCTGATATTGATTCACCCTTATGTTTAGAGCACTGGGCTCTGTGTAAGATATGCAGCACGTGAGTCTCAGATTCTTCTCTTCCCTTCTCTGGTACAGATGAACACTGCCAGTATTGATTCTGTGCAGAATTTATCTTGGTGCACTTCTTGTCCTCTCAATCATTATTGCACAGGTACTCTTTCCTCCAGCTTATGTTTTGCTAGCTGCAGTGATTGTTCATAGACTGACTAACAAGGCAAAAAATGGAACCTGTTTCCACTGCTGAGCAAGAATCCAGAGCTGCCTTCTAAACTTTGCCTTTGAGCTGCTACAGGATGACTACTTCAGCTGTCCTCCCTATTTTGGTGCATTGTATTCTTCACACAAAAAACGGCCTGGAATAGCTAAAAGCAGGTTATGCAGCACTTTATAAGTTCCTCTGGGGTGGAGAAACATGCTGCTCACCAGAGGGGATTTTAACGGGTTCTGTTACTGCCATTTGGGTTGCAGAGGTTGGCTACTCCTCTGGATGTACTTCTAGACATCAGGGCTAGCATTTTGTTCCCTGGCAATAGAAACATCAGCGTTGCTTTGTTTCAGAAGTATCATAAGAAGTTTCTCGAGGGCATTCCACATTATTTTTTTCCCATGCCTCTTTTCTCAGTGATAAGCTCTAAGTTTTCCCGAAGTTTCTGTGGAAGGCTCTGGTGCTCTGCCCTTCCAGTCAGTACTCCTCATATTGTCAGCTCTTCCATGGTGTACTGTAAGGCTTCAAGTACTGAAGTTAAATGTACATAAATATACATAAATGTACATATTTTCTTGGTTATCCTACTCTCTACAGACTCCAAACATGACTTTAGATTGCTTTGCCTAGTGGAAAGATCCCATGTAATTATAGGAACTAAAAAGAAATAGCATTTGACTTTAGAGAAAAAGAAAGCTTAGTTGCATTAATTGCTCCCACAATGACAAAATTCCAGCATAAAAAGAAGGTGATCAATCTCAGTATTTTCCAATGCTTTACTTTTTATATACCTGTGTACTGTAAAATGAAACATTACTCTTATTAAAAATAGATTATAGCAGTAGTATTCCCCATGTGATCCTCTTAGCCACCATCCATATCTGATCTATATATTTGGGTTTTAGCATGTAAATAGTCCCTGGAAGTTTCTTATAGCTGAATGCACATGTAAATGCTTTTTTTGGAGTAGTGAAGGACAGGTACATATTTCTTTGTCAGTGGACAACCAGAGGGAGCATTTTGCTTATGCAAATAATTAAGAAATGCTACAGCAAAGAGGACAAAATGGCTTCCCAGGGCTCAGCAGCCCTCTGCTCGTGCTGTTATTTCAGGTTTTCTGCCTTGCAGGGAGGATGGCTGGCTCTGTCACTCAGAGGGGGAACATGCATTAACAAGCTGCATGGTTAGGGTTTGAGCAGTGCCTCGTGTGCTGACAGCACTTCATGTGAAGAGCTCTTGTTCACCTGGGCAGAAGAAATCTCTGGGAACTTTTGGACCCAGTTTTGCTCTATTCAAAATCCGCTGGAGATTTGTCATTGACTTTAATAGGCATCAGATCAGTCCTTCAGTGCTGCATAAGTGGCAGACAGAGGAGAAATTCAGAATAAATGGGCTAAAGCTGTATTGTCTTTGTTTATTTTTCTGTGCCAGTGAATAGGTGCTGATGAGTTTAACTCAGTCTCATTACAGAAATGGGAACTCTTAAAATAATGTTATATTATGGCATTTTTTACGTATGCTAAAACTGCAGTCTTATTATTCTGAAAAGTGGCAAATCTGTTTGCAAAGCTCATTGTAGTTTCAAACTGCAAATTTAATATCATGGTTTATTCTACCAGCCCTTAGGATCATGACTTTCCAAGTGGAACTGAGGTAGAATTTAGACATTCAAAGATAAAATTGATATACTGAAAAGCCTTGTGTAGATAATAACTTTTCTTCCATGGAAAACTGCAAAAGACTGTACACATCCCAAGGCCTATCTCACAGAAACACTTGGCTGGCCAAGTGTGCACCCAAGTGTGTCTCTGGTGCTACCCATGCTACTCATGCACATCCCATTGGTGTGGAAGATGTTCTCAGACCCTGCTCTTTCATGTTGGGCTGGGCTCCATCAAAAAAAAAGGAAGGATACCGGGTTGTTCCTTTAGATTTAGCTGTTTAGGATGAAAAAAATTGTCTGATCTTCTTGCTTAAAGAGTTTCTCTGGGGATAAATAAACATGCAGAGCCAGGAAAGGTTCTTTCCAAAGATCACCTCGTTGATACTCACATTGATAATCATTCAAATCAGTTGGTAGTAAGCTAAATTAAGTAAAATCTCCCCAGTTGTGATAGTTTTGCCTATGACCACAGGATGATTGTTTACAGAAGTGTGAACTGGTAATTGCCCTTCTTACTGGACAGTCCTAATTCTTCACAGTATGAAGACATTGTCACAATATTGGCTAATAAGTATCGATGCATAATAGTGTTGTAAGTTACTTGAGGGCCAGATACCCTGAAGGAAGGCTCTGAGATCACACTGGTAAATGGCCATGTGTCTTGATCTTAACATGCCTGAGCTATTGCTCATCAATTGTTCTTATTGCACATGTGGTAATTTGCTTTTGGGTCAGCCTAGATAATTTTAAAACACAATCAACACATATACCATGGACTAAGAAAGCTCAGCCTTCCTCTTTTCTGTGACTTTGATTTGACATGGAGCTCACATTAACTGGAGAGTCCACTCTGTCTCAGTGGAAGAGGAGCAGCTCTATTTTTCCTTATTTTCTGTTTATGTCTTATAAAAGCATGGAGGAAAGCTTATTTTGCATTTCTTTGGAAGAAATGCCAGTTATTGTTGTTCTTCTAAGCTTTGTGCTCTAAGATAGTACACGCTACACTGGCATTCCCACAAGGGGAAAAAAAACATTTCATTTCAGTGAAAGTAAAATGCAGAGGGTAAGCATGTGTATCCAGCTGTCCTAAAGCTTAGCAGGATTATTTGTAACAATGATAGTTGTGGAGCAACCTCTCATTAAAAAAAAAAAAAAAAAGGAAGAAAAATAAATTTTTCACTTTATTGGAATTATTTCTTGCCCAAGAATTGAAGTAGCAGAGTGACGAAATTTGGATCTTTGCCATTTCAGGGTGACAATAACTTCTAGTCCAGCAAATGTGACTCTTGCAACAAAAGGAGTCTGTAATCTGGAAGATAAGGGAGCCCCACTGGCTAGGAAATAAACCAAAAAATATTATTCAGCTGCAAAAGTATCACTGGAAATAAGCTCTGGAAAGCATCTTAGCCTGATGTCCCTGGACATATGCACTGAGTTTGATCCACTGAGTTTGAGGAATGTGAAGAGGACTATGCTGGAACAGGAAAAGTAGCCATTAAAGTGGTGTACACTGCAAGAGGACAGCTGGGATGTGCTGGCCACGAAGGCAGAGGTTACACCTGCTCAGGTACCATTGGGTTCCTCTCAGTGGATCCACACTCTGAGGGGTGAAGGACAAGCGTCTTAAACACTGCCAACAGCAAACACTGCTGTCCCTTTAGGTAGGATGTGGCAGACTTAAAGGCTTCATGTGGCAGACTGAAAGGCAGACTAATCCAGACAGTCCTTTACAGATGAAGAGCAGGACAAGTTCTCAGGAGTTGATGCCTTCGCAGGGAGGCAGAAGCCTGGGCTCTGGCTGTTATCCCTGTTGTGCTGGCCTTGCTCTCAGAAGCCACCCTGCACTCTGTGCTGCAGTGCTGGCCCCTGTGCTCCCTGCAGGATTTCCCAGCTGCTGGTGCTCCTGTTTACCTGAGCGTGTGCCTCCAGCCCTGGCTCTGCATCACCTGCTCTGGGATGCTTCATTCTACTCTGCCTGCAAGGCGGGTTTTAGGCTGGACTCTCTGTATTCCTTGCCTGTGCCTTAAGGCTGACAGAGCGTGTGGAAATGGATTGCTCGTTCTGCACAAACACTGCTGCTTTATCTCCAGTTAATGGAGCACAAAAAGACAAAAAGCACTACCCAGTCTGAAAAGAGCTGTAGGCTCTACTTCTGGACATGGACCTGTCTACCTTGCAGGCATCATATTTTTCTCTGAACTAAAAGGTACTGGTCACTATCAAAAGCAGTGCACTAGACTAGTGAGATTATATTTCTCACTATAGTGGCCTTTCCTAGGAGTGACATAACCTTTGTTTAACAGAAAGAACTTGGAAGCTGGAGCAGCAGCATTTTAATAGAGCGGAATAATTAAGCTTATAAAAATCCAATTTTTTGCTAATAAGAAAATTAATTTGATTTTATTTTTGTGTTAAGCATCTGGAACACTTGTAATACCAGTGTAGAGATTTGGTCTGGAAAATTAGAGTATGGATAACAAGATGACAGAGGCAGTTGCTGATGTGAGAGGAAAGGTAAATAGCAGGAAAAGCGTGGGTAGATAAGGAAAGGCTTAGAATATTTAAAGACTAATAGACGAAAAAGACAGTTCAGTGTAGATAAATGATGAATAATGAGTCACGGGAAAGTATTGCCAGCATTCCTAGGTGCTTCATACACTCAGAGAAATAAAAAGTAAGGGAACAGATCATGCTGTAAATTAGCATAAGTGCACTGAAGCCTGTGGAGCTTTGCTGATTTGCACCTCTGAAGGACTGGACCCTTCAAGGGTGAGTGTTGATGATGAATGGTGAGAAACAAAGGAATAAATCATAGTTTCCTTAGAAGCTCTGGATGGGACAGTTACTTTACTTGCTTCTTCTTTAATATCCAGCTTCCTCCATTTGTTAAGGCAACACAAACCATACTAGACATTCTGTACATTACTTTAAAAATTCACAAAATAAAAAGTCAGAGGCCATCTAAAGCACTTCAGTCTAATAAAGGAAAAGCCTTTTCAAGTTTATAAAGAGCTCTTAAACTTTAAACTGTGAAAGAGATTTACTTGACAGTGTTACTAGTTGCTGAGAGCTGTGGTTTGAAGGCACTTGACATCTCTGCATAGACCTGCCATTTTGACATTTAATGTTTTAATCAATACTTGGATTCTTTAATTTAAGCTATAACTACTTTGGGGATTTACAGATAAAAAGATATGTATGCCTTTTGTCTACTTTTAAATGTGCTAGAAAGTAAATTCTTGCACCTGGAAATAATAAAATGTTTACCAAGCTGGAATGGATAACATTGAAACTCTGCTGGTAAAGACTGGGAATTTTGAAAGTTTCAGTAAATAATGAAGTTTCAGCTTGTCTCTCATGGATGTGACATATCCATATTCTGCAGTACAGTATTTTTCTCTGCTTGTTGATAACTTCATTAACCTCATTGTCATTGTTTGTTTTAGATTTAGCTTATTTGATGCTAAGCAGACGTCAACAAATAAATTTTTCAAACTCACAGCATAAACTTAAATTAAGAAGCTAAAAATTTATAATGTCCTTACCCTGCACAGATCTCAGAGAAACTCATTCCAGCCCTGACATTCCTAATCCCTCTCCTTCTTTTGAGTCCATCACTTATACCCTGGATGTGACAGTTCCTCATTGCTGCTTCTACTGATTTCATTCTCCTTTTGGCCTGGCTACATCTTCAATGTCTCATCCATACATTCTCCTGTTTTCCTCTTCTGGTCTTGAGGGCAGTTGCAAAAAGCAATCCCAAGTCTCCTGTCAGACTTTTGCAGTAAGGTCATCTGCTAACATGGTTTCATCTGCAATTTTTCTATCAATGCCTGCCATTGCTAATCTGTTGGTTGGGGAAGTTTTTCTATTATGTTTTACTCCAAAACTGAAAGCATTGCTGTATCCAACACCTTGACTATGTCCTAATGGACTGCAAAGAGTGTATTCCCCTCTTGCTAACACAGAATAGCTTCCTACCACTCAAGTGCATATGCTCTGATTGCAGGAGAACATGTGAGAAGCTGCAGAAAATATCTCAGCTTCTCATGTGAAGGGCATTTCCACAGAGGGTGTCTGAGTGCCCATAATGCAAGTTTTCACCTTCATCCAATTGTGTATCAGCCCAATCCTCAACATGATATAAAAAACCTTACATCTCAAAGTGAATGTTGTTTACTTAAGGATGTAGCACGGGTTGATAACATTGAGAAAGGCAAAGCAAGAAAAAATAGGTTTTCTTGTTCCCAAAATTTAAAGTATTCCTGACAAAGCTGTTTTCTACGAGTTGAACATTCATCCTTGATGTGTTCATTACTAAGCCACATAAATATGAAGTAAATATTGAAAAGAAGTGAGATTGTGATGAAGAAAATAAATACTCAAGAAGAAAACTTCTGTAACCTGAAACAGGTTTTGCACTGCCCTCATAAATTGGAATTGACTTCACTGCAGGGAGTGTATTTGACTGAGATAGGACATTCTAACTCAGTCGGTGTCATATAAATGCATTGCTATGGATTCTGGATTGGAGTAATTTAATTAACTGCAACAATTTCAAAACAACTCACACAGGTGAGATAACATCCAGTCTTTTGTCTCCTTTATTCTTCATTTGAGGTAGATTTGACCTCCTTCTTTCCCCAGACTCACTGGCATTTCTTTTTCCTTTCTAAAACCGTTTTGCATAGTCCTTGGCTGTGACAAGGAGAGATTAATGGCTGTTGCTCATCCCTCTGTCATTACATGAGGGATTGTCATGTGTGCGGATTGATTTCACACTTTGGTCTGTCCTGTAAAAAAAATATTTGTCAATAAAATGGAGGCAAGGCAAATCCTTTGGCACTGATATTATGAGCTGATTTATCTTCACCACCATGAAGCTGGCTGCAATGGGTATAAGGCAAAACAATCTGTTCTCATGATAAACCTGAATTGCATTTAGGATAAATACTATCCTACTTATCTGCTGAAGGCACTTGCACATTATAGTGAAGCTGAATAAGATAAACTTATTATTATGATCCCATTTATTTTCAGATTAATTTCCAAGTTCCTCTCTTATTTGAAAAAATCAACATCTAGCTAAATAGGAAGACTTCTCATTCTTTCTATTCTGTTGGCTTGTTATATCTTCATCTCACCATTGTAGCCCTGAAAGTATGAAGTCATTTTCTTATTCCTAGGTTGTTGTTTAACAACTGTAAGCAATATTGTGTCTGGTGAGGATGTGTCAGGGAATAAAATACCATGAGATTGGTTTATCATCAGTAAAGCTGTGTAAAATTATAAATCTCGAACATTCTTTATTTTACAATCCAGATTTCACAGTTCCTTAGGAATGCTCATTTCCAACTTTCAAAACACCCATGCAGCTGAGGATGCAAGCCACTTTCTATTAAAAACAAAGCAAACAAGAAAAACAAAGCAAGAGAGAAAGAAAATGTCAGAAGTCCCCAAAATTTTCAGTGGAAGCAGTACACATCCTGGACTGTCATCACAGTTCTTTGTGGTGGGAAAGAAAAGGTTTCTTCTGTCCCTAGAAAGATTGCAACCATGGTCTTTAGATCTTCATCCTGCAGTACGTGGAATTTGGGTAGAAAAAGAAGAAATCAGAACTTCTTCACTAGAACAAGACACAAGTAATTCTTCAAGTATCAGAACCTGGTGTCAGCAGATGGAGTGAGTAGATTATTAACCTTTGCCTTCAGAAAACTCCCCTAACTACGCAATGACGAAGCTGCCTTTATACTCAGTGGAGTAATAGAAGGAATTCACATCATCCTAAGAAAAGTGTCTAAGACAACTTGAAGGAATTGTTCTTTGGAGAAGTAAATTATTGAAAGTCCACAAAACTCTTGGCTTTTATCAGTTGGAAAATGTAATAGTACTAATAATGAACAGAAAAGGGAAAAGTTGTCCGTACTTGAGCAAAGACTAAGACTTTTGTTTGTATTGCATGAGGGTGATAAGGTATTTTGAAGTCTATTTGAAACTGAGGGGGATGTTAGACAACATCTAATTGAGCAAGTCTAGACAAATTACACATAAGAGCCCTCAAAGAACTGGTGGGAGAGAGCTGTACTCCCACCTTGTGCTTCTCTGAGTACTACTTAATGAATTGTTGACTTTACCAGCAATTACCAGTAAGGCAAGTTATCTGTAGCAGTGACAGCACTCTTCAAGAACTATGCTTAGTTCTTGAACTTAAAACTTCATGAAAAATATTAAAAATTGAAAAGAAGCTTTTCCTTTACATCTGTTTGCATAAATATCTATGATCTTTTTCTCACACTGCTATTGAGTAAAATTATAGACTTGTGGATAAACAGACTCAGGAGATTAATATTTAGTCTAAATCCGTTTGTGCCTCAGTTCCTCATTTGTAAGAGGCAGATATTCAGCTTCACTTTTCTTTTTGTGATCTTAGGATTTCAAAGCAAAGATTCCTGTGTTATGAAAGGGCCCAGGACAATGGCCATTTCACTTCTAACATGGACTGTCAGACCACTACAGAATAAGAAGAATGAAATATGTTTTAGAATTCAGGAAAATTCTAGAAGATTCTTCTTTTTGAAGGAGAGATTAAGTTCCTCATATCTACTTACAATTTCATCTTTCACGTAACCATCTCCTTCAGTTTCTCTAAATTCCTTTAAGCTAGGAAGGCTTCTTTGTTAGTGTTACTATAGCAATGAAACGCATGAAACTGTCACTTCACCAAATCCAGAACATTAGCAGTGAAATGGGATCAGAATAGAATGGAAGCTTTCTAAAACACACTGTTCAGAGCCCAGCTTTCCAATTCTTACTCTAAAGAAGAGTACAGTGCAGACCCTGAAAGATGTTTTGTTCTCATGTCAGTTGAGAAAGACTTTTGACATGCAGTGCATGTCATTGAAGCGTAGGCATCAGTCAGGGGAGTGGATAGGCCCAGGCAGTATTGAAATTTAGCATATAAAAAAATGCGGATAAAAAAATGAAAAAGGGAATGTACTCAGCTGCAAGGACATTTAATTATAGCTCTTGCAGAAGGACTTTGAATTATTATAATCAGTTGCATACAACTAGTTTGCAGAACCTTTTGCTGGTCTGCCAGGTCCTGTGTTGTTTCATATTTCTAATTTAAAAGTCAAACGAACAACATTTATCCAGTTAAGGGCACTTAAGTGATTAACCCCACAGCTGTACAACAGCCTTTGCATCACAGGATGGAATTTCTTTGAAATAACCAGGCATTCTGGGCTACATACCTGAATGTTATTTCTGGATCTGTATGGCAAACATCTACAAAGCACAGATAGGACAAAAAAAACCTCATGCTGGTGTTAATCTTGAGAGAAGAATAGAAAGTTTTGTTAGGTAAATGTCACACAGTAGCTCATATTCAACTGTTATGTGTACAGACACTAAAAGGGCCAAAGGCAGCAGCAAACCAGGGTTTATGTGATCCATCTGTTCCCATGCAAGCTGAAGCAGCCTAAGGACTGCTTGAAACCTATGGCTCCTGTGCTGAATTTGCTCAGGTGCTGCCACTGCAGAGAGCACTTTTCCCTGCTTCAAGAAATTTGTGCTGACTTCAGCTTGAGCTTCCAGGTCTGTGTCCCACTGCTTGCGAGATATTCTGCCCCGCTCTGGAGCTCTCAGTGTGGAAAAGACAGAGAGTGGTTGGAGCAAGACCAGAGGAGGACCACAAAAATGATCTGAGGAATGGAACACCTCTTCTGTAAGGAAAGGCTGAGAGAGTTGGGGCTGTTCAGCCTGGAGAGGACAAGGCTCCGGGAGACCTTATTGTGGCCTTTCAGTGCTTAAAGGAGGCTTTTAAAATAATGGGGGCAGACTTACTAGCAGGGCCTGTTGAAAAGGACAAAGGGAAATGGTTTTAAAGGTGAGTCAGACTAGATATAAGGAAGAAATTTGTTATGATGAACATGGTGAAAAAACTGGAACAAGTTGCACAGAGAGGTGGTGAATGCCACGTCCATGGAAACATTCAAGGTCAGGTTGGATGGATCTCTGAGCAACCTGACCTAGCTGAAGATGTCCCTGCTCATTGCAGGGGGATTGGACTGAATGGCCTTTAAAGGTTCCTTCCCACCCAAGCAATTCTATGACTCTATGAATAGCAGAGCTGGTTTTGACCAATATTCACTGTGTATTAATTTTAATAAATCCCATTTTTCCTTCACCCTAGCCTTTCCAACAATCTGCTTTCCTCTATCCACAAACATTCATCTTCCTTTCTTTTGTCAAACACACTTTTCAGTTTGCACTTAATTCAGTACCTGCCAAATAATAGATAATAGATTCAGGGGGATTTATATAAAAATAGTGCTTTCCATCTAGATTATTACCAAGACCTACATACTTTGAATTATAAATTATGAATCAGTTCCTCAGCCAGTGCTGAGCTTGCTTGAGATTAGCCTGCTTGTTGATTTACCTCACTTGAGGTTCATTCTCTGTTTTATGGAATAACTCTCCCCTCCACTATAGTGCAGGTAGCTATTGCCAGAATACAATATGGCAACAATTTAATAGTTTCTAATTTTAAATAAGATTTCTTACCTATCTATCTCATGGCAAAAAAATTGTTTGTTTGTTGCATTCTAGTTATCTTGAGGTAGGGGTGTAAACTGAACAACTTCTAAGAGCCTTTTTTAGGCCTGTTCTGTACCTTTATATAACAGTGAAACTGTGTTGACTGTTTTGTAGTTCTGTGTTAATAACATTAAAGCAAACTGGGCAAACATTTTAAATCCGGGAAACCAAAAAACAGGGGAAACAAATGGCGAAAGAATCTCCATGAGTACAAGAGGTCAGAAGTGGTTCTCCATTTCAGCTGAGTGATGAGGAGAACAGCAGTGCTGTGCCCTCAGAGCAGGGACCTTGGGTGCTGAGTCACAGTGAGGCCACCGCCTGCTAAAGCTGTCACAGGATGTTCTAAACTATCCTTGCTCAATCCCATTTCGTGGTACCCATCCATGAATGACAGAGTTGCCTATCCTGAGCCTGCAGATTGGGAGCCTTCCCAGGGGTTGTTCCACTGATCAGCTCTCTTTCATGCAAGCTGGGCAGATGATGGCAATCACTGCCAAGAGGCCGGAAGACCTCACCCAATATTTTGTGAAAAAAAAAAAAAACCCAACCACCAAACCACTGAAATGACATATTCTCCATCAAGAAAAGCTAAAAACGTGGATATAAAAAGCAGTGAAGTGATTTGTCAGGATCCCACAGCGTGATTCTTATGACATAAAATATATATAAGCCAGAAGTATGAAGGTTCTTGTCTGGATTTTAACATCTCCAAAGGCCAAGGATTTGGGAAGTACTCATGCCAGAGATAGGACTAATTTTTAAAGTAAGAATTTATATACAAATTTTCTTAGGTTTCAGGAAGGTTTTTGAAAATCAGTATCTAAGTAAATTTTAATTTTGTTGTGAAGTCTTACAGAGATGAGTGTTATTGACACATGTTTAGAGTTTTGAATATAACCCTCAGAAGAATAACTTTGGTAATGACAGCTTGCAAAATGCTGATCAGTGATCAATTCTAATCAAATTTCAAAATCTGCAGCTTATGATAGTTCCACCAAATTTACACTGTAATTATAATGACCCTCCTTTTAACCTGATAATCGAATTTCATCATAACTATAATTACAGGTAACTTCATAATTTTCCAGTAACACATGGAAAATATGCAAGAAAATTAATTAAAAATGCTGATGGTGACTTGGAAGGTGAATTCTCTCTCAGATTTTTTGATGGATAAACAGAAAATTTATCATTTATTTAGGAAGACTTCAGGATTGTCTCTTCTGCATATAGATAGAATGACAAACACAGAGCAAATCTTCTAAGGTATGAAAATGAGATGTAATCACTTTTTGATCATTATACCCATAGAGAGCAGAATGGTGTAGTTCATATCTTCATCAGATCAGCCTCAGTTACCCAACAGGAGAAAAAAAAAAGTTTTGAGATGTATGGCTTATGTGTTTGGCTTTTTTTTAAAATTACCTTCTTACTGAAAAACTGTGTATTTCTCTGCCTTCAAGGCTGTGTTTTGTGCTGATATTTCAGCTGAGCCAGATACAGGAGCTGATGAGCAATGGAGAAACACCTCTCAGTTTCATATGCAGTTAAACACTGCTACTGGTAGAGAGAATTTGGGGTTTGAAAGCTGCTTAAAATAGAGAAAAAATATCGGAATGGTCTTTTAAACTCCAGAAGGAGCTGCAGTGTGGTGATTATTCTGAAGTGATCACCATATCCATTGTGTTGTTATGGCTTAAGAAACACTTGAGCTCTGTTAAAGTACAAAAAATTCATTTCTAGTAATTCCTGCATAATTTAAATGATGGATTGGGATGCAAAGCACTTCAGCATGTCATTCTGTTCCTTCTCATACTAAGGTGCTTTATTGCAGAGAAGGAGAAAAAATACTAAAATATATTTGACTCGGCATTTTTATGGACTCTTTAATAAATATATGAAAGGGTATTCATAAAGGCTGCTAATTGTGCACACGTTGCAGTAACTAGTGGTTGTAAAAAATGTTGTTTATATTTTATATTAACTCATTGTAAAACTGGGATCATTAGTGTGAAAGCAACGTGCTTAATTTATAAAACTATTCTCTGCCAGTTCTATGGAGGAGACTTCAGAATGAGTTAGGTTGTGTTGTGGCCTTTGAAATAAAAGAGGTAAATTCATGACCTAGTTTAATTTGTGGTAACTTGGGGCAATTTGCACAGAGATATGGATCAAGGATCACAGGTTATGTATCTCCTGGAGGAATGGCCACCCATCATACCATTACAATACTGTGTTATTTTCTTGCTTTCTTGTGAGGCAGTGGCCAGAGAGGATCTGCAGAGTTCTGAATTCCATAAAAATGCATTTATTTATGATTTATGATTCCTTCTGGCCTGTTACTGTAGTTCTCATTTGAACAGAAAATGTGGAAACAGCTTTTTCTGAATAACAGCTACAGAGCTGAGTGTTATGTTCATCTTACATTTAAACAAAAGTATGTGTTAATCTCATTTGGATATAAGAAACATGAAATGAGGCTATACAATTTATTGTACTTGAAAGGATGGATTTTCTGGTGCATACTGGTTGTTCAACAGCATTTCAATAATGCCATTAAAACCATATTTAAAGCTATTCAATGTCATTGGAATGGCACAAAGTGGGTAGAGCACATTAGTCAGTTTGTCATTAATCCAGCTAAAAGACATTACAGATGCTTTTCTCTTTTTTCCTGTAGAGCTCTTTAAGTGATGTGATTTTCATGAGAAATGCTAGCAGCAAGACCTTGTATGATATCTTGTATGATTTTTTACAGCTTAATTCCTGGGTGTTTTTCCCCTACAAAATATTTATGTGAACAATGGAGTAATGTAACAATTAAAGAAAAAAAGTGAAAAAAATCTATTCATTGTGACTGGAAGTGAAAAAACAAAATTTTATGAGTTCTGATCTCTAACCTTAACAGAGGTTACATTGTTCAAAACAGACTTTTCATAAGCTTGTCTTCTTCAAAACTACATCGTTTGTTCTAATGAAAATTTTTTTTTCCAAGTAAATGCTGTTTCATACAAAACTGATTTTGGTGCAAAATGAAATGTTCACAAAATTCTCTCACAAAAGAAAGGTATCCCATTGCTGAATTTTTTATTTTTTCATAACAAGACTGGGGCATTTTATTATTTTCCTCTCTTCCCAAACTGATAAATAAGATTACAAATAGGCATGGGTTGAAAACTCCAGTAATTTTGAAGTCTCTAAAGAAGTACTGAAAATTATTATCTTCTTAGGTGTGAAGATGTGATGGCTGAATTTGAGCTGTTCGTCTGCTATAGCTTCCAGGTTGAGGAAAACATTATGGAAGGACATGCTGTTTTCCACCACAATAATAACAAACTTGAGACTCAAAGCTGAATAGTACAACATACCTGCAGGCTAGAGTGGAAAGCAACAACATGGTAAGACTTACAAAGAATGGTTTTATACATTTTATTATTTTGAGCCTGTTTGTCACCAGAATGACAGTAATATAATTGGCACCATAGTCCCTTCTGGCAAGACAGGAAGTTCTTAAAAAAATTAATTTAAAAAATACCTCTAACAATTTTCTATTACTGGGCATCACTTCTGAGAAGCTGATCTTCTTTAAAAACTGTACAAGTTAGATAGAATAAAGGATAACTTTTTTGTTGGAGTCTTATCAGAAAAATGACCTTTTCCTTTCCTGCTATAATACCAGTTCAGAACAAATTCTGGTGTGGTAACTGCAACTCAAATGGATGATGAGACAGAGACCAGAACTCTGCCTATAGAAGAGTCTTACCCCTGCATCTCTCTTATGGGAACACTGGAGGCTGATCAAGAGGAACTGAGAAGCAGAAGAACAATATTCCATTTCTGAAAAAAAAGAAAATATTTTGACACTTCCAAACGCAGTGATCATAAATCAAGAACAAAGAAAAGATAAAAAAGATTAGAGAAAAGTCTCTGAAATTCTTATTCTAAATGGAACACAGATTAATATCTGCTCATGGAAAGTGAAAAAAACCCTCTTGCTAGTAAAAAAATTGTCCACATTTTTTTCCACTGATATAAAACAACCAAAATCTGCGGATTCCTCCCTAATCATTAATTTAAAAATAAATAAAGCATATAACCCCATAGGTGGAACTGGGTCGAGGAAAATGTGTTCAACTAGTCATCTTTCTCTGCATGAAGTCCTCATTAAAAAAAGTCAGCCCAAGTGGGAACCAAGTTCATCTATGACTTCTTTACTTAATGCAAAAATATGCCATGCTTAGTGTGTGCTGCATTTGCTGTTTTGGCAGTGAGTTAGCACATGCACAGGAATTGGGCAGGGAGGCTGCTAGGTGTTTGTGTATCAGGTTTGCTGCAGTTTCTCGTTAAAAACAAACAAAGCCCAAACAGAAGAACAATAACAACAAGGAATCTTTTGTCCCTGTTTCCACAGTTGTCATTGCTGGGGTTCATCCAAGACAAACAGAAAACCTCTACCCATTTTTCTTGAAAATGTGAAAGACTAATGTGTCCCCACCCAAACTATGCTAATTCATTTTCCTCTTTGCAGCTTTCTCTTCACTATGGCTCCTCTAATCCGTAATTGTTCCCTGTATTACCATGGCTATATTGCAACCACCTGGAAGAACAGACAAGTTTATGACAAATAAATTCCAACATTTAAACTACTTGGCCCCCTTAACCTA
>VZTN01029256.1:1980-34000 GCA_013400515.1 Erpornis zantholeuca | reverse complement strand
CCTATCTCTTGACACATAAAATATGCTGAATATCTGAGAGGTAGACCAATGAACCACTTAATACAAGATCGTGTGCAAGCTTAATTTTCAGCTGCAAATTGCAGAATCTTGTGGGTCAGAACAAAACCAGAACACTGTGTGATGCAGGTCAGGAGAATGCAGTACAGTGACTTAAAAAAACCTGACATTTTCAAATATGCAGACTATTGTAATGATCAGCCTCATTCCTCCTTCACCAAAGAAGAGAAATCAGTTGGATCTTCACACACAGAACAATCTGAAAACTGCCTTTTGAAGTGCTGCTTTCATGGCCTCTGTCTGAACTTGTACTGAATTTGCCCAAATATGTCTTTTATTGTTTAACTCTCAGATTTGCATGCAATTCGATGCAGAGATGCAGCAAGAAAGTTGAACTTTCAGACACAAGCGCTAACATTAATAATAATTAATAATTAATAATTTTCATGGGATTTTTTTCCTAATGTTCATTCTGAAGCTTGCCAGCCACAGTTTGGCCATGGCCCCTTGATACACTGCTCGGTGTTACTCAGCACCATCTGGTTTCATCATCCTTGTAACTGCCCTTCAAATAGAAATGGATTTAAAGCAAACCTCTCAACCTTCCCTTTGCCAGACTAATCAAGCTCAGCACCACCAGTCTCTCTGTGAAATTGTATTGTCCATGCCCCACTGCTAGGATTGCTGTCTGCTGGATCCCCTGAGGTTGCTCTGCTTGTGTAATGGGCTCTGTGTGTGTGTGTGTGCAAAAAGTGGACATGCTGGTCCATCTGGGGCATCACCAGTGCTGAATGCATATATAAAAATGATGTATCTGCACCTATATATTGCTACACTTTTAAGTGACAGAAGACAAGATCAAAAAAGCACCTTTTTGGAAAGAAGGTGGTGAATTTTGGGTTTGCTTTGTAGCTGTAGCCTAAGACAAAGTATAAGACTGGCCCCAATAGCATTGGTCTTCTCAAGGGGGTTTAGCTGAAGGCTGGAAAACTCCGTTGTTCCATAGTAGCCAAGATGTTGACCATGATTTGGCTCCCCAGTAGATTTGTCAGACTTAGAGTAACATTAAGCTACTTGAAGGTAAGGACTCTAAATTTTATTAAGAATGGAAGAGACCCTTACTTGCTGCAAACAAACCAAATTACATTTAGTTCAGGGTGTACCCAGTGATTTACCATGTAAATAAAAGTTATTTCAAGGTTTGCTTTTCAAATTTGAGGACTATCAGTACAATAAGGAAACAAAGTATTTTTAATCAGGAATTCCTGTTGCATATGCCTTGCTAACATGCACAAAGCAATGGTAGTAACAACAAAAATCAAAATAAAGCACCTCCAGGAAAGCACTTGGTAATAGGTGAAGGACTGGAAAGGTACTAATCTGCAAATATTTCAGTATTAAAAATGTGGGTTTATATTTTTATTTTCTTGTCTTCTCTTACGGTTCAAAGTTTGTATAATGAAGAACAATAATGATGGTTGAGATAAAGGTATTTGACATTACTGGGTTCATTACCTTCCCCTCTGAAATTCTCATTCTGTCTTTAGTGTACAGCTCATTTATTACCTGGGCTTGAATTCTATTTATTAGAGCAACACCAAGGTTATGTTAGTTCTGTCATCTGCAATATGATAGGTTCTACATTATTACACATAACAAGATGACCAGGGATTTCAGAAAAAAAAAAAATTCCCCTCCCCTCTCTGCTCCCATCACAGATGCCACCATTAAATACAGAACCTTTCAGGAGAGATCATTGCTTGTTTGATGCAGTGGATGGAAATTCTCATTTCAATCAGGTAGTGAACCTTCAAAGGAAAGGATCATCAGGAGGAATGGGAGAGACCTTGATATATCAAAACAAGCCTTTAAATAATAAACACACTTCAAACCCAGGGCTTATCCTGCATATAAAGCATAAGGACTATGAGCAAGTCAATGTGAAAGATATTTACAAGGCTATTTTCTATGCAACACAAAATGGGCTACTTTTACACTCATATATAAGGTATATTTTCATCATGAATCACTGAAAAATAGTTTCTCTTCTCATGAATCCAAAAGAGGATTTCTGGTTTTATCCCCACATTTTGGCACAGAAAACTGATAATTTTTTGAAACTGCCAGCATAATAATGGGCAGAAAGAATCTAGACACCATGAATCTTCCTCAATATGCTTAATGGGTTTTGTCTGTCCTCTCTGCATCTCCAGCTCAGCTGGTTCAGAATGAAGAAATGAGAAGCATTCTAACATTGGCTTTCTTTCCCTCTGGGTGTAAGTTTGTTTTTAAACAAGTCAAAGAGAGACTTTCTGCTGACTTCAGAGTGCTTTTGGATTTTGTCCAGTCCAACTGGGTTATCTTCTTGGACAATCTTTGGAGAATACAGATACAGGTTGCCCTGTGCTCCACTTTTGGCAGCAAGCTCTTGACTGGCCAAGCAAAATTAGATCTTGTTTCTTATAGTTTATTTCAAATCCCCATAGCTTCCTCCAAAGAAGAAGGAACATTTGACGTGTTTTCTTGTACAAAAGAAAAACATGCCAAATGTGCCCAACTTGTGGTCCAGGACCTCTTACATTTTACATGTAAGAAAATATTGCTGTGTGTCCCATTCAGAGTGAGTGTCTAGAGAAATGTGGTGAAAATATTATAAGACACAGCAAAACAGATCCTTGGTTAATGTTAAGTGGGCTTCAGATGCAAAACAGGTACAGCTTTGGAAGAGATTTAAAGGTTGATAAATAGTGCATATGCTCCAAGTAAAGACAGACCTGTGGAATTTCTCCCATGAAAGGAAGAAAATATATGCTGGATGTCAAGGTCAGCATTAATGGAAGTGTGTAAGCACAGGGTATCAATAGCTTCATAGATTATTCATGCATAAAAAGAATAAAGAAACATCAAGGATAGGCTTTGAAAGTAAATATGGGAAGATTCTTTACTATATGAAATGGAAAGAGGGATCATAGACATGAGGTACCATAACAGAGGTGATTGATCAAAGCAGTGGATATTTTTGTAGCCCCATTTGCACCGGCCCGAAAGGGAGAAGAAAATGGGATTCTCAAAGCCCAAATAAAAAATGTTTCTCTCTATCACTCCATTTTCTGTTGGCTGTGGGTCAGTTTTTATTATCCATCATAAGCTATGGCTATTGGATGCACTCCAGGTTGGGGCTTCTGTAATTTCAGCAGAGCAGTAAAAATAGAATGAAGGAAAGAAAAATTGATTACAGCTTGAAGGCTGGATATATAAAACTGATAGAATATTCAGGGATATTCACACTGCCTAACTTTTAGACTAGTAAGTCTAAGTTCAAGCTAGGAAATGAGACTCTGGGAGGAGAGCAGACCTCTCTAGGGTTTTTCAAATGATGATTCACAGGACCTTAGTCACATTCATTCCTGTTTTGTTTCTGTTTTGCCCTCACAAAAGACCTTTGAGTAGCTAAGAAGTCTACAGGTCTAATAGTAGCCATCTAAGGCAGGTGGAGTGAACTGTTTTCCTTGTCTCTCTCCGAGCTTCTATTTCATGCAGCAACTGTAAGTAAGTAGTTTTCATTCAGATCAGATGTTACTTATTACATTTTCTTCTCCCTGAGTGTCGAAAGAAAAGAGAGGACTTTGTAGCACGCATTTCATTTTATTAAATTGGTAGATTATCTGCAGAAACAAATCTTATTGGGAGATTCAGGCATATTGATTGGCTAGACTGAACAGAAAAACATGCAGATTAATGTATGAACAATATACACTGAAGAGTGAAAATGAGCATAGAAGATGTTTTCCTCCTGGCTTTTTTTGAGAATTATCTCTGTTTCTCCAGACGGTATGGGATGCATCCCTCTCACCACGACACAAAGTGTTATACTGGCATAAGCTATTTCACCTTATTTGTCTAGTTCTGCAACAAAATTAATGAGAGAAGTTAGACCTATATTATCTTCAATTTTATTAATTAAAATTTTATGAATAACAACCTCCTTGTCTTCCTGCTATCCTAACCCCAAATCGCAACTACACAGAAAATCATGAGACTACCATTTTTCTCCCTTTTTGTCTTCCACTAAGCATTAAATTCGTTACACAGAGGTAAATTTTCCTGTTGGAAGGTCTGAAGAAGGCGGTAGGATCCTTTTTTTGTGGTCTGTAAACTCAGTATTTGAATTCCTAAAATGCACAAAGCAAAACAAGACTTCAGCAGACCCTACCTCCCCTCTAAAATGCCCAGATTTATCCCAAATACAAAACAGGTCAATATGAAAACAGCTGTTTGAGTGAAAGGGAATATTTGATGGAGCCAAACTCCACTACTCACACCTTTTTTTCTGAAAAGACTTATAAGTTACATAAAAGTTGTGATGGGCTGTTTTTGACATGGCACTAGGAAGAGGAGTTGCTTGTTGTAATGGTCATGAGTTTCTAAATGAAAGCAGGTCTCAGCTGAACTAGCTTTTACCCTTAAAAGTCAGCTAAGAGCTGCAGAACAAAGGCGATTTTCTTATAATATCATATTGTGGGATGCATTACCAGATTTTTTTGAGAGGAAAAGACACAGGGAGACTCAGTTGAGCATTTTACTGCATATGAGCCTAAAAAATAAAAGTGGATTTTCAGTACTAAAAGGACAGCTGAGTGCATTGGGCTTGCAAGTCTCAGAAAAGCCCTTTTTATTAAGAAAAATAATCCCTTTTTATTGTATTGCAGAATCCCATCATCCCACAGTTTCTTATCTTGTCCACTTTATAAGCATTCCCATGGAATTACAACACCGAAAATAATGAAGTGCTTTATTGAGGTTAGGATGATAATTTCACCGGGCCAGATAGCAGTGGGAGGGTACTGAGTCTCAGGGTGAGACATACAGATCCACTTCCACAGCAGGAGGGGCACCAGCTTCTGGGTCAGCTTCAGTGCATCTCTGTGCAGCCAGGTAGCATGCTGGAAGGACTGGGAATACAGGAAAAAGACAGGATTGCTAAGAAAAAGACAGGATTGCTAAGAAAAAGACAGGATTGCTGTCCCATGACGTGCAGCTATTCAATAGCCTAACAGAAGGGTGTAGCTCCTGCAGGTGCTGTTGGCTGTACCAGTGGTACACAGCAGTTTCAGAAGACAGGGGAAAATGGTGCATCCTCGCTGCCCCCTCACATCCCCAGATGGGCCCTGGCAGGTGACCTGGTTGCAGGTGATCCATCACATTTGTACAGGGACAGATGGCAACTGGCTGCCAGGAGGATTCCGCTGACTTGAGACCCCCTCCCCTCTCGGGTGTGACAGACTGGCAAGGATTTAATGTCCCTTCAGAGAGACTTTGAACACTCCCACTGCCCATTAATAGCACAGATGGGAAAGCATCTTCTGCCTGTCTATATGGCATTAGGACAGAAGCCAGAAGTCCAGACATGAATCAAAGCAATCCAATGGGTTTGCTGCATAATTCCAAGGTGCTCCTTTACAGCTCTATCCACAAGGTCTTCAGTAGGTAGACCTGAAACTGCTCTGTGGGTCACAAATGGGATGGCTTGGCTCTTAAATGAAGCATTTCTGAGCCAAACACAGTATTATGCTTGGAGGTGGCTCAAGTTCTGTTGCTTAAGCTCAGGAACACTGAAGGACCTCTCTGTGAAAGATACAGCTGACATGTCTGTTTCGATGCCAACATAAAAGAACCCACCAAAAATCTTAAGTGTTTGAAATTGCTATGTTATACCTTTTACTTTTGTCCCTATACCCATCTGAGAGTACCACACCATCATTCCTGCCAGTGCTGTAGTCCACAACCCCTCCCAAAACTGAGAGGAGAGGAGAGGAGAGGAGAGGAGAGGAGAGGAGAGGTTTTCTTCCATTTTTTATGGATCTGTATTTAAAAAAATTCTATTTTCTCTCATTAATATTACTTGAAACTCAGAAGCCAGAACACCACATTAATGCAGCAGCAATGGGAAGAATATTAGTTAGTTCAGGGAACAGGAAATATGACACCATTATTCTGAAGGTGTAAAAAAACATACAAAAGAATAATGAATGCAAACTCCCAGCTTTTCAGAACTAAAATATTTGTCACTGTTCTAGCAATGAGACAGTGTTCTGTAAAATGCTTTGCAAAATCTCATATTCAGAATAGGTGCGACATTTACACTAAAGTTTTAAATATGAGATTAATATCAGCATCCTTCTTCAGTGGAAAGCTTCCACTTGAAAATCAGACTGTTAAAGAAAAAAATGCAAATGTTAAATGGTTGTTAAAGTGATTATTAACATGAGACTGGTTATACAAGTCTACAGCTGAATAGGAAAAAATATAATTATAATTAAAATTATTTAAAATCTTATTTAAGTATTTAAGTTGTTAGTTTCTTTTTACATTTCTCTCAGGAAAAATCACAAAGAGACTCTTAATTTACTTTCTCGGGTTATCAGTAAACAAAACTCGTTTGAGCAAAGAACCACAAAAGCTGTCCTATAAAATAAATTCTAAGTCTAGGAAACAGAAAATGAAACTGAGCATTTCCATTAGATCATTTCATTAATTAAACTTAAATCAACCCTACATCAGACATGCAGGATCAGGTCTTGGTACACAGCAGACAGACCTTACTCAACTCTGTCAGCTGAGCTGGTGGTAATTGCTAAAGGTAATCTCTGCATTTATAAGCAGACAAATGCCTCTCATTCAGATGCCTCTTAGTGCATATTTAGGGATAGGAATAACCTTGATTTAAACTCCAGTACCATGAGGAACATTTTCCTGAGTGATTTTATTCTGTTCAGTGGACTAACGTTGGTGTTGAAACAAAATCTTCTTCTGCTTCATTGATAAGAAATTTTGGTATTTTTATCCTAACTTTCTCTGTAAAAAATTTTAATGAAGCACACAATGTAGCTGGTAATTTCCTACCACTGCACATCCATCTAAAAGCTTTTCTCTGAGGCTGTGCTTTCCTGTTCTCTGCTCTGCTGCTCATTGTATCGCTGGAGTTCAGCAAATGTCTACTTGAGCAGATCAAAGCATAATCTTGGCTTTTGTTGCTTCTCTGTGGTTTCTGGTGCTTAAGTTAATCCTACTTAAACTAAGTGGTCAGAGATTTGGGAGATTTGAAATACAAAATAGATTCTAACCTTGAGATGGATTAGGGCTGTCAGATGACACAGAACTGTCATGTAGGACTAATATTATGAAAACAAGAGCTGAAAATACTGTTGTAGTGTAGCTGACAGCAGGGATTTATCCTAAAAGAGACATGGATGTGTTTGATTAAAGCAGCTCCTTAGTGAATATGTAGGCTGAATGCCTTGAAAGGTTATTGATTATGTATCTTAAGTCAAAGATACGGCTTCTTCCCCAGGAGATTTGTTTTTTCTTCCAGTAAACACAATAGTCTTCAGAAAATGGATACAGTCTTTCACAAAAGCACTTTATTCTGTATGATAAGGAGAGGATTAACTTGCATTGTAATTACATATATATGATTTTTTATTCAAAAACCCTGCTTGTCTTATGGGTTATTTTCAAATAATAACGATAAACTTATTTACTAGGATCCAAAGTGGCAATCTAAGCCTCTCAAAAGGGAGAGGACACTCAATTTGCTCTTGTTGACTTATTCAGAGGGCAGGGACATGCTGACATTGTAGACGATGGGTCTTGGTTGAAAGAGTGGTCAGAGGCTGGTTTATGGACAGGTGTTACTGTGCAGCTAGCCAGCAGAGACCACACTCAGGAAAAAAGCTTTCTGAACATTTCAAAAATATTTCTAGGCTGATTTTCCTTTTAATTATGAAAATGTTTTTCAGGTTTTTTTCAATACTTTTTTTTTTTTTTGTAACACCCCTTTTTGACATAGAAATATTTGCCATGACCAGCCTTCATTCTGCTCTAAAGAACCGGACTTGGTATGGTTTTATCATCAACCAGCAGAAATCAGCATCCACCACTGACTTAAGCATTTTCTGGAAGCTTGGGCAGTTGTCACTTCCCTTACAGTCCACATCAGAAATGAAATGACAGTGACATCAGCACTGACAAGGTATGTGGCAGCTAAGACAGTGATGCCCATGTCCTTCCACCCTCCCCGTGGTGTTGCAGGGGCACCCACGAGCCCAGCAACCCTCACAAACATGGGGCAGGAGAGCAGTCACCTCCCAAAGACCTGCAACAGGCATGAACTAGGACTGAACCATCCCTCCTACAACCACATATAACTCATATCTAGCCTTGGATTCTTCAGGGAGAGAGAAACCTGGGGAAAGGAGAGGCAAGGAATTGGCTCTAAATTAGGTGTCTCAGTACATATTTTTTATTAGGCTGGAGAGCAGGCATTTACTTTGTTTTCCTTTTGCTTTTAAGCATGAAACCACCAAGCTATGCTGGAGCACCCCTCTTATCCCTCCCCTTTTTTGGGCAGACTGTGAACTCAGTTCTTGAAAGAGCAAACCCTCCCTTTATAGTACAGATAGATCCAGGTACATGTGCCCCTGGTCATGCTTGCAGTTTTCTATATCAGAAACACATTTTTGTCCGAGACACTTATTTCCCGAGAAGGCAAATTCAAGCATAGCTGCTTCTTGATACTAAAAAAAAAAAAAGAAAAAAAGAAAAAAACAGAAACCCCTCCAAAACCGACCTTTTGTACTGCGAGCATTACAAAAAATCCATTCTCTGCTTTTTTAATCTGGCTTCCCCTTCAAGAAACAGGTCTAATAAAATGCAACAAAACAATACGTGCAGAGGGCTCCCATCCTCCTTATTCTCTGCAGTTTTAAAGAGTGACAGCTAAGTAGTCTTTTTCAGCCTTGCTACAGCTTACTGCTGTATAGCTAGTTTGGGAAGCAGAGGGATAATGAGGTATCAAAGTAAAGGAAGGATCTACTTACATGAAACAAAAGTGCAAACTGCATAGAAGAGAGAATACTTATGACAGAGTTGTCTCCAGTCTGCAGACAATTATTTATTGTCATAATCTCTAGTCTTGGGAAAAGTACAAGCTGCAGAGAAGACAGGGACCCTGAACACACCCCAGCTCTGTACCTGCAGCAGCTCATTACCTTTGCCAAACATGGGCACAAGCTGCTCCAGCTCATGCTTTGGGACAACAGCTGCTCTCTGCCCATTTGCCATCTCTAAGAGTGAAGGCTGGGATGGGGCAGAGCTGAGGACCTCTCTGCCACCTCACTTCTACAGTGTGGAAGCATGAGGGCTAAAGACTCTTACTTTCAAAATACACTTTGAGAATGAACTAGGTAAGCATTTTCTTTTAAGCTTTTTTCATCTTCTCCCAAGCATTCTTCACTGAAGCTCTCTTTTGGATGAATAAACAGTAAGTTGGAAATATTTTACCTGATGATATTTAAGCATCCTTAGTTCCTGGTACAAAATCTGATGGATGAATCGTTACCAAACCATAACGGCTAAGTGGCAATGCTAAAAAACAACTGTCTTTATTGATCCTACTGTTCTTCTCCAGACTACAGGAACAAAAAGGATTTATATCATGTTTGCTAACACATTAATATACTTTAAGCAGCTGTTATCACCTCATGTAGACAAAGAAAATCATATTGGAAAAGATGTAATGTGGTCATGATCAATTAGGCAACAGATTTACACTCTGAGAGTTCAGGGCCAGACGCTTCCTAATTTAACATAACTCTCATAATTTCACAGAGAAAAGAACACCATAGTAAGAAATATCAATATGGCAAAACAAATTTATTTCATTATGACAAAATCCCTTTTATGTCTGTTAAGCTGACAATCATGTCAGTCAGGGATGCAGGACCAAAGACAACATTCCCTTGAATATCTGGGCAAGCTGTCAATACTTTCAGCCTTTATGTCTCTGCTTTCGAGTGTAAATAACAGCTTTCAAATGTGACTGCACTGCTCAAATACTAATTTCTGTTCATACACTTGGAAATGGAACCAACAATTAAGGATGTTTTTCAAAGATCACCTAAGTAAGTGGACATTCCTAATAAAAATATTCTGGAAATAAAAACAATCCCATGTAATGAGTAAGACCTCATTAAGAATGAACACAATTTGAACTGTACATGTGAATCACATTCCCTTTTCCTTCTTTAAGAAATATCAGCAACAAATTCTTGGAAAAAAAGATGATAATGAACTTTCAGATAAATTATTTAAGACAGATCCTTCAACTAGCTTTGCTTATAAGGATTAATTACTAACTTTGAGGATGACAAGTTTGGTAACAGGTATTATTAATTGCTATAGCTAAAAATTTTTTGTCCTATTCATGAAGTACAGCATGACTATTTTTAGATATTAGACTAAGAAAAACATGTTATTTATTAAATGATAAATACAAGCAAGTTGTAATTTGGTTTATATTGTAATATGTTCTTAATATAGGGCATGCATCCTTCCTTTAATTTGAGGACAAGGCTTGAAATGATTTTAGCGATGTAGGTTTAAGTCTTAGATCAAAATGGCCTTCCAGTGAGAAATTTCAAATGATGTTAGGTTTCAGGCTTTCTGAATTATCTGTCCAGTTTTTGTTTGATGTCTTTTTATACATTTTTGAAAGGCAGTCTTTGAAATGTGTAAATGGCTGAAATCTTTGTATCTGTAATCTTGTTTTTGTCATTTGTTATCTTTTAGATCAGGGTCTTTTTTTTCCTTTTTTTTTTTTTTAATGAAAGAATCTTCCAATCATAGCAGAACAAAATAAAAGGAGAGTAAAATTAACCCTACAGTCCACCTCAGGCTGCCACTACCATTAACTTTCCCATTTCATCCCACCTTCTTTGTTTCCCTCTTTATGCATATGGAGACATGTTTTGGGTTTTGTTTTCACATATTCAACCATAATTAGGACAATCCTGTGGTATCTTATCAATTGCCAGTAATTTGAATTTTATATCTGATTACCTTCATATCAGAATGTTGATTAAAAAGTGGAACATAAACCTCTTATGCAAGGGATGGATGATACTGAAGTCAAGATAAAAGAAAAGTATCAGTGACAATACTTTGGTTAGGAGTTAGATGCTTCCATCAGTGAGAAAGCACAATTTTGTTGCTACTTGTTAGTATTTATATCTTACATGCTGCCAAAGAACAAGTTCTACCACTGCAATTCTGACTCCCACTTGTAATATTAATCTTTCATTATCCTTTTTGAGAACCTTCCTGTCTTGTCACAATTGAATGCTATGCCAGATGCAGAGAAATACTTACTCTGGGAAGAACTTTATGATGAAGAGATGTGGGCAGGTTTAAAATCCTAAAGGGAAGCCTTGTGTATTGTAGTGTGTGGATTATTGATCCGTGGGAATAATAAGATACAAAACCTTTGGACAAAACAGTTGAACTAAGAACTGTTCAGATTAGTTATCCCACACTATTGACACGTTTGGGAAAAAAACTCTGTCCACAAGGAGCATAAAAATCAGAGATTTTTCATTCCAAAATGCATGAAAACCCTCTCAGAAATGTTAAAAATGGCAACCTTTGTTTTTTGGAAAAGAATCAAAATGGCCAGGGTTTCTTCATATTATATTTTGTTGGAAGTCATGTTTCAATTCAAGTTTGTNGAGAGAATAGAAATTCTTTTGACCAATTCATATATATAAACCAGTACAATATATATTATATTGAAAAATAAATATAGAAGTAATATTTTAGTAATGTTATATTTTCTATATAAATATTTTATCAAATTATATATAAATTAGTTTAAATTATACCATGATTTGTTAATAGCATATGTATTATATTATTATCTATACATTTATATACATAAATTGGTCATAAGAGTACCAATTTTTTATATAGAAGCAGTATTATTGCCTTATTTTTGGATCTCATCCAACATAATAAGCATTTTTTTCAAATGTTGTCTACTTGATTTTTTCAGCCCAGTGTTTTAATGGATGCAAATGTGGCATGAATAGCTCACAAATGATTAATGGATAATATTTAAAGATATAAATAACAAAAGCAATTTAAAAAGCCATGATAGATTGTCTTTTTCATAAATGAAACCACTTTTGCTTTATGCACTATGCTTTACAGATTAAAAAGGTTATTGTACATTGGGAAAAAATTGATATAAACTCACATATATTAGAAAAAAGAAACAAATGAAATAACACAATTGACAGTACAAAGCTATCTGAATGCATTTTAAAACACAGAGAGGATTCTGTAGGGTAGGGTTAATAAATCTAATTTGATGATATGAACCTTACTGACATTAGAATTATGTCAATAAACAAACTGGAAGGATGGTAGAAAAGAAAAACTGAAGTTGTGAAGTCTCTGAATCCTCTTTGTATATCCTGAAGGATGCAGTGAAAGGCATTGCTGAAGGGATCGAATCACTCTTCATACTAAGCAATCCTTGGCCACCTCATATCAGATTCAGGCCTGCCTGGTAGAGTCATAGCCAGTTTCTTTAGTGTAAAAGCAAGTCAGAATAAAAATAAGGCTCATAAAACTCTGACATGCTGTGAAAGCTCCCAAAGTTGACGTTAAAAGAAAGATTTAAGCAAATAAGCAATGTGTGCCTTTCCATACCCTTGAATTTGCTCAAAAGTGTAACAGTCACTATTCTGTAGCCCTGGTGTATGGGTAATGGGACATTAGTTACACACAGTTTCCAGAGTGCTTTCATATAGCAAGAAAGTTCAACAGTGGTCAGATTTCTTTCAAGAGAGTTGTTTTCATTCCTAATGTGCACAGGTCACGACTGAGAGTCACCCACGGACTGCCAGAAGTGTTGCACTGCCATAGTATGAGCAGTGCGCGCCCACAGGCAGGCGAGGAGAACAAGTTCTGGGCTCTGAACCTGAAGAAATGCCCAATCATCTCTTTAGAGAGATTTTTCATTTGTTCAATGCCAAGTACCTGAAAAATTCTGTAAGGGTCAGAGTAAGCAGCAGCAGCACATGGCTTCTCGGAAGGGATTTACATGGCAAATGCTAATTATTACATGCCAGTCAATTTAAAGGCAAGATGTATTTTTCCTTTTTCTCCTTTCTGAGTTGGTGCAGCTATGCCCAGGAAGCTAAGGTACCTTACCTTGCCAAACTGGCCCTTCAGTAAGAGGCCTCGTTACCTTGCTCAGAGGTTAAAAACAATGCCCATCAGTCTAAGCCATGACTTCCTGGCAGGACTCAAAGGAAGAGGTGGCCAGCACGGCCCAGGCAAGGACAGATGTATGATTCCCAGCCTGTCCTGTCGCTCGGCATCCTTCCAGAGCAAACCAAGATGTGTGGGGGCTGCAGTCTGGTGGAGCCCACTGTGCTCCAAGTGTGGCTGAGGTGGGCACCTTCAGGGGGCAAGTCATACTTGCCAGATGCCGGGCTTGAAAGGACACACCATTTCTCACCTGCTGGGTTGTAGCCAAACCTGGGACACCCCTCTCAAAGAAGGAATGATTTGCAGATTCTCATTTCTCCAATGTTTCGCACAGCAGGACCCTAGAGGTATGTGACAGCTGATAAAGAAATGCTGTGTTCCTTTGAATCCTTCACAGTCTGGATGTGTGTTGTGGCTCTGCTTTCAAAAAAGCAGCAGTTTGCTACTTCTGTGGTGAATTGTACAGCTAAAAACACTTCCTAGCTTTTGATGAATGCTCTTTATAGCTGTTTCATCATCTTTTGATGAATCCTTTCATGAGAATAGATAAATATTGTACTATTTTATTTTCTTGACACAATCTTTGTTACATGAATGAGGCAGTAACTTTTAATGTCTTAATGTCTGTGAATTATAGAAATCTGCTTTTAACTTTCTGACCTTTTTCAGTGGGCTGTGTTTCCAATAGAAGGCCATTCTACTCTGTTTTATCTGCTTCACTTAATTTGTGGGGAAGAGACAGGCATGTTCAAGTGCAAACAGTAGAAAGTACTTACTATTTTGCGCTTACAGGGTGGTATTTCATGAGTGATATACAGCATTAACATGCTGATGCTCTAGCAGATGAAAAAATAGATCATACCAGCAGAAATGTATTCCCACAGCAACAGGAAGATGCAGCGCATTCCTACTGCAGGTTTGTCATGAAGCTGAGACAGAAAATCCTGCACTTCTTCCTAGATGAAACACAAATATATCTAAATATCTTCTGATATAAATATAACCAGTTCAATTCACATTGAATATAAGATATGAGGTTTAGAGATTATGGGGTGGTTCATATTCCTAAACACTGGAGTAAACAGTAGGTAGATTACCAAACCCCACAACTTGTGCTTTCTTATCCTCTTCAGTAGGTCACAAGGAAATCCATTAAACTCCTGAAACAAGCCATGGGACAGAAAAGTGAACTCATCATTTGTCACTTTAATTGTATATCTTAGCATTTGCAATCAACTACTCACCCAAAAACAAACTCTGTGCTGCCTATTTATTTTTAGCCACTGCACAATTATCACTCCTTTAAATATTACACCTGTAGTGCCTTTTCCTTTCAATCTGTTTCTTGATCTTTCAGTCTCCTTGCACCTTAAATATGCTCCAGAATTTCTTTTTCCCTTTTTTCTTCCTTAATAGTTTCAAGTTTCAATAACAGTTACTGACAACAGTCTAAGTCTTAAGACTACCATTTATTTTCAAATTGGACATGAAAGGATTTTTCAAGCATGCATAATTACACAGCCATTGTACTAGAAAAGAACAAGGATACAGTGCTATTTTGCCTGTGTATTTTCCCACATTCCAGATAGATAGGCTGGGTCTGTATTTGCGTATCCTTTCTGGATTTTTCTTCAATAAAATACATGTAATTTTTTTTGGCACTGACTCTCAGCTTTCCACAGGAAATCTAAAGCATAAGCACTCCTACCCGATGCTGCTACATCCATGTGGTTAATCCTATAGAAGTGGAGTGTAGGTGTTTGGACAGTACTACCCCATCTACAGCTCCAGCACTTTATTTAGATAACCCACCACGTACCCAAATTTCCCAATCCTCTTTCATCCCTTTTTCTGATGTGAATGTGGATGTGTTTGGCTGGCAGGATGCACAGGTAGAACACTCACATCTGCTGAACCACAAGTGACACACCTTAAGTAAAGCCCATTGAGAGGGAAAAACATATTGGATGTTTATTTAAAGGTTGTTGAACTGAGCTCTGCATCCACAACATTAGCTGCTAATATTATTTCCCCAGTCTGCGGCTTTAGGAAAGACCTTTACAGGAAAATTTACTGCACACTGCTTTAATTCCTTGTAAACCAAAAGCAAACAGTTTAATCCTCGATGGCATTACTTACGCTTTATTTGTCAGAGGGAAACAGAGAGGCGTAATTAACTGTCATGTTTTGCATGGCCAACTGGCTCTCAGAGAAATAAAATAAATAAGGGAGAACATGAAACTTAAGGCCTGGTGGTGCCCCCATAACACATCCCAGACTGAAGCTTTTAATTTGAATTTGAATGATGTCTTCTATCCACAAGGTTCTCCCAGTAGGATCGCAAAAGAGAGAAGTCTTTTATTCCTGTGACCAACACTCTTCCCACTTTCTTAAACATGTTCAATTTGAACCTTAAAAATGGCATTTGAATCTTCTTACAAATTAGTGTAATGAAGCAAGGGAAACAAATCACATCTTTTCCAAAAATCTGCCACAGCTTTTTTACTCAAACATCAAAATCTCCTATTTTCTATACACCAGATGGCAATGTCTTCAGACAACTCCCAGCCTCATAATGACAGAGCATTGTGGTGCTACATGCACCCCTGATTTAAATCCCAAACAGTCTGGGTTTTTATTCAGATCATCAGAAAACGATGTTCCAGTAGAGAAACAGCCAGACGACTGCCTCACATCTTTAAATCTGGAGACTATAACAACATATGCCACAGCCAGTTTGGACTGCTGCTGGGAGAGGTGGCCAAGTTCCCAGTTCTCTGCAAAGAGTTCTTGCACCAAGCAACTATACATAAGACAACACATTTTTACTGTATTTATGTAAAACGGAGGAACAATTCATCATCTTTTAGGACTAGATTTGTATTCAGGCCTGATTATCAATGGTACAAACGAAGAAGCTTTCATGAATTTGTGTGTCCGTCAGACATGAGAAAACAGAAGGTGTAAGAAAAAGAAGGAAAGAAACTTTCATATTTTTGAACCTGATTCAGCGCATTATGAACATCACAGCAGGTTCCCTCTTGAGCAAGGCATGACTCACCTCCCTTGCCCACACCTACTGCCTCTACCCTGCATGACATTAAATAAGCATCTGCAAAAGTGCTAGTTACTAACAGAAATTCAATTCATCACACAGAAGAGTGAAAAGAAATATCAATCTTTTTAAGCTTTTGTGTTTCTTCTTCCAGCCCCCACCACCTCTTTTTCTGGCTCTTAATTTGAATAGATTTGCATTTGAGGACCTTTCAAGGAAGATAAATTGAATCAGGTGCCCACATCTGATTGACATTCACCATACTGGTTTGAAAATTGTCACAAAAGACATTGAAGGAATCAGCACATCTGATTCTTTTTTGACACCTTTCTTTCTTACATCATTTTCCTCCTGCTCCAGTCAAAGACTTTCTCCTCTTGACTTCTGGATTGTCCTTCACCATCTTCTGCTGCAGTCTCTTCTGTTCTGAGCTCCCAAGTTTGATTTTTAAATTGGCTTTGGTTCTATCAGACTTCCTCTTATAACTATCTATAACTGTTTACTACTATGTTATGTAACTTACTCTCTTGTTACCCCTGCTGTTAAACATGGATGTCTTATTTTTAGGTGCAAATTTTTGTCTCCCAGGTTTGGGAGCTTTTCGCATGCTTTTAAAACAGAAGAGCTCTCTTTGATAGCAGAGACAAGTCTGCTGCCTTTTACCCAGACAAAGTGGGAATTAAAGGCAGCTGTAGACACAAGTGGAGACCTGAGTCTGATATCCAAGGCTACTAACAAAGTACTGCAAATAGTGAACACTTGATGCAGACTGAAGAACAGGTCAGCCCAGAAAAACTCAGAGAAAATGAGTTGTAGGAAAGAAACTGTAGACGTACTTATATAATTAGGAGCCAAGAGATGTGTTGTTTGAAGTCCTTCTAATAGAATTAACTTTAGAGTCCCTGACAAGGGCGACAAATAGGCTGGAGAAACTTCAATGTCAGAGCAAATGGCTAAGCTGGCCAGGTCTACAGAACATTTCAGAGAAGATATATTTGGATGTATTTACTCCACTAGACATATCCGAGAATGGGGAAACCTGTTCAACTTGTGTGTGTGCATAAGGCATCTGTGACACCCAAAATAAGATGGCAATGGGCAATAAGATGAGCACTTACTTCCCTGTTCCATCATTTGGTTTCATTATCTGAGGCACCAGTCATTGTGTGTAGTGAGCCTGATGAGAACCATGTCACAGGTTATCCCTCTCTCTTTCCTCAATGGAAAGGCATTTTGTTACTTTCATTATAACACATTTAATACATTCATTAAATATAGGAGAACCACAAGAATTTCTTGTCCTTCACATGTTCCCTACACACCTGCCCCCATCCCTAGCCTTTCTTTTGCCATCGGAGATTTCTAAAAAGACTTCCCTTCCATTTAGAAGACACAGCTGTTTCCTGAGGAGTAACACACACATGAAATACACTAGAAAAAATATGATTTCAAGAGTCATTAGAATCTTCAAAAGACATCTCAATTACTTATTTAGTGAAGAAAGCAAAGGGAATAAGCAAATTAAAATGAGGAAATCAAAGAGAAACCAGCCTAGTGGAATCCCTGTGGTCTTTCTTGTTTGTTATTACTTTTTAACAAATGTATTTGAACCACTTTTTTCTACTGTAATTCTTCAACAATATTCCATCAGGATGTGAGAAACCATTCATTTGGGCATGAAGAATATGTTTCATTTCATTTTACTTCATTTCATTATTTAGTACATTTGGAAGAGATTTATCACGATTAATCTCAAGAGGAAGAAAATGAATTAGATACCTTTGGTGTAAATCAGCTTCGTAGGTGATGAACTCAACAGTTTTGTCTGGCTAATTAGAAAGGCAAGTTTCCACAATGTGAATCCCCCTCTCTAAAACCTGTGCTTAAAACCCTATTCCTCTTCAGGACTTTAAATTGAAAAAAGTTCTTAATTTTAAGTTATTCATGAGCTTTGGCACTGTTTAGAAGGATGACAGACTTAGGTACATCGAAGTGCCTTTCTGAGGTCTAATTTTTTTTATATTATAGTGGCCATCATTCTACCCTCCAACCACAAGTTGTTTGTCTTTATACCTCTTTAAAGGTATAAAACTTTATACCTCTTTAAAGTTCTTTTTTTTAAATCTGACTTTTTGCAGTTTCTAAGGACATAATTTGGCTGGCACTGCTTGCACCAGAATCCCCAGTTCATGCAGACACAGCCTTTATCCTTCCAGGGCCCCCACCACAAGACTTCATTTGCACCTCAGTGACATTCCATGACCACATCCATCTTGAAGGTGGTGCTGGCACTTTGAGCCCAGTGCCAGGTGAGTGAAAGCAGTGTGAACACTCACAGCAGTTCACAGTTCACTGATGCCTGATCTTAACGAACTTGAATTGGTATTTCTTGCTGATGGCAGATCTTAGTGTACAGTCTGGTTTATTTAAAGGAACCAGTATGCATACTTATCATTTAAAGTGAGGCCTAAGATGGTGTGAACTCCATGCTTCAGTTGTAACAGATCCTCAGAAGGTTTTGAGACAAAGAAGTCCACGAAATTATGTGACTTTTACACTGGATTTAATCTGAATACTCCTTAAAATACAGCACTTCCATCTTTTTTTGCCTGATGCTTGGGAGGCCAGGGCTGTTCTCCAGTCTGAAGGCAATTTTCATTAATTCTATATTATCCTGTAATGGGATAAAATATTGTGAACAATATAACTGGATTTTTTTTCCCAGCTTCAATTTTGTCCCCAAAGGATATTTACTTCAACAAATAACGTGACATACACCTGGCTTGATCAAAAGAAATCAGTTTTTGATATTGAGGTTACAAGAAAAATTCTTCCTTCCCTGCCTACAACACATTTTACAGGGAATTTCATTTATCTATGCCTTGCCAAATACAAAATTTTCTACGTTATGAAAAGGTTTTGCCTTACTCTTCCTCTTCTTAGCCACCCCACTAATTGGTACTGAAGCTGCAGGGTGGGCCAGAATGGCTGTTTAGCAAATTGACCAGTGGCCAACTTTTACCTGGAATGAAAAAATTTACTAACAACTTGATTGTAATTGTGCTTACAATTCCTTTGAACCACTACACCATTCCAAAATGCAGGATCCCAATTTTAATTAAAAATTACTTAAACAGTGTCTAAATTGGTCAGATAAACTGAATCCCTAATGTGAAGTGTTCTTTGTGGTTAATGAACCGTTCCCCTGACAGTAAAAGCTTGGTACAAAATCACTGGTGTTAATAATGTGGTCCAATATTAACACTGTTCATTATAATGATGATTATTTCTTGTTACAGTACAGCTTAAAGGGAAAGATGATTCATTAATAAATTTCCATTGTTTTTTATAATTCTGATAACTACTGCCTCTCTTTTTTGTACCAGCACGATGTCTAGATTCAAAGGTTAAGCAATGAGTCCTAAATACCTGGTAGGCCTACTGCACACCTCAGGATACTGTATTCATGGAAATTTAAGAATGACACAGAATTGTTCTACAAGTCCCTGAGGTTTTATACATGAAATGTGGACGGAGTTTATGATATATTGTATCAAAGCTGATGCTAGAGCTTTGTAGCTTTCACACCAGGGAGAATTATTAATGCAAAAGGCTTGAAAATAATATGGGAAAATGAGAGCAAAGGGACATCTTTTCTGTGGAGATATTGAGCTTTTCCAGAAGTGTTTAGGTTGGAAAAGACCTTTAGGATCATTGAGTTCAACAATGAACCCAGCATTGCCAAGTCCACCACTAAACACTAGTTTATAGTGACTAGCGTCACTATATGTGACACTATATCCCTAAGTGTCACATTTACAAGTCTTTTAAATACTTCCAGGAATGATGACTCTACCCCAACCCTGGGCAGCCTGTTCCTGTGCTTGACAACCCTTTCAGTGAATAAGTTTTTCCTGATACTCAATCTAAACCTCCACTGGTGCAACTTAAGCCATTTCCTAATGTCCTATCACTTGTTACTTGGAAGAAGAGACTGTCCCTGCTTTCAGGTAGATATAATGGGTGATACGGTACCCCCTGAGCCTCTTTTTTCCAGGTTAAACAATCTCAGATATTGGGCTGACTCTAAGTGTGATTTTAGCCATGGACAAATATGTGTGTAAGTAGTAAAATATGTGATAAATATTTACTTTGCTTGTGCAACACCTTGACTAGTGCATGAGGACAGCCTTCCCCATGCTGAATGTACACAGTAGGAGCCAGGACTGCTGAACAGTTCCTCACATAGAAACCTCCTTTATTGAACTTTTGATCAATTTAATTCAAATGGATTGATTATAAAACTGCCTTAAAATCAGGGATATTTAGATATGTTATGTGCTTTAAATAGATGCATACATAAAGTACCATGTCTTGTTGAGTCTTTATAGTGTAGTAACAGGAAAGCAGTGTGTATCTATGGCTATTTCCAACAGGATAAATTGGATCTCACCTACTGTAGAATAGACAGAGCACAGGCAAAAATGGACAAACAGTTTCAGACTAAGAGACCTTCTTGCTAAAGGATCTGCCCTCAAATAGAAGCCAACAGTGAATGCCTGGAGTCATTCTAGCCTGACAATTTGCTAGCCCTTTTTGAAACTACAATCTACAGTTTTTAGATTTTCCAAAATAATATGCATATCTCCTCCTAAATTCCTTCAGATAACAACTCAGTTAAACAAGGTTTCTTCCCACTTATATGAAACATGGAATGCCCTGGTTAGATTAGTCTGAACTGTCCAGCCAAAGCATTTACTTGCAAAGCAGTCACCCACAAAAAAATACACAACTCTCTGTATTTACTTCAGTGACTTCCTAATCTCAGGGATGATATGTTTTAGAGATTCTTAGGGGTGTAAAGAAATGCCATTTGTGGCAGGAAACCTATTGATGGTGGCATGAAAATATAACACAAAGCTGAGGAAAGGTAGAGTGTGGCTGTGTGAGTTCAGCTGTGAAATCACAAAGCAGCTAGGTCAGGTAAAACCACTAGCTCTCTTTCTCATATATGCCACTGGCTATCACTAGATGCTTTATATAAAACAAGATATTGGCAAGAGATATCTCAAAAAGTAATTAGCCTGTATTTCAGAAATGATATAGGGCATCAGACTGCCCTGGACTGGAGTGCTGAGCACCTTCAGCTTCTTGGCTTCAGTAGGGAGAGGAGAAAGCAGAGTGCTGGCAGGCAGCCAGTGCAAGGTCTTGGTCTGAAGCAATTTGTATGAATGTAAGGCAATATAGGCTATGACTTCGAACTTCAACACATTAACCAGTAGGTATGGTTCAGTATATGTACTAACTAGAGGCCTGAGGCTTAACACTGAAATCCTTAAGACAAATTCTTGCAGATTAATAAAATAATGAAATATGACAGACACTTAAAGCCTTCCACAGACATATATCAGGGAAAAAAATCTTGATCTGACATCATTAACATAGCTATTCAAAGAGTTCTGGAGCAACTTGATGGAAAAATTGAAAATGGTTTGTCGCACCCCTTCTTGGAGATTGTTTCTAAATCTGCAAAATCTTACTCAGCATCACCAACGTTTCCCAGACAATTTCCTCAGAGACCTCTAAACTGCACCAGAGTCTAGCTGTTCTAAAATTCCATGTGGGAAACGTTTTCATTCTTTTATTTTTTCTCAAATATCACAAAACCTTCTATTTCCTCATCAACTTCATGAACATCTGTCCCAGCAGTAGCCTGTAGAATAAGTAAAATCCTTCCCCTGGTAGCATAGCAATGCAAGATATTTCCAATATTTTGCCTGTCCTCTATCACTGTGACCAAGATGAAAAACTGAGAGATAATAGACCTTATAAATGCTAGATGTCATTGTGATGTGCCACTGCTGTAACAAGACCACTTGTTTGGGTCTTTTCTGGTCTTCTCTGGAGGGCTGACAAAGTCCAGCTGGATCCACCTGATCTGTCTGACCAAGTCAGGACTCCATTGCAACTTCTCTGAAACATATTAATATGTTTTCAATAGACCAAGAAATAGCAGCAATGTAATGTCAGTGTATTGAACCTAATTTGAGTCTGAATTTAATCTACAACTCATCTTGCCTTATTGAGACTTCAGAATTCAATTATTTTCCTTATTTTGTTAAAGAAAGTATAATGTCATTGCCTTTGTAAGCACATAGCACATGCATTGATCTTTTCTGACTCCATTTAAGTTAATGGAAAACCTACTATTAATTCTGTTCGGGATTTACTCAAACCCTGTGAAGACAAATGAATTCTTCTCTACCTTTAATTTTTAAAAAAATGCTATAATATGTTCAGGGCAGAGGCACATGCTCGATTTTTCTCGTGGTGTATTCATTACCTGTAAAACCAAAAGCTGATAGGTGGACCTTAATATAGGCTCAACAATTCACAAATAAGTCTATAAAATGGCCTGTGCATTCATTTTTTCTTGATGGTAAATATTTATGCCAGTGGCATTGTAAATACAATTTCAGTGGGTAACTGAGAAACACGTAGCATGCGTTAGAACTAATAACTTATGACTTGTTATTTGAATACTACAGTTAGGGCACATTTTGGATAATCGTGTCTAACAATTTCTTACAATTCACTACAGTGGTTTTCTGTAATAGAGTCTCTTATCTCACAGTTGCCTGGAGGGAAAGGTTTTGAGGGGAGAACACTTGAAAGAAAGGCTTCTAGAACCACATTTGCACAAGTGTGCTGGTTTTGGCTGAGATAATTTTCTTCACAGTAGCTCGTGTGGGGCTGTGTTTTGGATTTGAGCTGTGTGTTGGTTTAGCACAGCCTAGTTTTTGGTAGCGGTGGGGCCACAGAGGCGGCTTTTGTGAGAAGCTGCTGGAAGCTTCCACCATGTCTGGCAGAGCCAATCCCTCATGGCTCTGAAGATGGATATGGTGCTGGCCAAAGCTGGACCATTTAGAGGATGGTAAAACCTCTGTGACAACATATTTAAGGAGAAAGTAAAAACAAAGTACATGCAGTTTTTTCTTCTAGTCAGAGAAGAGGTGGTGTTGAGGTTGCTGGCTCTTTGGTGGCAAGCTGCAAATAGCAAGGTGTGCCAAAGTGCTTTCCTGCCAGGCTCAGGTTGGCTTCTTGTGCTCCGAACCTTCTCTCTGAAGGCATGGACAACGGGGCCCTCACCAGCTGGGGAGCCTCATGGCTAGCTCTAGCACCTTGCTCCTTGCAACAAACGTAGCAGTAAAGGACATGAGAAGTGGCCTCCGCATGAAGAACGTGGAGGGTCATTATTCACATAGTGGCATGCAGATCTCCAGAGGCAAAGGCCAGGAGAGGGTCTGGAGTTTTCATGGGGATCGGGGGGTGGAGTTGGGGTCCCTCAGAGACCAATAGGAGGAGCCCGAGGGAGTGGCCAGGATTTAGCAGGGAATGGGTTAAAAAGGGGTGGGGGAATACTTAAGGAGGAGGTGAGAACACATGACGGAAATAACACAGAGACACCAAGTTCAGTGAAGAAGGACGGGGAGGAGGTGCTCCAGGTGCCAGAGCTGAGGTTCCTCCGGAGGCTGTGGGGAAGACCATGGTGAAGCAGCTGTCCCCCTGCAGCCCATGGGGATCCAGGGGGGATGCAGAGATCCACCTGCAGCCCTTAGAGGAGGTGCCCGTGCTGGAGCGAATGGATGCCGGGAGGAAGCTGTGATCCAGTGGGACACCTGCTGGAGAAAGAGGGCCCCTGCTCAGGATGCAGAGCAGCCTGTCCTTGGAGGACTGCACCCTGTGGAGAGAGAGACCCACGGTGCAGCAGTTTTGGGAGGGCTGTGTGCCCATGGGAGGGACTCACACTGCAGCAGTTTTGGCAGGACTGCTGCTCATGAGAGTAGACCCACACTTGGGAAGCTCACAGAGAACTGTCTCCCATGGGAGGGACCCCATGGCCTCAAGGACTCCTCTCCCACAGCATTGGAAGGGAATCTCGGTGATGAACTGACCAAACCCCCATGCCCTGTCTCCCTACGCTGTTGGTAGGAAGGAGGGAGGGGTTAGGGGAAGAAAAGGTGTTTTAAGGGCTTATTTTACTTCTCATTATCATCCTCTGATTTTGTTAGTAATAGACTTTGTACTTTTAAGTTGAGCCTGTTTTGCCCTTGGAGTGTTTTTCTCCTGGTCCTTTTCTCAACTCATGAACTCATTAATTTTTCTCTCCTCTGCCCAGCTGTGGCAGGGGAGGATGAATGTGCAAGTTTTGTTGGTGGCTGGTGTTTGGCCAGTGTCAAACCACAACAGGCTGGAACCCATGCTGATAATACAGAGGTGTTTCAGTTATTGCCAACCAGTGCTTGCACAGAGTCAAGGCCTTTTCTGCTCCTCACTCCACCCCCCCAGCAAAGAGGCTTGGGGGCCACAAGAAGTTGGGAGGAGACACAGGCAGGGCAGCTAAGGAAGGAAGAAGGAAGGAGGGCCATTCAGTATGATGGTGTTTGCCTTCCCAAGTCACTGTTACATGTGATGAAGCCTGGCTGTCCCTGGGGATGAGTGAACCCCTGCCTGCTCATGGGAAGAGGTGAAAGAATTCCTTGGCCCGCTTTGTTTGCATGTGTGGCTTTTGTTGTACCTGTTATCCTGCCTTTACTTCTACCCAGGATTTTCTTACTTTTGCTTTTCGGATTCTGTCCCCCAACCCGCTAAGGGAGAGGGGGAGTGAATAAATAGCTGAATGGGGCTGAGTGGTCAGCTAAGGTTAAAGCACCACAAGGAATGTGCAATCTTTTTGCTCTCTTTTCCAAAGGGGTAGGGGTAGGGTTAGAGTTGGTTGTAGGGTTAGGTTGAGGTTTAGGCTTAGGTTTTTGGTTCGTTTTAAGGTTAGATTTAGGCAAGTGTTTGTGTTGGGTTTCCGATTCTGGGTAGCATCATGGTTTTGGTTAAGGCCCGGTGTTAGGCCTAGCTTTAAGTTTAGGGTTAGGTTTGTGTATATCATTTGGGTTACGTGTATGGTCAGGGCCTGGCTTAGCGTCTGGTTCAGTGTTTGTTTTAGGGATAGGGTTTGAATTGGGGTTAGGGTTAGGGTTAGGGTCAGGCTTTTTTTTTAGGATTAGGTTTACCTTTCAGGTATGGTTAGTGTTTGGGCTAGAGTTAGTCGTAGGTCCAGGGTTAGGTTTTGGATTAGGGTCATGGGTAGTTATGGTGAGGGTTAGGTTTTGTGCTAGATTTGGTGCTGAGATTAGGGCTTGGTTAGTGTTAGCATTAGGGTTAGGTTTACGGTTTTTTATAGCATTGGGTTAGGGCTCCTGTTAGGTTTAGGGTCAGGCTTGTGGTAGGGTGACCGTAAGGCTTACGATTAGCTTCAGGGTTAGCTTTCGGGTTCGGGTGACGGTTAGGCTTAGGGGTAAGGTTTTGACTAGTGTTGGGCATAGGCTTAGTGGTAGAGTTAGGCTTATGGCTAGTGTTAGGGGAAGAGTTTGGATTGGGTCTAGGGTTAGCGTTAACTTTAGTGTTCGGATCAGAGTTAGGGTTAGGTTTAGACTTTAGTTTTGGGTTAGGTTTAGGGTTCGGATTTTGGTTCCCGGTAGTGTTAGGTTTATGTTTAGCTTTACGGTTAGGTTTAGTGTTAGTCCTGACATCAGTGTCTCTGCCTCTCTTCTTACATACATGAAATAGTAAACCAATCCTAAGTCTCTAATCTTGATTGCTTTTTCTGTCTGAAACACTTTTTTTCCTGAATTTTGAATATTTTCTTGTTCTAAAATATAATAACCGTTGCAGTTTGATCAGCAAGAAAAAAGCAAGAGAAAGGAAATTAAAAAGTTAATGCCACTTTGATTATTTCTTTGTGATGAGGTGGAAATAGCCCTGTACTGAATGCATATGCTTTACTTTTTATTGTCTTTTTGAAATTTAAATACTTCACTCTTTTTACTTTTACTTCTGCTGTGGAGATGGCATCATTTTATGGTTCCACTTAATTTTTTACCAAAAATACAGGAGAATTCTCTGAATTTCTAACTATCAGTGCTCTCTCTTGAGCAATTTTTCCATTTAACTGTGATGAACAATTCCTATTCAGTGATGTTCATCAGGAGAGTGCAGTTAAATAAGGATATTTCCACTCATTTCCTGGGTAGGCAACCCTTTAACAAAAAGACAGAAGTGAATAGCCTAAGGTCACTGGCATAGTAATCATATTCCTTTCCTCTCCATTTGACTGGACCATGGTATAGGAATTTTTTGGCTGTAGACTCAGTATATTTTTCTGTATGGCCCTTTCCCCCTCAAGTTGATGTGAAGCTATGAGAATTGAAATTGATATCATAATGAGTAATATATACTGCAGAGAAGGAATCCATCAGATAATAGATGAGGAAAAGCAGTTTTCCCATCATCTTTGTATTTGCATTACTTGTATGATACAGACATAATTTTTCTTCGTCACAGGTATTTATTATTGACGGTGATGAGCCTATTCCTTGGTTAATGAGTATTCATTTTTTGCTGTAAATGTAAAGCCTTTGTTGTATCATAAAGAGTCTATCCATGAACTCAGCAAGACTCCCTCAGGTGTACCCTGAGAAACGTGACAGAAAAGATGTGAATTTGGACAGTGACATGGGAAACAGATTTTCCAGTGTGTGCAGCAGCCTGGCTCCCAAACACAACTTGTAGTGACGTTAAACACTGAGCTTTCCCTGACACTCTTCAGGCAGTCAAAAAAACAGATAAAGAGAATGAAGGGTATGGTAGAACAACACATATGAAAGGGAGTAGCTTTCAGTGGAAGAATGGAAACAGTCCATGAGATTCACAGATTGCCGTTGCCAATACTTACTGAAGGACTGATGGCTTCTAGCATGAATAACCAGGTTTTGAATGTTTTTATGTTTGCATCTCTGGTCTCAATCTAAGGTGGTCCTGACTTGGCATTATTACAGAAACAGTACTACCATATGAAACTGGTCATTTCCACCATTTTTCTAATGACCAGACATACTCATTATGATATCATGGTGAGGAGTAAGGGCAGATGTTGGAGGTGCAGCAGCTGTTCTCAACATGTGCCTTTTCTTTTGGGCTGTGTGGGAAGGCAATAACACTGAGGAGTGTTGAGTAGCTGTCTTGTCATCACTTGTGATGATGCAGCAGCAGCAGAAGCTGTGGGTAGGAACTAAAGTCATTGGTTTGGCCCAGGGAAAAGGCCCTGCTGTGATGAGGTTCAGTTCCTGGAAATCCATCTCTTGCAAAGCTTCCAGTAGTCTATACAGGTCCAGGAGCTGGTACTATGCAACAAGTTTATTGAGGAATAATATTCCAGTCATAATTTAGCACTCAGGTAACAGAAACTTGTCAGCCTGTATAAGTAAGGAAAAAAGCTGAATATCACTTTTTTGAGGAAGAGGAAACAAAATTTCTAAACTAACCAGAGGAGATGAGATGGGCATTTCTCTATTTTTGAAAAAAGAAATCAATGATCTCTAGGCATTATTGGTCTCTCCAATTTGGAAATGAGTATTTCACACTGTCTTCAGGATACACCTGATTGCAGGAAATAACATAGTGCTTCTAAAACCTAAAGGATCAAATTCTCTGTGAATTGGTCTATTCACATGCTGAAGAAAGGCTTTCCAATATTGAGAGAAATGAGAGGATTTTCCCTTCCAGGGAAGAAAAGCAAGGGCACAATCTGCAACTGTGAAATGTGATATAGAATAAGATTGAAAAGCAATACAGGAGAGCCATCATCCTGTGCAATTCTTTGATTTTAAGCATCAGCGAGCAGTAAAGAAGCTTGTGTTTACCAAAAAGTACCATTCTAAGTTTGTGTGATATTGCCACTTACTCCATGGGCCTCACTTGATAGGGACTTTTGCATAAGGAGGACCATGAAGACCAAGAAAAGAAAACATAACCTTTGCCACCACAAAATTTGATTGTAAGGAAGATGAATGTCTCCTGCCAAAAGGACAAAACCAAAGTAATGAAACAAGGATTTGATTGACAGGCATGTTAACTGATAAGAATATTACCCGTATTATGCAATAGGGCACTCAGCTGTGGTCTCTAAAAGTGGAAATGAAAGACATTACAGGGAGATCCAGGACTTTATGAACCTGAGGATGCAAAACTGATTTTTCATAGGACATCACCTAAACTTAAAAGGTCTTTAAAGCAAGAAATAATCTAATCAGTGATGAAAAAAATGACTCTAACACAGAGGAAGAAAACCAGCAAAGTTATAGATTTTTTTTCCCACTTATGAAGAGTCAAACACTAGGATTGAGCAGGGGTGTAGAGGCCAGTGATTCATGTAGATGTAACAGATTTATTCACTCACTTATTTGGTCATAGAATTTTCTATTCCAGCAATAATTTTACATTCTTTAAGACATTGGTTAATCTTAATTGTAGTTGCAAACTCAGGATACCAAAGATAAACAGGATTTTTGGAGGGCAAGTAAAAAAAATATTTTCAGAAGGTTTTTTTTCAATTTTTGTTTATTTTTTAACTTTGGTATGCCATTCTCTCCAAACACTGTGTTACCCTTGTTATTTCGATTTCCTCTTTAGTCTTCATCTGGAAAATAATCTGAAAAGGCCTCATTCCCAGTTGTCTTTTTCGGAAAAAAGGACAGCTTTACCCATGGTTATTATTCTACAGAACTTACACCTTGTAATATGCAGAGTCCTGTGGCTCTGAAGTCTACTTAGGAAAAGATCCTAAAAAGACAACTAAGGATTTTTACTTTTTTTATGACTGTGAATTCAAAAAGATTAAGAGTGCTAGTCTACAGATATCCTGAAAAGTTGAAGGAGTGAATTAAGAAGAACCTGCCAGGACTGTAGCTGGTCTCTTGTGATCTCTTAAACATGTTAGAGGTCAAAATCGTTACCTCCAGGCCCACGTAAATAGGCCCAGAAAAAGCAAAGCCAAGATTAAATCAATGCTACAGGAAGGATTGGAATAGCTAGAGAAAAAAATTTCAATTTCATGACAACTTTAATGTTTCTAAATTGTTTTTTGCTGCTCTCTGCCCACCCTTCAGTGTATTCCCCAAGGGATATCAGGTTAAAAACCCCATTTTCATTTGGAAGTAGGTGGACAGATTTTAAATTTAGGTGATTTTTTTTCCTCCCCTCAAAAACTCCATTAGAATTCCTCTCTCCATAAAACTTTTTGCTTTGAAAGTGTATTTCAGCAGAAATCTATTTTGTTGAGACAGGTTTTCTGCACAGATTTTACTGGAGTTTAGGCACTGCTGTGGGTCTCTAGACCTCATGAGTGCAGCATGAATGGCAAATGCCTTCAGTCTGCATCAGCCCAAGGGAATGACAGAAGTTCCTCCACTGGGAAAAAGGGAATGTGTTTGATGAAGTAGAACAGTTGTCATTAAAGGTTCCGTGTTTGGGGGAAAGCAGCCTAGGTCTGTGCCAAAGGCAGTTAACATTTCCTTCCAAGTTTTCCTTTATCTGTGTGGAACTCTTAGGTGAATTATTTTTAATCACACACCACAGGTTGAAGTCCCAGAAGGGAGAATTTTCATCAAAAGCATCAATCCTTTCTTCCATAAAGAGCTCCAAAACCAGGTGGCTGTGCTTTCCAGTGCATCATGAAACATGAGATGCTATTCCAGCAAGCACCAAAGTGCGTCACACTTTACAGGATATTTTTGAACCTGTTGAAAAGTGCTGGTTTTAGTAACTGTTTGCATGTTATTTCTCTTTCCTGTAACTGGTGCTGTGTCAGTATTTAATGTATCATTCTCTCATTAAAAGCACTAAGCTGACATTTTCTCTGGACAGACTTTTATGTTAGATTATGCCAGACATAAGGGTGAAATCCAATTGTCTGTGCTCCAGAGAGTTCCAACATTTAACATTATTAAATCCTCAAAGACAAGGAGAAAGAATAGTCTGATGACTAGAAAGATGAAGTAACATTTAGAATATTTTTTTCTAAATAGGCCACATCCTTTGTTTTTAACTGAATCTCTGCTGTAAAAACTACTGTGAGTAAAAATACAGGCTCTCTTTCTTCTGATAAGATTGCAATTTCTTCTTTGTAACAGTGATATTTTTGACCAGGTCTTGTAAGAGGGAGGACTATGATGGCTCTTCTGTGGGAAAAATCTTACTGAGATAAAAAAGGACAAAAAAAGATATTGAGTATACGTGTGCCCAAGAAGGGGTTTTGATTGTTCAAGAATGGAATGAAGAAGTGCTTTTTAAACAGACAAGTGCCAGAGGAGGCATATACTTGGATTTTGTTCACTGTTACAATCTTTTGTTAAGTCTAATAGCTGAGACAAAGTCAAGTGATTAGGCCAGGAAAACACATGCTCTCTAAAACAGCACTGCATAAGAATGAATTGTCAAGTGTCATTCTGCAAGCCCATGTTACAGGCTTATAGACATTTTCTTGGCTATGTTGTAAAAGTTAAAACCACACTGGTGACCTGAGGTGGCCCTGTAACCCACAAATCAGATGCCTACATTTCTCGCTACGAGTGACTGGAACAAGAAGTTAAATTAATTATGAACTGCTGTTCCTAATCTAACCAAAACATTGATCTGATCTTCTTTTTTTTTTCCTTTCCTCCTTTTTTTTTTTCCCCCTTTTATTNTTTTTTTTCCTTTTTTTTTCTTTCCCCCTTTTATTCTTCCTATTTAGTCTTGATGTAAGTTAACATTTATAAGAAAACTAAAATATTCTCTTTTGTCAAAGCTTCCTTTTTATCAGTGTTCCCATATTCTACTATTTGAATAAAGACAGACGAAGTGTCCATCAGTTGTCTGTAACAAGTGATGACCTGATGTTTAAGTAAACAGACTGGGCATATGATGTCCAGTTTTTCTTCTAGCAGTCACTGATTATAAAAAGCTCTGTAAAAAGCAGCAGAGGAATAAAAAATTATTGGAGGCAGGTTAGGCAGGCTAATTCAGTGTGCACCTAGAAAGGTAACTATCATATACCCTACATGTGCTGCTCGTTCTGAGATATGTTTCCCATGTAAATAAATTTTTAAAAATTTAATGGAGAGTATTTGTGGAAAAGCAAAGATTTTAAGATCTAAATAAAATGTCACCTCTCTGTACCCCTCCTACACCCTCTGCCACTAATGAAAGTAGAGGCAACATGGCAAGAAATTGGATTTCTGACCCTTCTCCCTTTGNCAAAAAAGGACAAAAAAAGATATTGAGTATACGTGTGCCCAAGAAGGGGTTTTGATTGTTCAAGAATGGAATGAAGAAGTGCTTTTTAAACAGACAAGTGCCAGAGGAGGCATATACTTGGATTTTGTTCACTGTTACAATCTTTTGTTAAGTCTAATAGCTGAGACAAAGTCAAGTGATNCTCCCTTTGAAGTCAGTGACTAAATTCCCATTAATTTCTACAGTATGTTCAGATCTTTAATTTGCATTGTCCGTTTCACAGTGGAATACATATATGTCTCAGCAGCACACCTTTGTGTTGCCAAAACCCACAGTGAGTGGGTGCTTTGCATTGACATTTAACAGAGCAGGTTAAGCTTTGTTAACAGTTAGCTAAACATACAGACTGACTGCTTTTCAAATGCTAAATTTTGAGACTTTCCCTTTTTTCTCTTCTACTCTGGTGAAATATCTGATGTTCTTTTGGTATTCTTGGGAAAACAAACAAGATCTTAAAGCATATCCTGTGTATTGACTGAGCCCTCAAACAATTAGAGGGAGCACTGTTTACCTTTCTAATATCATCTCTTTGTAGAGTTCATGACCTTGTCTATACACTAAGTGTTGCATAAATGACTCAAGCCTGGATGACTCACATTAAAGCAATGCAAAATCTAACATTAAATGCATTTGACCAAGTTTAAATTTCCCTTAAAATGATTTCTCCTG
>VZTN01029255.1:26447-47991 GCA_013400515.1 Erpornis zantholeuca | reverse complement strand
TCCTTTTACAAAGAAGTACCTTACAAAGCCAAGGTTTGGCATTATGTCTTCCCAATCTCATCAGGATAAAAGCAAAGGGTTCAGTTATATGCTAATATGTGTTACTGTTCATCTACCAAAGATGTACAGACTAAGGTACACACTTCGAATATTTGGCTAAAAAAGGATACTTGCGAGGAACTGAGCCACTCACATGATCTCAGTATTTTATAGGACTAAATCCACAGTTTCAAATGTAAGTAGCAAAGTGAGCTACTCTTTGTCTGTCCCACTAGAAGGCANTTGATCAGTTCAAACTTTGCTAAATCTAAAACACAGTAAAAAAGCTGCACAGGTAAAAATTCTGCTTCCTGAAGGTCATGAACTACAAATCACACTTGGGTGTGAAAGCAACAGCATTCCTATACTCTGCTCTGGGTGCTTTAGTTCTGATCTTGAGTGAGCTTTCAAAGTGAATCAGCCCCAGGACTTCAGTTCATGGTCATGTCACAGTCTCTGGGCACATACACTGGTGAAATTATATTAGATGTGCTCCATGGATACACCTCCTGCACTGCAGCTGCTGAAATATGTTCAGCTCATTGAATCAAACTAGAGCTAGTCGAACCCATGTCACTGAGTGTGATGCACAGTGTGGACATCACTCCCTCAAGAGAGACACTCTTTCTGCTACATTGCTTATCATAAAAGACACAGACAAAGTATACTGTTAGAGACAGGATAATGCACTGGATGGTCTTTTCATACATTATGTTTTTATGATCCACCAGTTCCTTACCATATATATCTTATTTAAGGACAATTAACAATAGAAGACCATTCTAAGTCTCTCTTGCTAAACTATTCTTAAATGAAGAAAATGGTAAGAGATAGAAGTAAATTAACAATAAATAAATTAAAATTAATTGGCCAGTTTTGAGTTAGAATGAATACACTACTCTTACTCACATATATTGTAGATTCAGGTTTTTCACAAATGCATGACGGGACACAAATCTTAAGCCTGAATCCACCACGGTCCTGGGAAAATAAAAAAACTGTTAGAATGTTTCATTTAAAATACAAAGTGTAATGATAATTAACTTATTAAAATAAGAGTTTGGATGAAATCTCTACAAGGTTGAGCTGCAAGATTTACAACTTTCCTCAGTAGCATACAAAGTCTGACATAAGGTTTGATAAGGTCTTTACATGCTTTTATAAAAGAAATACAGAAAAAATAGCTTTAAGAAAAGTATTCCATACTCACAGATTTTTAAGTCCAACATAAAATCCAACCTCATTGTCATTGATACTTTCTAAATTTTGCTGGTTTGCGATGTAACTGTTAAAAAAGCAAAACAAGAGAACGTAAGTGGATCCTTCCATGACTTTGACTGTTCAGAGATCATGCACTCATGTATGAAAGTCAGTAATGATTGCTGACTTACTGCAATTAGTTCAAAGTCCTACTTAGACTATCTGCAGAGCAAAAGTGCTCCTTAAAATCTCCCTCATCGTTTAAATGGTACTTTGTGGGACAGGGGAGCAGATCAGTTTTACACAGGGGAACTGAAGAAAGCAAGTCAACCTGAAGGCCAAATAAAGCTGCATTACAATGTCACCATTCTCCAAGAAATGTCTCCTCATGGATTTATCAACAATAAAGGGGACAAGTTTAAAAGCAGTACTGGAGTTATCCCCAATTACAATGAGGGACAATCAGACTTCCCCAGTCTTTTCATGTTGTTAACTTAATCACTTCTAACTTATTTTTTCCCTGACACAAACTAATTTCAGTTCTTCTTACAGGGTGTGGCAATAAGAAAACTGAGAAAAGAGAGGTTCTACTTCATGATGTCATATATACAAAGGAAAATTAACAGAAGAGAAACTGCCATATTAGACGAAAGTGCTGAGTCTACTCACATATCATTAATATCTGCCTAAAAGAATGTGTGCATGCCTTTGTATTATAACTTTGTGAGATCTATGAATACCCAGTGACATCCCACAGACTGGAAATGAAAATGTTCACAGCAAACGTATCCTTACTTCTTCTGCAGGAAGAAGAAGTTTCATCCTGCGAATCATACAGTCCAGGAGGAAGAAAGTGCAATTTTTCAGACATTATGGGCAGAAAAGTATGCCTGATTTAAGGGATGCCTTGCTAAAGAGGCCACACGTATAAAAGGTAAGTAGAGTGCTGGAAAAACTTAAACAGAGATTGACATGTGTTTTCACAAGCATAACAAACTAACCAAAGATGCAGGTTCTCCTAAAATTAATCAGTCTTTCTGGCTAGAAGAAAACTTTTCTTCATTCTAAGCATTTTTTAGAATGCATTTAAAGGGAATTCTGGTGAATTAGTAAGAAGGTGTATCACTCTTCCAAAGGCAATCTATATACCTCATCTAATTGTGTTAAGAGAAATTCACTGTGTTTCTAAACCCCCAACAGAAGCCTGAGAATCACATAAGTTGGGTTGGGCTCTCCTCCAAAGCTGCAGTGCTGACTTGGGCTATGCTCTTGCCATGCATCAGGAAAAGTAAAATGTTTCCCCTAATGGCATCCATTGTCCCTTGGGAAAAAGAAGGGCAGTAAAAAGACAATGCATGATGCTAGATGGAACATATTACTGCAGCATCATATGACATCAACTGCTCTGCAAGACTTTTCAGAATAAGTTAACACAGTGTACCCATTAGAAGATAAGAGTCCTTTGGTTTTTGTGTGTCCTTTCTTGAATTTTTAAGACAGCCTGATCTACTATATCAGCATTTACTAATCTATTTTGTTTGGTTGTTTTTTTGTGGGTTGGTAACTTTAGGTATTTTGCCAAGTAACAGTGATGAAATAGTATATAAAAATCTATCGATTCTTACATCTAAGAATCCTGCAAGTCAGTGCTCATGATTCCTCTAAACATCCCCTGAAGAACTCATTCTTCAGTTAAATATCATCTTCTCGGTCACTTGGACCTTGTAAAGCTAAAATAAAGTTATGCAAGAGGTTTCATAGATATTTTCCACATCCTGTCCTCAGTTATCAAACAACAGGAATCCTGTCAAGGTCAGACAGAGATAGGGAAATCACGTAAGAGCAGGAATTGAAGAAAAAAATGGACAGTGAACCACAAAGTGTGAAGAGACTCAGATTTAAAGAAAAGAAACAGAATAACCAGTTGCACTAGCTAAAAATTAAACCATTAAAAAAACCCAAACCTGACAAACACTGCCAGAATGCAGATCCATCCCTTAAACACATGTATCGCCCATCCAAATCTGACACTGCAATTTTCATCACACAAACATTTAACCAGAACCACTCACTACAAGAAACTCCAGAACATATAGTGTTGCAAAAAAATTCGTGAGTGTATTACGTCCTGTGTTAAGCCTCAGTGTAAAACAGTTCAGCCCTGCAGAAGCCAATGAAGCTACCACGATTTACATCAGACAAAAATCTTAGTATGCGTGCACAATCTATATAAAAAGATTGGTATTGGTACATCAGGGAATAGAGAAGACAGATTATATTTGGGAAATAGTAGCATGAGTTTATGGTATCTTCTTTCCTTCTCTTACCGCATCCCACAGAAGAAATTCTAGGTGGGGGAGAGCAGGGCATTCTTTACTCTGAGCTGGTACTAGTTTCTTTAAGATGAATGATTCATAATTCCAGTTCCTTGTGGAGGCTGGTGGGGCTATTAACCACGGGACCATGAGGGTCCTATGGATGAAAGGACCTTAAGAGGCACTCCATAGGTTAGGGTGACAGAAAGAGGCCTCTCGCAGGGACCTTTGCAGTACTTTGTTATTGTACCCCAGTTCTGCTTCCCAGGTTGGCCCATTGGCCTCCCTACCCCTTCTCTTACATGTCCTAGCCCTAGAATGCTCTCCCTTCCCTGCTTCCCCGTTGGCCCTTGTTCCTCAGCCGCTCCCTCTCTGTTTGGCTCCCATACCCACGCCCCGTCTGTGTACCGCCCCCTTGCTCTCAGATCATTGATCTCTGCTGCTCTCTCTCCACCCCTACAGGCCCTGTATATAAACCTGGACCCTTCCATTGTCTTCATCTTCCTCCCTGGGCTCCTTCAAGGGCGTGGCTGCAATAAACATTTCCGTGGAACACATACAAAGACCCTTCCCACATCTCTTTGCCATTGACTCATCTGTAAGGCTCTCCGGTGTGTGTGTGTGCATGCATGTGTGTGGCACCTCTGAGCAGCTTCATTAGGAGATACTTCTAGAAGGTTGTGGCACCCACCATCTGCCCACCGCAACAATTCTTAGCTGAAAGAACCAAAATAAACCATTGCTTTTCCATAACCATACTGGCTGGGACCCAGAAGAACTTCTGTCTGAGTGCAACTAACTCAATGACTGCTCTGCAATACACTTGTAAAAACACTCGGTACAGAACACAACAGTAAAGCAAAGTTCACACAGTTGGAAATCCTTGAAAAAATAGTGGACAGACATAATTTACAATAAGCAGGTCACATCCTCTTACACTTCCTTACTCACTTAACAAGTCTGTTTCAAGTCAAGCCTTTGCAGCTATGTCATAGCAGTGAGAAAGAAAAGAATAGAAAAATGTAGCTATACCCTGTAAGGGGAAGTTGCTCTTCTGTCTAATTTAGAGGGAGATCTGAAATAAAACCTCTCCCTAACTGAAGTCTATTTTTACCTTCTTCACAACTACTCTACCTTAATGTTACTTATCATCAAACATTAATACTCTAAAAGCTTTGACTTGCAGTGGNCATACAAAGACCCTTCCCACATCTCTTTGCCATTGACTCATCTGTAAGGCTCTCCGGTGTGTGTGTGTGCATGCATGTGTGTGGCACCTCTGAGCAGCTTCATTAGGAGATACTTCTAGAAGGTTGTGGCACCCACCATCTGCCCACCGCAACAATTCTTAGCTGAAAGAACCAAAATAAACCATTGCTTTTCCATAACCATACTGGCTGGGACCCAGAAGAACTTCTGTCTGAGTGCAACTAACTCAATGACTGCTCTGCAATACACTTGTAAAAACACTCGGTACAGAACACAACAGTAAAGCAAAGTTCACACAGTTGGAAATCCTTGAAAAAATAGTGGACAGACATAATTTACAATAAGCAGGTCACATCCTCTTACACTTCCTTACTCACTTAACAAGTCTGTTTCAAGTCAAGCCTTTGCAGCTATGTCATAGCAGTGAGAAAGAAAAGAATAGAAAAATGTAGCTATACCCTGTAAGGGGAAGTTGCTCTTCTGTCTAATTTAGAGGGAGATCTGAAATAAAACCTCTCCCTAACTGAAGTCTATTTTTACCTTCTTCACAACTACTCTACCTTAATGTTACTTATCATCAAACATTAATACTCTAAAAGCTTTGACTTGCAGTGGGCGACAGTGAGAAATGTAATCTGCCTGCTTGCCCTTAAGAATATTCACCCTATTCTTTAACGGAACATTTTTATTGTAGCAGAAAGAAAAACATACTGACTCACGGCTGGCTGAAGTCACGTGAAGAGCTTGGAAGCTCCCACTGCACACCACAGCAGTGCAGCACTGCCAGAACCTGGCTGGATAGCACCAGACAGACCACACGTATCGGTTCACAAATACTGGCTGCTGCCTCTAAATCAAGCCCGCAGTTGCCTACAAAGCTATTTGCTTGATTATACTATAGCATTCTGCCTTTCTGTCAATGAGTAATCAGTAAATAATAATTGTCTTCAGACCTTTAATTTAATCTCCCCATTGAAAACTACAGATTAGTTCTAATAAAGGCATTCAGAATCACACACCTAGGTTGCACATTATGACCTACAATCGCATGTTCATCTCGTCACACTTCAGCAGCTGCTGAATAGTGCCACACACTCACACTTCACCACTGCTTCAACATTTTGGAAACAATAGTTTAAAATCCTGACCTATAAAAGTCAACTCCTCCTCCACCTTTTATAAGGATGGTCTCCACTTATGCTCATTACAAAAGTGAAAGGCTACAAATTATGCTTAACATCAGTGAAGCAACTTCTGAACTGCAAGAGCATTAAGAGAAAGTGGGTTCTGATCTTTAAAGCCATCTAGATTATTTTGTTCTTTAGTAATTTCAAAAAAGGATTCCATGCCAGCTTTCAAATCTTTTCCGTAATGTGAATAAAAATGGCCAGCAGAAATCTGTCTTTCCAACTTACTTACTCTAGTTCCACCTGCTTAATATTTTTTAGGGTATACTACTCCATTTGGAGCCATAATCACAAGCTGGAAAAAAAAAACTAGCACAGGCTGGTCTTAACAGCATAGATGCAAGCAAATAACACTGTAGTGCAGCTCCAGAAGTATTTCTGTTGCCAGAATACTCCCTTTATGGGAAACATATTTTCTTAACACTCCAAAAAATAAATCAATTATATGTCTAGCTCTAGCTCATACAGCTGGGGGAAAAAGTTTTTCAAATTAATAAAGACTTACTGGTGAAATGTTTCTGAACTTTGGGAAAACTTTATATTCCAAGTTATTTTTTCACTAAGTCTTTAGGGGACAAATGCAGCACACTTCAGACATTGAACTGCCAGTAGATGAATTACCATTTAATGACAGGTCACATGTGTCCCTAGTCTACACTACTGTGAGAGCTGTATGTTAACACTGACAATTAAACATTGCAAATTTCCCTAGTGCCATATCTTCTTACAAACTTTTATGGCATACCAATTTCATCAAAAGGTAGGCTAAAACTTAGAGGCGTTTTCAACAAACATGCATCAATTCATTGATAATATTATTATGTATTATATATTATTATTACTATTATGTATTAAGATCACATAAAATTTGTAAACTTGATACAACACTTGATGAAACCTGGCACATTCGAATGTGTTTCACTTGTAGCCCCTCTGAAATGAAGTTTAAAATAATGCTAAAGTGGTATGAACTCACAGTTGGAAAATGAAACACAGAGCTACACAACGTTGCATATTGGGAATGTGAAGTTTCAGACAGATGTAGGCATCAATGGTAAAATCAAGAAATCTTTCTGCAAAGGACCAAGCTTCCTCCAGGAAAGAAACTGCTAACAAGCAATGAGCATGATATAGACACCTAAATCCAACAAATATTCTAGACATATACAAGCTTACTCCACTTATTTTATTCTCCTTTGCTTTCTCCATCTGGTGCCATAAGTGCAAGACTTGACGAGGATGACTTCAGGAAACAGAACTTCTAGTGCTAGAGGAGCATGCCATAACTCAGGAAAGATGCAGTGTGTTGACACAATTCATGGTGGACTTTCCTAGCATGCAGCAATTTTACCAGTGCTTGACTTCATCCTTGGCTGCCCGGTGTCTCCTGACAAATTCTGAGCAAGTGCTGCAGTGGTATTTTTATTTTTTTAAACCGTGAATCACCCTGTAAATCACAAAGAGTGAAAAACTGGGTGCCAATATCACATGTTCCCTAAGGGTTTTTTCTTCACATTTAGAGTATTTAACCACAAGTCACAAAAGACCATCAGAAACAGCTCTCCACATGCCAGTACAGCAGCTCTGGAGACAACATAATCAGCTCTGGGATCTTCCTTTACAGACAGAGGCATGCCCATTTTTTGAGCAAATCCTGTACTGCACGCATACCACACTCAGGTAACGCCTTGTTCAGGACAATCTGGAACTCAGCATCTCATCGGCAAGGTCAAAGAACAGTTAATTTGAAGAATTCCCCGTGTTTGATGTATGGCTATGTCAGCTGCCAGGAGGCAACAGGGCCCAGACATTCTGCTCCACAACAATATACTATTATCCAATTAGTAGCACATAGTTGCCATTGCAAATTGATTCTCCAAAGCCATCATCCTGAACCATTATTGCCAATCCACCAGTTTAAAGCAGAAGAAAATGGGAATTCAGTGGAGATACCAATCTTGTTTTGGTACTGCAGGAGCAGATCCATGTCCTTGCTTAAGATTTAAACTGCCTGGAAAATGGAAAGTCCATTGTTTGCCAGCCAGCCTTAGTTCCCACTTTACAGCATGAAGGCAAAGGTAAAAATAAATGAATTTGCCTGGAATGCAAAGTTTAAAGAAAGTTTCTGTAAAGTAGGGAAAATGAAACATAATGCACCCTTGGTCTTACTTATGTTTCTGGTTTGGCTTCAAGATGTTTGTTTTATTCTCTTCAGACAGCAAACTACTGAATCAAGCAAACTGTCAAGACATTTCGTACAGCTTTCCAGATTTAATATTTATGCCCTTGATGAGCTCCACCTTCAGAATTACGTTCCCCCCAAATGCAGCAGAGCTTATTTAAGTATTTTCTCCATTTAGAGACCTGTCTTCCCCTTTGAGATTCCCGAGTTTGTAGATTTGATATCACATCAAGACATCAATTTTTGATGTTTTTCCAGGAACACATGACAGCTACAGACTGTAGTTTGTCCTTAGTTAAAGATATTTAGGAAATGTCAATATTCCTTTTTATTGTCAGAAGGCCAAAAAATGACCTAGTTGTTCTCAAAGATATATCCTAATCTCTTATGTTATACTTATCTTCAAGACATGGTTTCATCCCCAGTGTATGAAATAATCTATGCAGATTGCTAGGAAGAGGCTTAAACTCCCATACAGAGCCTTTATAATATATATGCTAAAAATTACATGGTAAATTAACATAGAAAAGGACAGTAGTGAATGTGGCTTTCCATTATTTTTCAACATAAAGCAGTCATAAGACTACTCTTTATTATTATTGTTATTGTTAATGATGTTATTACTTCCTTGCAAGAATGAAACAGCATCTCAAAGGAATGAATAAATACAAATATATGTGACATCTCTTTCTCTTGCAGAACCACCTAGTCTTCAAAAAGTAGTAATGCAAATAGTCTCTTCAGCACTTGCGTGCACCATCTCTATAGCTGTCACTGGCCTTGATGCAAATGAGAATGGAGAATCAGTTCCACAACAGCACAGTAAGATTCCACACAACCATCCCTTATATGCATCTTTTTAAGTTCCTCAGTGAATAAAAACACTAAAGCTTCTTGGTTGCTGTCAAAACGTTGGAATTCTCTTCTTTTTGGGTGCCCATACTCAGACAGTGACTTTCTGGAAGAAATGTCTTAGGTAGCTGCACATCCTTCAGAGTTAGATAGGATCTCTGACATAAATCAGTATCCCCTACAACAGTTTTTTTCCTGTCTCTGGGTTCTGAAATGTTCAGTATTCCTTGACTCGTTCGCTCAACATAAGAAATTCCTTCTGAAATCTCCTTTGAAGTCAGTCTTCTCCCACATATACAATTCCCAGTGTTTGAAATTAATATTTGGCTTTATTCAGTTTAAAATTACTGGCTCTTAGAATATCTAATATCTAATATTGATCCAGTGCATCAATTTGCACTGGATCATTGGATCATCAAGATGTATATCTGCACCTGCTACCCTGTCCACTGTCTCATTCACTGCATGCAGTGCACTTCATGCCAGATATAGATCAAAGAGCAGTACTTCCAAAGGATGGAGCAAAGCTGCAAAACTTAAAGCCATCTATCCAGGAAAATCCATCCTGCTAATACATTAAATTTGCTGGACAGCTTGGCTCCTGACATCTCAAACAATATTGCCCTTTCCATAAGCCAGCAAAAAGTTTCTTTCTTCTGTTTTTATTTAAGCCTCGAGAGACAACATATGGTCATAACCTCTACCCTTTTTCTGTGCAATAATTACATAGAGAACCCAACTGGTAGACATTTTTTCCATTCTGCAAATGATACCATCTTCTACTGTGGCTCATAATTTGTTTCCTAGAGTTCTTTCCAAGACCTGTGAAACATCTTCTGTAACCCTGATCATAGACCTCTGTCTTCTCCAAGACATTCTTGTTTTTAATGAAAAACATACATGAACAGAACTTCACATTATGTAACTGAAACATTCCAAAAGGGTTATGAGTTGTTCTTTTGTCTTCCCATCATACTGACTCTCCTGACATTTACCTCTTCTGAGGTTCTGAGCACCAGAATAGGTTGCCACCTTCTGTATGTTGACACCAATCTTACCACCTAAATTTAGCTTATGTGTTTTTCAGAGAGCATTTCAACATCATTTGTATTACCTTTCAGGGGCATTCTTCACCATTTCACATTTATGTGCTCTTCACAGTTTTCTGTTTCACTTTATCACATTTATTTACATTACTGTAGAGTCCACTTCTCATTTTAGTTGGCCAATCTTTTGAATTCATAGCTTCTTCCATTAGCATTATTCCACTTGAGGAATCCTGTTCTTCATTTAAGTAGTTTCTTACTTGCACTGCATATATTAGCATAATGATGTGTTTATTACACTTTCTGCGCAATTGTCAGAATCCGGAATATTTCTAATACTCGTGCTGGCACATTGCTTCTATTGTTTCCGTAACTTCCAATACTCCTGTACTAGGCCAGTTTGATTTTGAGCAAATTCTCTGTCAGAATGATACACCCAGACAACCATGCTGTGTCCTTCAGTTTTCTCTTTGTATTTTTATATGTTCTGCTATGTGACATATGCAATGCTCCTTCTAGACTGTGATCAACTTGTACTTAAAGCCTGCTTATGGATGTAGATATTGTTATACTTCTAACGTATAAGGAAAATACAGTCTTTTGTAAGCATTTTTTTCCATTTGAATAGTTTCAAGTTTCAGATAACCTTCTCTACCATTTTACCTTCAAATGAAACTCTTACCCTGCATCTACCTGTTTCACAAGGTGACATCTTTAGCTACAGTCTTCAACCTTCTACCACTGCAAAGCTGCCTTCTCCTCAACACCACTACTTTCATAGCATTCTTCATTTATCTTTACAGCTTTTGTCCCTGCCACTGCTTATGAGTGGAGCAGTACTTCTCTCATTCTCCGGCCTGTTTCTGCTTATGGTTCTCATGACTGCACCCCAGTAACAGACACATCTTCCAGCATTCCTCCATCCTACACGCCCTCCACAGCATTGCCCCTTCCCCAGGACATACGTGGTAATGGTGAAGTGTTCACCTGCAAATATAAGATTGATTTGTATTTTTGATGATACCTCCAGCTGTTGAGACTGTCACCTCCTAAACCTTTCATTTTAGACGCTCAGTTGTGAAGAGCGACACTGCTGCAAGGTAAACTGCTACAAGTTTACAGTTAACTGCTACAAGTTAAACTGTTCATTGTGAGAACACGCAGAAGTGCTCTAAATCAGGCAAAAACCCTGCATGCAACCAAACCATGCAACAGAAGGAACCACTGCCCTGTCTCAGTGCAGAGAGGAATGCCATGAACAGCTGGGAGAAATATTCAGAGCAGGAAAGGAAGGGTCTTTCTTCCACGCACACAAACCTCTAAGGCAAGTGGCATCCATTTCTGCACCTGTGCTACCTTCATATCCCCTAAACGATACAGGCTTCAGGCAAGAAGACAGACATAGCACACAAACGTGATCCAGGATTTGCAGTGATGTCTACAACAGTAGTATTCAGCATTAATATTTTTCTATTTAGGTGCCTTGATGTCACATGGATTTGTGCCAATTCAAAATGTTTGTAACCTGTTGTAATTTTGTTATATTTATAGATAATGGCAAAAGCACTGCCAGCCAGTCAAGGGAGGGCATTGTCCTGCTCTGCTCTGCACTGGCCACCCATAGAATATTGTGTGCAATTTTGGCACCATAGTATAAGACATTAAACTATTAGAAACCATCCAAAGGACAGCAACAAAAATGGTGAAGCTCCTTGAGGGGAAGCCATATGAGCAGTGGCTGAGGTCACTTGGTCTGTTCAGCCTGGAGGAGACTGAGGACAGACCTCATTACAGTTACAAATTCTTCATGAGAGAAAGGGGAGGGACAGGCACTGATCTCTCCTCTGTGGTTACCAGTGACAGGGCCTGAGGGAGTAGCCGGAAGGTGTGTCAGGGAAGGTTTATGTTGGATATTAGGAAAGGGTTTTTCACCCAGAGGGTGGTTGATCACTGGTCCAGCTCCCCAGGGCAGTGGTCACAGCACCAAGCCTGACAGAGTTCAAGAAGCATTTGGACAGTGCTCTCAGGCACATAGTGTGACTCCTGGGAATGGTGCTCTGCAGGGCCAGGAGCTGGACTTGATGATCCTGGGGGGTCCCTTTCACCACAGCTTATTCTGTGATTCCGTGATATGTGCACAATGAATCTTAGGAAGATGCCGACTCATTACCACTCTAAACTTAAAACTCTTAAAGCATATGCTTATGTACACTACATAGTTAGACCCATGGAGTCAACAAAACTGCTCCCAGCTGGAGAATACAGTATATATGTTTACCAGGTGAAGATCACCGCATGCATAATGTGTTCCAAAATCTGTTTCTAAAAATTGGATGAGGCAAGACTGGAGAGGAGAATAGGAGATGAATATGCAATAGACTATTCACCCACCTAGTGGGTGGAAAAAAAGGAAAAAAAAAATCTTTGTATGAGGTTGAAGACCACAGATTTGGAGGAAATGCTGTAAATAATGCTCCAGTGGCATCCAGGGGTACCAGATTCAATTTCTTCCTCTCCCTAAGGAAATATGATTCCAGTCTCTAAGAAGATACCATATTTACAAAGCCATCTGAAAGAGGGCAATCTCCACCTTACGTGTTTGTGCTGTTCCCATTTTTGCTGTAATTGAACACCTGATAAAGCAGGAGCAGGATCCAGCTGTCTCACCACACAAATAACCATCCCAGCTAAACATTAAATAACCATCTTAGCTAAACAGATTGTCCTGCTCTCTGACCCAAAAGCACATTTGAATATTCTATGCCAAGGAAGGCAACTCATACAGGAAGAACCAAGGCAAGCCCACATCTGTACACCATACAGGACCAGCAGTTAAGATGCTGACATGCAAGACCTTGGTTCAGACCCATGCTCTGCTTCTAGCAGAGCAGCTCTTTGCATGCATGCTGAAATGGCTACCTAGGACCACAAAATCCGTTTGTTCCACTTGCAGGATCAGTTTGATCCTGCTTGCTAAAAGGAAGGTCTTGCTTTTGCCCCTCGCCCCAGTGAACTAAGTTCCCAGTGTTTTCTTAATAGTCAGTGGTGATGGAAGGGGATGACTGCATTGAGTAATTTGCAGCAGGAACTTAATTTAGCCTCCTGAATCACTTCCTGGAAGAAGTACGTTCTCCATTGCGGAGAGTAGCCAGCGGAGTTAAGTGACTTCGCTACACAGTTAGTAGGGAGTCGCCGGATTTTAAATGCCAAGGCCTGGGACAGTGCCAGACATGATCAGTAAGTTCAGTGCATGACACCCACAGCACATGCTGTGGAAAGGTCTCCCAGTCCATGTCCAGTAAGTCTGACATGCCCAGTTTGTACACATGATTTATCCGCATATGCTTGCTGTGCCATCTGGCATTCAGAAAACCAGACAGTTGCTGCAAAAGAATGGGAAAAGTCACATCCTATGCACTCTTCACACGCATCTTATTGTGCAATGTGGGGTAACCGTGCTCCACAAGATACCCACTGAAAACAGCCTTACTTAGTTTTACAGGTATGGTTAGGAAACTTAAAAAGTAAAACTAATTTCATTTACATCTAAAACCGGAGGATTTCTTTTGGCTCACCTGTCAAATCAAGAGTAAACATAGGTAACTTTCCCAGCCTAAACTACAGCTCTGTGGACAGATCCTTCCATAAGGAGCTCAGAAGTGTTGTCATTTCATGGTTGTCTGTTTCAGCAATGGACTGACCTAACTGATTAATGCATTGCCTTTCTTTTATTTTACATCAGACAATTGTATACAATGAACCATATATCCTCTATGAATAGATAGCAGGAGTTGCAACTTTTTTTGCACATGGAGGTTCATTGCAAAGAAAAATTATCTAAAACATTGTAAAAGGCTCTTTCCCAAAATACTCAATCTCAGCTTCCACTTACCTCAACGTATTTAGTATTCATACAGAATGAAAACACATGAAAGGCAGGAAAAGCTGTAAGTCAAAACCACAAGTAATCAAGCAAGAAGCTCCATCTCTTCCAAACTTAAAAAAGGCAAGAAAATTTCTGAATCAAGGTTCCTTTCATCCTTCACATATGTACTCTAAACTATGCTGGTGGAACACTGACTCCATTCATTTTTGTCACTGTCTTTACATAGGCCAGAATCCCAGCCTCAGCTTCCCCCTGCAATAAAAAGCATCTAACTACCTTGCAGGATCAGGACTAGTTTGCTTTAGCAAAGTTCAAGTTACACCACTCGAAGATTACAATCTCTCAAACTGCCTCTGAAAATACCTTGCACACCTTTGGCCTGCTTCCTTCCATTTTATCTTACTTTTGAAGAAAAAAAATCTCATTTCTTCAAGCCTTGTCTAGGAAAAAAAGACTATTGACCTGAAACCTGATCTCCAAGAATTTTTCCTAATAATGAAAACACAACACACAAACAGATATGGCTGAATTGGTATTAAAAATATTTAAGTTTCAGCTATAGCCTCTGTCAATGATCAACACTCAATGCAGGTAATTTTCTTACAAGAAAGTAATAAAAAATAAATGCAGAATTTCCATGGTGTGACTCCTTTCCAGTAAGTCCACTACAATTGTGCAGTGTGACCACGAGATGATTGTGGAGTTCAGCACATTGCATGGAGGAAGCAGAAAAGCAAGTGAGATGGAAGTTCTGGATTTCAGGAGAGATAGCTTTAGTCTCTTCAAGGATCTTCTTGGAAGAATTCCATGGAAACAGGCCCTGCACAGAAGAGGGGTCCAAGAAAGCTGTTTTATAAATATTCAAGCATCACCTCCTCCAGGCTCAAGACCAGTGCATCCTGATGAGTAAGAAATGGACCAAAGAGGGCAAGACAGTTGCATGGGTGAGCAAAAAACTCCTGTCAAAAGTGAAGCACAAGCAGGAGATACACCAGAAGTAAAAGCAGGAACAGGACACTTGGAACAAACACAGAGATGCTGTCCTGATGGGATGCATTCACAAACCCTGAGGGAGCTGGCAGACACCATAGCTGGGCTGCTTGCAGCTGTCTTGGAAAAAGATGACCTGGTGAATCAGGAGAGGTGCCTGAGGACCGGATGAAAGCAAATGTAACGCAGTCTTCAAAATGGGCAAGAAGAAGGACCCAGAGAACTACAAGCCAGTCAGCCTCACCTTGACCCCTGGAAAGATGATGGAATGCCTCATTCTGGAGGCCATCTTTACCCACATGGATGCCAAGAAGGTGATCAGAATTAGTCACTATGCATTCAGTAAAGGGGAATCATGCTTGACCAACTTGATTGCTTTCCGTGTTGGGACAACTACCTCAATGGTTGAGGGGAAAGCAGTGGCTATTGTCTACCTCAACTTCAGCAAGGCTTTAGATGCAGTCTCACATGATATCCTCATAGGCAAGGTCAGGAAGCACAAACTAAATGAGTGGACAGTGAGCTGGATTGAGAACTGGCTGAATGGCAGATCCCAAAGAGCTGCAATCAGTGTCACAAGGTGTAGTTGGAGGCTCATCACAAGTAGTGTCTCCCAAGGGTCAATACTGGGCCCAGTGTTGTTTGATTTATTCAGCAGTGACTCAGACAATGTCACTGATGACACAAAGCTGGGAGCAGTGGCCAATATCCCAGAGTGCAGCCTTGACAGGGTGGAGACATGGGCAAAGAAGAACTGCCTGAAATTCAGGGAAAAGGGCAAAGCAGGGTCCTGCACTGGGGAGGAATAATTCCAGGGACCACCATAGGCTGGGGGCTGAGCTGCTGGGAAACAGCTCTGAGAAGGACCTGGGGTCCTGGTGGACAACAAGCTGTCCATGAAGGACCAGTGTGCCCTGGGGGCCATGAAGGCCAATGGTGTCTTGGAGAACCACAGGAAGAGAACTGCCAGCAGGACAAGGAGGGCGATTGTATCCTTCTACTCAGCCCTGGTGAGGCACAACTGGAGTGCTGTGTCTGATTCTGGACTCCTCAGTACAAGAGTGGCATGGAGCTCCTGGGAGAAACCAGCAGAAAGCTATGAAGATGATTAAGGGACTGGAGCATCTTTTATACATAGAAGGGTGGAGGCAGCTGGGCCTGTTCAGCCTAGGTAAGAGGTCAGTCAAAGGTGATCTTGTCAATGTACAGAAGTATCTGAAAGAACAATATCAACAGGACAGAGCCAGGCTCTGCTCAGTGGTTCTGAGCAATAGGACAAGAGGCAATGGGCACAAACTGATGTGCAGAAGTTCCACCTGAGCATGAGGAAGAACTGCTTTACTGTGCAGGTGAGCAGGCACTGGAACAGATTGCCCAGAGAGGTTGTGGAATCTTCCTCACTGGAGATATTCAAAAGTACTTGGACACAATCCTGTGCCATGTGCTCTAGTGGAACCTTCTTGAGCAGGTAGGTTGGACCAGATGACCCCACCAGTAGTCCCTTTCAACCTAACCCATTCTATGATCCTGTGATACTATAACACTATGTTTAATAGTAGCTATGTAAAAACACAGAATCTCCATACACGCACTTCATGACAGGAAGTAGTTAGGTCTACCTTTTGTAGTTTCTGAAAATATAAGTTTGCAATCAAACAAGAATTAAGATGCATCCCAATTATATACGATCATATATAATTTAATAGCAGTGATGTACTACATACATCAGGATGAAGAGGTCTTCGGAAACATAACAGCATCCTGTAAAAAAGCATATTCACAACCCAAGCAGTACAAGGTTTCAAAACTCTAAGGATTTATGTCTCCATTTGAAATGCATGTAAATTAGTGAATTTACGATCTGCTTAAACGACAGTTTTTAAAGTAGTTTTATAGAGGTAACAAGCTAAATATACATCCAACATCAACAACACATTGAAGCAGAGTTCTTTGCTCCATTTCTCATTTTTTATTACCATTACCTGCTACTCCTCCTGCTCAGGCAAGGATATCTGGATGACCACCTTAATGGCCATACTCTTAGACATTTGTGACAGATGACAAACATGGGAGGAAGAGGACTGTAAAAAAAAAAAAAAAAAGGGGGGGACAGGGGATCCTTCTTTACTTCAAAATGAAAACCAAAATGGAGAAATCAGGCCTGTGTTCAGTTATGTAAAATTTTTTGCTCTACAGGGATCCAGAATATTGCTAAGCTACTTTCTCTGTTACACTTGTCAGCATAAAAATAATGAAGAAAAAATAGAACCTGAGAAATCTGGAAAATGCCATCCTAAAGATATCACAGGCTGCACTGCCAAGCCCTATTTTCTCATTAGTATGGAAAAAAATGGAAATTTCTTGAAAACAATATATTCAAGACCAAATCATTGAATTTATACCAGCATCTTTCTTTTTAGTATATACATCCCAAATCTCTCTCAAAATTGTTGAGTGACCAAAGACATAGAGGGAGAGACAGTGTTCCTGCCACCCTGCCCAACACCAAGAGTCTCCTGAAGGATGCTTCTTTCTTCCAGCCTCATGAGCTGTTTTGTCTCGGCCTCCTGGAGACAGCCTCAGTGGAGACCCTCAGGAGCCCCATCAGTCCTCACAAACCACAAGGGCAATGTCTAGAATAAGACATACAAAAGGCTCCCTGGGAGCAAAAAAGAAATAGAACGTTTACAAAATTCAATGTTTTGTGATCCTGGAGTCTTTTTAAAGCATAGAAATGACAAAACTGATTTTCACAGTGCTTACTTTTAACTCATCTTAACCAATTACCCAGCTCTTTAAAGGAAGTTTAAAAAAAAAAAAAAAAAAAAAAAAAAAAAAAAGGACAAATTCCTAAGGGAAGCTATTACATCACCACAGTCCAAAATGCCTTTAATAATTTGTAGCCTGGTGCCTCATATTTTATTATACAATTCCAAATCACCAAAAATAACTTCTTAATTCAGCTAAGTCATGCAATGATGCACAGCCAGAAGTTGCTTTGAAGAGGAAGGGGCTAGAGGTTGAGGATCCTAGACAGCTTTATATTACATTAAATCTACAACAGCCTCAAAATCTAGAATAAAAAAGACTCAAAATACCAACAGCTCTGAGCTTCAATGAATTTAAACATGCCCTTTTTTTTAGCACAAGCTCACGTGACTTGTTAAATAATTTACTCTATAAATTACTTATCCTGTCTTACTTATTAACAATTCTAGAGTGCTTTATATAACTGCATTAGAAATTTATTTTGTGGTTTTGAAATGTACGCAATACACAATCACCTCTCTTTTAATAGGCAAGTGCTTAAAAGTTGCCTACTATTTTGTTGGCAAGCAGTTCTTCCTGAAAAACACCAATTAATTTCAAATCCCGTTCACCTGAATAATCATAAGTAAACGTATTAATGACTTGATAACAGAACTGTAAAACTAGGCCAAGAATATACCTGTACTCCAAGTCACTTTTAAATCAAAATCTTTGAAAAGTCATGTACACTGAGATACAACAGCGATACATTTTCCTTAATGAGAAAATATTACACTGGTCCTCTTACATGAATTCCTGACCACTCTAAAAATTTCTCACTTACTGTCCTATTATTTTTGTATAGGCGATCTTGACAAAGACTACTTCTTTGCTATTGTCCCCAGAAATGCATGGATTTTACAAAACTGATAAAGTCATTTTGCTTTTGTCACTCTTGGCCCTCGGCTTTTAATGTATCAGTGACTGATATCATGATCCTAATGCAGGATCTCACTCTGGAGTTCAATTTATCTCTAATAATACCAAAGTGACCAAACAATTATTACAAGTACACCCTGTAATGATAAGCACTGGTACTTGCTTTCCAGATAAAGACCAGCCCACATCATCATCTTAATCAACTGGGCAAATCTAAAATCTGTCTTATTTACTGTAATAGAAAACTATGCAAAAACAGTAAGGAAGGGAAAGAGTGAGAGAGATGACTAAGAAAACACCAGGCATAAATACTCTTATGCCTTCCCACACCAAGTTTCAGCAGCTGGCCTTCATAGAGCTGGTGCAGAAGTACCCTCTCCATAGATTTGGATGCTGTATCCAAGCAGGAATCAAGAAATAGCTGGGACCAGACTGCTTATACACTCTAAACCACAATCCACCTGTGGACCAAAACAGAGGTGAAGCACCTGAGTGTGGTGGAGGTTGCCAGATACATGGTTCCTCATCTCTGTTATTTCTGCTGCACCACCCCATCTTTTTCCCATCTCTTAAAGCCAAGTGGAAAACCCTGGCTGCCCACTCACATCCTGCCTGCTCAGTGCCATCCACCTGGCTCACAGCCAACGCTCTGCACCACCATGGGCTTCACTTACACACCCTGACCATGCAGTTATCCCAACACTCCCAGTGCCTGTGGCTGGGGTAAGGAACACAGGCACTAGTTGGCTGTGGATGTTTTTCCTAGGACTGCAGGATCCACTCCTGTCAAGACCAGGACATAACCAAGGAAAGACTGATTTCAATAGATACTCAGGAAATACATGGGAATAAATTCTTCAAATTAATTGTCTTACACTTTTCCCATGTTATTTATACCAAGAATAATTTCAGCAGAGACCAATGGAATGTATCTACAGAGCACACAAAAGAAGAAGCAGGCCTGAAGCTTTGTAAGTGAAATGCAACACTCCAGTTTCTTAAACCTGTTTCTTAGCTAGAATTAAGCAAGGTCAGTGGTGTTAAAAAAGGCTTGACAATCTGTACCTACTGTATTAGAACTGTTTCTATACATACTTACTGTTTACCGAGCTCGCACAATGAAATAATGTGACAGATACTGCAGTCCAATTTTTAATTTATGTCTATAAACTAATTAAAGGGCCCCTGTGTTTTCTGTTGAAAACATGCATGAAAATACCATCTTAAATATGTGCAACAGCATCTCCTGAGAAATCCATGACTCAAAATTATTTTTAGATCATCAAACACAACAACATGCAATGTCACAGAATGATACAGTAAAAACCAAAAAGAACTCATGATGCTCAAAAATCCCAGGAAAAATAAAGCCAAAAGTAACAATGCAAAATGACTAGACATGGTTTAAGTTGATCATGGAAGAAAATGTATTTACAATATGTGTTTTCTCTTCTGGTCTTTTAAACCAGAGACTAAATTCTAGAGAAAAACTGCTCAGTTACTTCTAAACAGAATGCACTGGATAAAAAGGCCACCAAAGCCTATAAAAATGATCACAGATGCATAGCTCAAAGTAATTATTTTTCTATTTAAGCAATCTACAGAATATTACACAAACATGTGTATTAATAACCGTTATAACTCAGAAAGAACATTCCTTTATCACAGGTCCTAAAAAATCACCAAAAGGTAGGCCATACATTAGTAGTAGAAATGAATGCCTCCAGCTTTTTTCCCCGAGCACATGCAGGGAAATGCAGCAAATTGACTTCAACGAACTGCAGGAATGTAGCCCAAAGGCTAGAATTTAATCTAAAGTCACACTGTATTTCACGATACTTTTTTAAAGCTTTTAAAAGACACTGAAAAACTGAGAAGGATGAAGAATACAAATAGTGAGAAATCTGTATAGATTTGGAGCAAATGTGCTGGTATTTTTTACATTAAATGCCACAGAAAGCAATTCAAAAACATGGATAGGGAAGTATGAACAAAACAGCTTGAGACGGTTTTCTTTTTTCCCGAAATCTATCATCTACACATCCAGTACCCAAAATCTTTTGCTCTGCAAGAGGCTTTCTTAGGCAATGTAGACCAATGCCATGGTGCTCTACGTGGTGAAATGATGCAGGATTTAACATGAAAAGCTACCTAACTCCCGCACCAAATACTGTCTACAAGGCCAATGAGGATGGAAACACCACATGGGAATGAGAAGAAAAAAAACTTTTTTCCTCACGGTTAATTAGGGTTCCCTAATTCCCTCCCAACTGCTGACAAGTATCACTATGTTCATTCCTCTGCAGGTTTTGTATTTTTTCCTTCCAGCCACCTCCACTGAGAAGGTCAAAGCAGGTTCGCATTCCTATGGTTAGGGCATGGAAGGCAGTTTGCTGTCACTTTCTGCCGCATTTCTTCCTTTACTTTTGCCCTTTTTTTTATTTATTTATTTTTATTTTTTTTAATACTAGGATAATAAAACAGGAGAAATATGGGGCGAAGTGAAAACCACCCAGCAAAACTCTCGGTTCGCAGCGATAAACTGAGGAAACGAAAGTAAAAAACAAAAAGAGAAACATCCTCCGTTTCATACCTGCTGCCGTCGCAGAGGTGCGGGCTGAGCGGTGCGCACCTCCCGGCAGGAGCTGGAGCAGGGGTCGGAGGCCAAGTCCCAGCCCCGTCCCGCTCCCCCACTGCCCCGCGGTCTCGCTGCAGCCGGCGCCGACGCGCTCCCCGGTCCCCGGGACCCGCATCGCGAACGATTAAGATTCATCACCTAAACGGGCTCGCAGCGGCAGCTCTGGTAAGCCGCGTCCAAATAAAATCACACGGAGCTTTTAGGCTTCGAACCACCGCATCTGCCCGCGGAGCAAGAGCCTCTAAGCGTGGGTCAGTTCCCCGCCGCCCCCGCCCGCAGCTTCGCCCGTCTGCTGCGGCCCCGCGTTCGGCCC
>VZTN01029254.1:2031-20652 GCA_013400515.1 Erpornis zantholeuca | reverse complement strand
AAAGGAAAGGAAAGGAAAGAAAAGGAAAATAAAGGAAAGAAAAGGAAAGGAAAGGAAAGGAAAGGAAAGGAAAGGAAAGGAAAGGAAAGGAAAGGAAAGGAAAGGAAAGGAGTTCATGAGTGTTTTTACTTTTATTATACATGTGTAAATGAAAAAGATTTTCAGGCATGATAATATTTAATTTCCGTTTGTGCTTCTTAGTCTTCTTGGTAACTTTTACTGAATGAAAAACGCTGTTTGTTTTTGTTATTTTATTTTCTCCAATATAATGAAAAAATGCTAGTTCAAAAATTGGAACAATTCTCTCACCTTTCTCTTGGTTTTTTTTTTTTTTGTTTGTTTTTTTGTTTGTTTTTCCCAGGGGGGTAGAAACATCCTCCAATTTGGTAGGATGTGTAGTCTTTGCTTTAACATTTTGCTAGTTTATATATAAACTGTTCTTGTTGCAAGTCTTGAAAGAAATTATCTCACTTGCTTGTGTCCAAACATAACACTGAATAAGTGTTAGAAGCTGCTCCCATCTCCAAATCCTAAGCAAAGCCGGAGAAAATTATTAAATTTGTCATGTATGCCCTGAAGGACAGAATCAATGTGATCTAGGCCAGACAAAAAGAAACTCATCCTACAGACAAGACTCAGTTCAAAAAGGGCAGGAAGGAGAAGGAGGATTTCAGCCTCACAGTAAAAAACTGTGATCCTTAAAATCACTTCTTTGCTGTTACATTATCTTGGAAAGAATGAAAACTGCTCTTGCAAGCAGTTTACAATGCTTGTTTTCCAGACATGGAAAGAGTCGAAGTATGGGCAAATCCAGTTCAATTTGTCAAATCTGAGCAGAGTCACAGTGAAGCTCAGCCAACACTTCTAGTCAGGTTCCTAGCTGTAAGTCCACTAAGTCATAGGAACGGTAAATGTTCTTCCGTCATGCTGGCAGGGTCATGTGCAAAGCTGGGGCTGCTGGTGCTGTTTCTCAGTGACAATTTTCCTTGTGACATTCTGGAGAGTGAACATAAAGCAGGAAGCCCTTTATTTCAGACCCCTCCTTTGTCTCAGTATGTTCAAAGCCATGTGTACCACTTTGGAGGGTGTATTAGCATGGTCACTTTTCTGTAGGGAGGGTGCTACGTGGATGGCCTCTGTGAGAAGAGACCAGGGATAGAGATACCAGACAAAGCCAGTTTCAAGGGGCTCCAAAACAGACCCAGCACTGTCTAAAGACAACCCATCAGTGATGCTGGTTGTGCCTCTGATAACATATTTAGGGTAATGTGATAACATAATTAGGAATGATAACATATTCAAGAAAAGCTAGTATGCTAATTCTTTTGGTGTGACTGGGGTTAGTGTTTAAGCAAATACAAATAAATTTTTATTGTTAAGCCACTAACATTATCAAAAAGCACTGTGCAGCAGCTATTTGAGAGAGGGGTGAGAAAAATATGAGAGAAATGACTCAGCAGACACCAAGATCAGTGAAGAAGGAAGGGAGGATGTGGCTCCAGGTGCCTTTGCAGCTTATGGAGAAGATCATGGTGAAGTAGCTTGAAGCAGCTCCTGAAGGATTGTTGTGAAAGATATCCGTGGCACAGCTTGAAGAGGATCCAGAGAAGGTTTGTGTGCCCTGAGGGGAGCTGCAGCCTGTGGAGATCCCATGCAGCAGCAGACTCCTAGTAAGAGCTGTGGACCAAGGAGAGGAGCCCATGCAGGAACAGGTTTTCTGGAATCTCCTGTGACTCACAGGTGGTCACACCCACACTGGAAAACTGCAGCGTGGGCCTTTCCTGCTGGACTGTACTCCATGGAAAGTACCCATGCTGGAGGAGTTTGTGGGACTGTATCCTGTGGGAGGGACAGACTACTTTTGCTTTCGAGTCTATGTGATAATACTTCACAGGCATTCGTTGGATCATCTATTTTTATTCTTAAAATGCAAACTAGTATACTAAGGATTTTTATGTGATTGAGATTAGTTTTCTTTAAGAAAATAAAAATACATTTAGTATTTTTAAGCTACTAACATTATCAAAGAATTATGGAGTCCATCTTCTGACCAAAACCAAACCAAAATTAGAAAATATTCTGACAACTAGATATGTAAAATTCCAAAAGATAGTCTCCAGATAAATGGACACTTTTAGACATGGTATGCCTAGAATAATAAAAAGTATTATAATATTATGATGGCTTAGCTCTATAGACCTTTTTTTATCTACAGACCAGTCATTTCCCCTGTTTAAATTCAGGTCTATTTGATGGGTTCAGATCTATCAAACTGGAAGATTTTCTTGCTTTCTCTGGCATGTATCAGCTTCAAATTTTAACGTCTGCTGGTTGCCACAGAAGTTATCAGTATTTAATAAGCTTGAAAAGGATGTTATTACAGTGTAGATAAATGCCATCCAGAGTAAATACTAAAAGCACACAAAAGTGTAAATGAAAGCATATGCAAATCTGGGCAAATAATAATGCAAATCTGTTCTCCATGTTTGAAAGTGTATGTACTGTAACAAGAAGTATTTAAAGTCCAAGGTTTCTCACACAAAATATCAGGAAAACTCAACAGTTATTCAGTGGTGGGGTGCTTCATATTTTTCTTTTTCCAGCATTTCTTAGAAGCTCTTCAAATGTTTGATTTTCCTTCACTTCCAGTAGTGATTCTGACATCATGTCAGCTGTTATAGAAAGAAGGCTACATAAACAAAAGATATGATTTAAAGAGGAGACAGAACCAAATAAGCTCCTTATCTGTTTCAGGATTGTGCAAATGTCCTTGAGCAAACTTTTGAAAGTTTTCTTTAGAAAAATTCTGCCGGAGCATTCAAGGGGCTTTCTTTTATCTAAGGGATTTAATTGTATGTCAGCAGAGTTATTTGGAAGCGGTTTGGTGCCAGAATAAAGATTCTTATCTAATCACTTTTAATGACTTTTTGGAAGATTAAAATGATACAGCTTTGAAGAAAGAGTGTAGCATCAGGTTGAAAATATTAGCTTTGCTTTCAGACTTGAAGAAAACTAACAAAGCTGTAACAATAGATAAATTTTACACAAATTTCCTCAGCAGCAGTATGTTCTTGTTGTTGCAGCCACACAGTGTAATCTATACGTGAAAGCTATGTGAGAAGAGGTGTTTAACTTAGGAAGAGTATCATGACAGCATTATCATAAGCACATTGTCAGTACTTATTTTAAAAGCATCAGCTGACAATTTTAATTAGTTGGTTTTGGACTACAAGGATTGACTGAATGTGAGAAATGTGTTATTTTAAGAGCATTTTCTTTCCAAATTTTGATATTGTGAAATTGGCTACTGTTTTACACAGGGACTGGAAAGAAGAGTTTAATGACTATATGATTGCCTTCTGTTTTTTGGAAGCACGTGCTAGTACATACTCCCTTCAGCAAGAGGCGTGAATTTGAACCCTTAATCTTACTTTAAAAATACAAAACTTCAGCAGGAAGAGCATAATAATGGATCCATGAAAAAACTGCTAAATTACCATTTTATATAATAAATATATATTCATGAGTCCTTCTTAACCTCATTTTTTTGTTCTGCTCAAATACTGGTTTTATCTTCTTTTGTAATATTTGCGGGTTTTTCCATCCCAAGAATTTGCCTTGGGCAAATTCCCACCTTATTCCCAGTGGCATTGCTGTATCTCTATTTGGGCCAAAATTAACTCACTTTCTGTTTTACTTCCTTTGTATCCTGAAAAAAGCTTTTGTGAACTAAGCAGGAAAAAAACCCAACATTTAAGTGAATATAATGAATGTGAAACATTAGGAACACAGTTTTTTATCCAAGAACAGTATAAATTATTGGACAATTTTCTGTACACAGAGCAGTGGTTTATATTCTTAGCCTAAGTGATGCTACTGAATTTGACAATAAACATTCCTTAACAATTTAAAAATTGCCAGAACAGGATACTCAAAATTGCAGTTTTCTTATTGGTTGCTCTTATTTTCATCATAGTTATTTCCTAAAAATGTACTCTGCATTGAATAAGAGCTTGTGAGATGAGGTTCTTACCTTCCAGAGTTGTGGTGACTTTTTTATTAGGACACACCAGGTAAACTGTTCTGAATAGAGTCTCTCACCACCAAGACCGTTCTGAGTAGAGCCTCTCACCACCAAGACAAGGAAAGGGAAAGAAAAATTATAAAATTTCAAGCTATGATGTTGGGACAGTGTCAAGGGAAAGATAAAAATTACTATGTTCTTGTCACCCACTATTGTTAGGATATAGGTCTAGAAGGGAAAATATAGAATAGAGCAATGCATATAAGGGTTTTAGTGCAGTGTTTATCTGTTTTCTCCAACCCTCATGCTTACATTTTAATATATTGAATTAGTATTGAATAGTAGAGCACTGTATGGTTTGAGATTTGATATCAAATAATGAATTTTATTTACATGTGAATTGCATCCAGCTATTAACATGTCTGAGTAGTTTGCATCAGTTTTAAAATGCCTCATTCATTTTACCTTGTGCAGGTTAGGAACAGTTTTCAGGGATTTCTGCATGCTTTACTTAGCCAGCATTAGCATCAGTTGGTAAAAATATTAATACCAGACACTGCATACTTCTCTTTTAACTTGAAGCCAAAGAAAATCCATGGAGACCGTGAAGCTTATCTAAAGACTGCTACAATAAGGGAAGTTTGCCTTTGTTTGAAAGGTTTTAAAAGGACATTAGCATTTTTCTCTCCCATGCTTTCCCTTTCATAATATGCCCAGCTTACATAGACACCATAGAGAAATATATTATGGTATTTAAGAGCATTGAAGAAGAATTTATATATACAAAATGGAGTTATGTATATATACATATGTAGTTCACACAGCCTACTTTTGTCCTATTTGCAAGGAACCTAGTTACCTTTTCAACAGATTTTTGTAATAAAGCAGCTTCTGTTAAATAAATAGATATAGATTTAAAAAATAGAACCATTTTAATTTACTTTTCAAAGAAGAAAATACTGTTGCTGAAAGTAGTGCATGGCTCTGCCAAAAGGACAGCTTTCTCTTTGGAGGCAGATAATCTGATACTGAGCTCCTGGAGATGTTCCAGGTTGAAAAACTTAATCTCTGATAACTGAAATAAAATTGTAATAATGAAACAGTCATCTCACACACTGATGCTGACTTGAATCTTCAGAAATCCTGAGAATGTAGTTCTGAATTAGGGTTTCTCAGAAGCATGCACAAATTTTTCATGCCAGCCCTTAGCTACTCTGTTCTGTCTCCTTTAGGGGCAGGTCCAAGACTGCCCTGGTAGTAGGCACACGAAAAGTTAATTTTTTGCCTGACTATAAGCTATTCTCATTCTTCTCATTGTTAAAGGCTTTCTAAATACTTGGGCAACTATCACTACATGCCCTATGCATTTATTCAGGCTGCTGTTTGCACACATATGCATATATTGTCAGCTGAAGCAAGGCTACAAAGCCTGCACATGACCTCAGGAATCTGTCTGCTGCATTCGAACATTAACTGAACCTGAGTCAAGCTCAAACTCAGACTCCACAGAAAGGAAAGCTATTCAATAAAGGCAACAAAATAGACTTTATCAAAGTTTTGCATTCTGTGAAATTTTCTGTACAGAGGATAATTTTGGTTCTCAGATGTGGGTGGCCTGGCTGAAATTTGTGAAGTTTCATCTTCCTTCAGTCTTACAGTTCACCTCAGTTGGTTATGCTTCATATACCATTGTGTTCTTCATTAAAAAAAACTCTAGAAAGGATTGTGTTTTCAGTTATTGGTTCTTAAATGCCTGCAAAATCAAATCTTAGTTTTGAAATGGTTCTAAAAGAGAAAAAGGATTATATATTTGTCTGCAAGCTTTTGAGGAGGCTTGAGCAAAAGCTTACATTTTTGGGCAATGTATTTATAAAATCAAGGCCATTGTAATCCTTAAGTCATATTGACCCTGTTCTGTTGCTTTCTGTATGTCATCTTTTTGTTGTTTGTTTATCTATATGTTTAATTGTAGTTTGTCTATTTTGGAAAAAAAAAGGAAAAATAAAGACTAATAATTTCTTCTCAGCATTTCTGTTTCGTTCATTTGTAATAAAAGGGCTTATTTTCACTCAGGCCTCAGGATGCTAAGTGAAATTACTTCTGGTAACACTCTCTCTATGTCCATCTAACATGCGAAGCAGGAAGAGTGTCATCCAAACACTCGGATAAAAGTGACAGCTGTGCATCACTGCGAGCTGATGCATCCCATCAGTCTATCAGAATATGGCATTTGGCAGCCAGCATTCCCAGGTATATTCACAGCAGCAACCTCTGCTCTCTGTTATTCCAAACAGACACAAGGGCTTACCTGAAGGCACAGAAAATTCTTCTGTCATCAAGAAAATTGACATATCAAGGACGTAAAAGCTGAGATAGTGAATATTTTTTCTCTCTCAATCACAAGCTGAGCAACTGGCTTATGCCCTGCTCCCCCTGACAAACTGTCTCTGGCTATGATGGTATTTCTCCTACACCTCCTCAAGGCTCCCTGTGACACTGCTATGTAATAACCACTGCAAACAGGTATTAACCTTCCCCATATCTTTAAAACTGGTAGACCAAAACATTCTATCTGAGACCCCTACTGATTCTAATCGAAGTCTGGGCATTTTTAGAGTTTTGCCCTTAAAAGGTGATTGGAGCATGCTGTTTTTATGAGACAAGATGCCAAGATAGTCTGATCAGAAAAGGTCAATTAAAAATTATTATTATTACTATTATTATTATTACTATTATTTATTATTATTATTATTAATTGTTATTATTATTTAAGACTGTTGAACTCACAGCAAAAATAAGTAACTTTTTTTTCTAATTGTGCTTAAGATAATGTCTGATTAAAATTATACATCACCGGATGTGTACTTTGTCACTAATAATGAAGAAAAATACAATGATGTCAAACTTAGACACATGCATATTTAACCAGTGAGAATTATTAATTTTCATTTTGAGCTCTGAGTATATTATGAATAGGACCAGGATTACAGGTGGACAGGCACCTCATATTTCACTATGATTTTATTACTGAAGAATATTAAGTGAGTACCTTCCTAATTCAGTGCACTTGTCAGTAAAAATACTCATCTATGACATTTAATTTAATTGGCTTGTCAGCAGCAAGATGTCAAATAATCAATATATGTGAGACACCTCCATATTTAGGTAGTTTTGCTGATTGGTCCAACATTTTATGCTAATTAATACACAGGTAAATCAAATTGTAGTAGGACATGAATGTGCATATGCCTTTTGCTAACTCTCCAGGTACACTTTAGGCTTCATTTGAAATGATAATTTTTTTGCATTTCAAAAATAATTTCATTTTATAAGGAAACACAGAAATTAAATGAATTTTAAATTAATCAAGGAAGCTTCAGAATTTGGCACATACTGATGAATAGCAGAAAATAAAAGCCATATAACTGCACAACTGACTGTTCTCTTCTAGGATAAGATTCTCACTACTGGATATACTGGACACTCCCAAAAACAAGAGTTAGAAAATGAGGGAAAGATGTAGTTCTTCTGAAATCAAATAGCTTTTCAGATCTCTGAAAGTATTTGCAATGGTTTATTGTAATGTAACTGCTGTGTGCTCTGATTAAACAGCCCATATCACATATTTAACACTTAACAAGTTCTCCTGATGAAAAATTTACTTTTCATTCTGCCCTTTATATGACTGAATACTGTATGAAGAAAAGTAGTTACATTCCTGTTCATATTGTACAAGCAAAAATACTAACTCCTCTGTATTAAAAATAATAAAATATAGAATTTCCTTGTTGTGTTACCTCTCAACAAGAAAAAAAGGTGATAATTTATAAATAAGTTCCAAAACAAGAAAAGTTGCCAGATAGTTTTCAATCCAGATCTCTGGAAATGGCAGAGTTTACCAATCTGCATTAGATAATGGGAGGTGAAACATGCTTTAGAGCTTTATGTACAGGCTCCTTAACCATACACTTGCAATTTAGAGAATTACAGGGGATTGGCACTGGACAAGAAAGAACAGTATTTCTCCACTTCACTCTGCACAAAATTAGGTGCATAAATGGAATTTTTTGAACTATTTTGTAGCATAGCTAAAATGTGTTATTGTTGGGTTTTCGTTCTAAACTCAGACACGGCTGAAATTAATAAACACAGTAATTGCTTATTACTGTACTCAGGGTTTGAGATTGTCATACTGAAAATAACATTTTAAAATTTTTGTTTTGTGCAGGTAATAGTATAATTACTTCTACTATTATGACTGGTGAAAAAGCAACAGATAGTTCTTATCTCCAGACACTGAGCAGCAATATGTGACTCATTCAGAGGTAAGAGAGGCTTCTCTAAGATACTTCACTGGCCTGGCAGATACCACAAATGCAGGAGTCTGTCTGGATAATAATTGTGTCCTCCATTATAAACTGGAGGAGAAACCTGAAGACACAGTTTATTTCCTTGTTACTATGATGTTAGTAATGCCAGCTTGGTTCTATCCCTATTTCAGTTTTCTAAATTGTATATTTCCAAAGGTGGGCCATTAACACAATATATGAGTATAGCTAAGACATCCATCATAGTGACCATGAGAAACATATTTAGCTGGAAAACCCCCAGGTAAGACTATTTGCTTGCATTAATATCTTTGGATCTCAGTTATAGTGCTAAAACTTACTTTAGCCTTTCTAATTTCCATTAAATTCAAATATTCATCCATGTGAAATGAAATATCAATTAATAGTGTTTACAAAATAAATTTATATAGATTCTTGGTTTAATTTATCACATGCCTTTTCACCATGTCATGTTGTGACTGTAGGAGAAAAACCCAACGTGTGCTTCCCCAAAGTGATATGTGGCACAACACACTTTCATTTCAAAAACAAAAGTTAGGCTTCATACTTGATGTGAAAACTCAGTATAACATGATGGCTGGACATGCCCATCACTGGGAGAAATATATTTGTTTTTGCCACACTGAGTGCTAGAAAATGGGAAACGTAGTATTCATCATCGTGGATTTGTTTTATTAAATAAAGAAGAAATTATTATTGGTATTTCTTTTAAGAATGAGCAATAACAAAGACCTTTAATGTTATTTCTAGGCTTGTGGAGAGGGTGTGGGAGGACACCTCAGGGTACAGTTTTCACACAGCAAATTCAAGAGCCAGAAGCTGATTTGGCAGCTGATCTTCTCCATGGTAAGCAGGAAATGAATGTACCAACCTTGCAGCTGCTTGGCACAGGTCAATTGGCCTTTTTCCTCCTTTGGAAAGGATTTGCAGCCTTCCAAATCCCTCTCTATCTATGCTAGCACCTCCTGCCATGTCTGAACACTTCCCTGCACGGCAGCTCTGCCCTGGAGGAAGAGTAGCGATGTGTGCCGGGGCAGGTGCCCCAGCTCATCGCCCACCTGGCAGGGAGCAGCTGGGATCCTGGATGTGGGCATCTAGTGGCTCGTGCAGAACAGATCTGTATCTCTCACAGGTCTCTTTGTTACCTGCTGATGTCTCTTTCAGTTTAGAGGCACTGTCTTCAGAGAGAATTATTAGTAGGAACTGGGGTGAGTACCTACTGATTTATATGTATAGAGGCTTGGACTAGAGACAACCTAGATTTTTGCAAACTTGTAAATAACTGAATAAAGATGTCAATAGAGTGAAAGGATTGAGGTCACACTACCATTCTTTGTGGTCTCTACTAGGAGGACACTCACTATTCAAAATAATTTTATTCCCAGTCCAGAAACATAGCAGTATTATGAAGTATTCCAAGACAAATTAGACTTTCCCAGCATAGGAACACTGGCATTTATGAACAAAGTAAAAAATTGTGTCATCACTTGAAGTCAACTGCAGGTGTCTGGCACTAAAATAAAATATTCTCCCTGTGTAGCTTAACCCATTGGCTGTCTCCGCTAACAAATCAGATAAAAAATGGGGGTCATGGCCTTGGAGTGAGGCAGCAGAGCTCCACTGACTAAGCCAATTTAGACCATCTGAGGCCAGCTTTCTGTGAAGCTGAAATTGTTCACTTGATTAATGGACCAACTGTCTAGCTCTTATCTCACCTGGACTGCAACCAGTGTCTTTTTTGTTGTCAAATGCCAGCATGAAGTCCACAGCCATGAGTGTCAGTAATTTAACATGTAATGAGCTCAAAAATAATACCACAATTTTTGCTACCTTGATATTTGACCTAACAGTGCAATTCAATGCAAAGCTTGTTTTCTGAGTTTTAAATAATATAGAAACACTAGCCTGAGGAGAAGGAAGTGTAAAAGCTGTGTAATCTGTTAGCAGCATCTGTGTTTGGACAACTGACAGAAAATAGAGAAGCAAAACACCGCTGTTATTTCAATATCAAGTGCAGCACTCTGATTGAATGGGGAAGTAAAGGAGATAAAAGGTTGTTGTCCAATGGTCTACACTTTTAAATCAGTGTGACTAAAATTTCTATTGTAGTGTATAAAGGGATTTACTTTCACTCAGATAATTTTTTATAATAATGTGTTTCTAGCTTGCTAGTTTTCATGTGATAGTACATTTGTCCCCATACATCTTTCTGGTAAACACCAGTGCTAGTAGATTTTCAGTAGTTTAAATAGATTACAGCTGTTTCCACTTTCCATTAGGGTAATTATTAAATATTTAAATGTATGTCTGATGAACTCCACTTATGAATAGAAACATCGTAAAAGGGATCTATTTCTAAGCAACACATCTTACTGAAGCACAGGGAGACAGGATCTGTTTGGCTTCTTAAATATTTTGTAGACATGGAATTGGTCATGAACTTCAGACAATGAACATGAATTCAAACCAAATTGTCACCAGGACTGCAAGTGAGGATTAGCACCTCTTTTTAGCACCTCTGTTATTTGAGAACAGAGTTTGTTCCAGTTCCAAGCTTCTATAAAGGAGTTGCTTATATCCTCAGATACCCATCTGGCATAATTCTGCCTCAGAAATAGCAAAAGTGTATTCTAAAAGATGGTTTAAACTGGCAAAATTACTTTGACTGATGTGTATTACTTGCATTTGCTGAGTCTGAATGATCCAACACCTCCAGAAGAACAGGTAGCCTCAGGAACAATTCAGTGCTGTGTAGAGGCAGATCAGTCCAGGTTAATCAGCTTAATGGATGTCTCACTGTATGACCGAGGAAGATTTTGAGTCTATTATGAAAGTGACTATATTGTAAAGTGCCTCATTTGAGCCTCTTTATTAGAATATTTTGAATTAATTTCAGGGTAGTGACGCAGACTAAAAATATGAAAAAATCTGATTAGATGATTACTCAACTCAACTTGCAAAAGTGAATGAGATATCAACTACATCCTACTACCATCCTCTCTCTCCTCTTTTACAATTTTCCTGAAGTCATAAATATTATCAAATATTATTTTGCTTTCATATAGAAGAAAACCTTTTTTGACTAAACACTATGAGTTTGTCTGAAGCCAGTTACAAGTGTGCACATCACAGATAACCAGCTGGAACATTTCAGGAGCCTTTGTAAAATACAGATGTTACCAGTGGCCAAAATTTTTGCAAAGTGGGAATTGGTCCTACCTTTTAAATTCTCTTTATTGCTGTGATTAAAATCTGACCAAATCAAACAGAACAATGGGGTGACTTTTTAAAGGCAAAATGTGAGCTGAATAATTTTAGGAGTTGTCAGTCTGTGGTCAAGTAGAGGTGAAGGCATTGCAGCTTCATATCCCCAGGTCCAACCAGTAGTGAGGCTGAGCATTATACGCTATGCAGGCATAAAAAAAACCCTATGCACACATTGCACATACACATGCACACAGCCAGCCACACAGATCAAGGCAGACAGAAAGCATAGCACTCATACAGGCACAGCACCAAAAACTTCATCCTGCTTTCTTCTCTGTCTGACCACGTTGAAGGTGTATTGTGGGGATATCTGTAAACACACACACCTTAAGTGTTCTTGCCTGCAGCAAAGGACTCAGACACTGCAGCAAGCTGTGAAGAAGTTACACCTGGATCCCAGTCTCCCCAGCTGCTGGCAAGTGGGCACATGAGCCCCTGAGGTCACAGCCAGGTCCACGTGCTGGTACAGAACCATCTCTCAAATGCACACATGTAGTGGTCTCTGTTGATGTCCAGGTCCCTTGGTGCCACTGGCAGATGGCTTGGACATCCCAGTCTCTCCAGCAGCAAGGTCCCTCTATTGCCTCATTCCTAGAGACCCATACATAAACACCCATGGTTCCCAGACCACCTGTTTGCTGGCTAGCCCAGCTTGGAACTCCCTGTGATCACACCCTGACCTGCAGCCCACTGATAGGTGACCTGTCCCTTGTGTCACCACAGCCTTGGTTTTGCCATGCTTGTTTCTCCCCAAGGCACTGCGATCCTTCTGTTTTCCCACATTTGGCTCCTCCACTAAGCATCCCCTCACAGGGCTTGACCAAACCCCGGGGCCCTCCACCCCCTGGTAGACCTATAAGAGTCACACATCTCAATTTGAAAGCTTCACTGAAGAGGCTTAGTGGTGGTGGGAATGTGGGGAGAGCCAATGGTTCTCCTCTGATGGCCATGGGAAGAGCTGGGGCAGGATATTTATTTGGATTCTCCCATCTTCTAACACCCTAATCTTCTTTTTGAAGCTTAATATTTCTATCAGACCAGCATATGGCCTTACTATTTTAAGTAATGACCTAAAATTCACTAATAATTCTGAGATTTAAATGCACTTAACAGAACTTGCATTTTTTTAACCACAGAATCTAGCACAAGGTGTCTCCAGGTAAGCAAGCCATGTTAAGTTCACTGGTGTCTTAAAACAGTTGTAATGGTTTAGGAATGGTATTTCCCAATTAAGTACACTTGCTAAAAATACCCATGAATATTTCTTTAATTGATTATGCATTTTCTCCCATGCAAGTGAAGTTAAATTATAGCAGGTTTAGAAAAAATGTATTCAATCATCAACTTTAAATTTGTAACATTGTTTCTCTCCTTGTTCTCACACTGTGAAACATTTATAAAATATTAATAAATTAATTTTCATATAGTGTGTATTCATTTATGGGTTTGAGATGTGAGGAATAAATAGCTTAGATTCTCTTTGTTTTCCCATAGGGCCATGAGTATTTAGCTTTAGTCAAGCTATTTCCCAAATCAAGCAGTCATCCAGCAGTTATTTTTCAAAAAAGCACACTTACCTTCTCAGATAATAATCCAATTTCAGCAGCTGGGGCAGATAGAGAAGTATAAATCTCTGCAGAATCAAATACTCAATAAAATCATAAGAGTTGAAAACTGTTCTAACTGGATAATCAAAATCTGACTCATGGAAATTTCTTAAAATAAAACTTTCCGTGCTAGTTTCACTGAAGAAAGGCATTTCATTTTTGCTTTCACCAACTCTATTCTATTCTACCATCATAAAGCATCCCATTCTCAAGCACCTCTGGTGACATTTTAGATGTTCAGAGTCCAATTTACTGACATCTGCTCAGAGAACTAGGGTGATGACACACCTGAAAGATGGCACTTTTTCCTCATCCACATCTGCTGGGAATATCTGATGGAAGAAAGGATGACTTTTATGACATCAAAATAATGAAAAAAATATGAAATCTGACAAGTTGTCTAATACAATTTTTGTAACCAGGTAAAATTACTTTCCTTACACAGCGTACTTATTGGATTCACAGATAACAACCTCGTACTATACAGCCCTGCAAAACCTCTGCCCTAAACGAGGTGCTCTTACCTCTCAAACCATGTACCTACCTGGGAATGTTACTCGTGTGGACCTGCAGCAGAGGAAAAGCTCCCAGAACTAGTGAACAGAAATCTGAACACAAGAATTTACTTTGGAGACAAATGCAGTTACCAGTTAGGGAAATTATGTAAATCCTGTGTTACTTAGTTATCTCCAGAATTTCACCATACATTTCATTAAATATTGACTGCTCAACAGATTTTTAAAATTAGAGCACTTAACTAAAAGTGCCAGGCTGTTACTTGGATGTAAGAATATGAATGCTCATTACAAACTTATTGTTTAATATGCCAGCTAAATGAAAATGAGTCTTTTCTGTTGCTAAAGTATTCAATATAGAGATCTGAAGAGACACCTCAGATTACTCAAACCTCTTTACTTTTACAAATTAGCCATATTTTTTCAGTCTTTCATGAAAGTGTTGATCTACAATAGTGTGATCATTAGTGATTAAAAACACCCCAGTCAATGATGGAAAAAATCTTCTTTGCTTAGTATGTTATTCTTTCATCTTTATCTGTTGATCTCCGTTGATCTCAATCAATAAGAATGACTGAATTCTAATTGCAAATATAGTGACATTAATTCATTTAGGATGGCAAGCAGGCTCATAGCCTTGTAGGTTCTTTACATGATTTCATTTCAAAGAAAGAGGTCCTTCTGATTAAAATAGTAAAGCAAATTTTTCTTAAAATTTTAAAGAAGGGAAACTCAGACAATCGGGGCTTTTACTTCTAGGTTTACTACCAATAATTAATCTTGAAAAGCTACAGAAGTCTTTCTCATCCAAATTCCCACCCTACACTTTTATGCAAACACACAAAACCTGAAAGTTTTTCATCCAAACACTCTCAAGGCCAAAATTAAAAATCAAAAATTGATAAGTAGACACCAGCAATGAGGTATTTGAGATGAATCCATAATAATTATTGAACAAAGGGATGGCTCATGAATTTAAAAAATGGTAAAGGTGAAATGATAGTCATAAGGAAAAGAGGGTTCTTATTTTCTATACATATACTGGGCTCTGATCAGACCACTGCAGTACAGATAGATACCTTGGATTTTTCCAAAAATTTTGGTGGAGGCACCAGTTCAGTAGTGCTCCCAAAAGGGTTTATACAGACAGGAATGGAGAGCAGAACAGAAAGTTTTATTTTATTCAGACAGAAAAGGTGAACAAGTCAGACAATGCTAAGGTACCTCCATGACAGCAAGTGCCAAAAGAAACTAAATTTAAATACAGACTAAAAAAAGTAAAAAGCTATTCCGGTTTAAAATGTGGCACTAATGGGAGCAGACCTGTGTTTTCCTATGCATTTCATCTCAGTGTAGCCAGTATTCAAATGGGTGATCTTGGTTAGCATATCAAAATCATAACACGTGTATACTCACTTTAAATTGTCAAGGCTAAACAACCCTGCCATTTTGTAGAACATTATTTTTCAGTGTGCACCATCTGTTCAGCTGAAATGCAGCTTACAAAATTTATTTCAGTAAAATAAGAAATAAATCTGGTTTTCAAACTTTATTATCTAGTTGAAAATCATTACAATGATGTCTCTGTAAAGTTAACCACATTTTATGAATGAAATTAGATTTATGCATCACATAGCACTAGAATTGTTTCATCATTCTTTCTCTTGTGACACTTCAAAAGATAGAGGGGTGAGCTCCTTTAATATATATCTAGTTACAAGCTTCTAAAGATCTCTTTGGCTGAAGGTCAGAGGCAAGTTTCATTACACAAAAGCTAGCTTCTTTTATTTATCTCCAAAGTTTGCTTCATGAAGCAAACCAATAAAAACTTGGTAAACTCTTCAGTCATTTACATTTCAATACTGTAAAGTCCAAAGATATTGCTTTACAATAACTGATCATTATGTATTTTCCATGCTTTTCTATTTTATAACTGGATAACCTTTCAACATGCAGCATAGAATTTAATCATTGAAAGTCCATGGCTACATGAACAATGGATAATAATATGCAAGTTTTCCTGTCCTCCTGAATTTTGTTTGATAAAAAAGCAGATTTCCATATCACTTTTCAGCCTTGCTCACATTTGGCTTTGTGTGACTTTAATGGAATCACACAATTATCTAAAAGGACAAAACTGCAGGTTCACTTTCACTGAATAGTTTTGCATACTGTGCTTAAGGTACCCTGTCTACATGTGTATAGGTCACTCCAACACTTACAAGTAAACATCCTCAATGCTTCCTCTTCTGTCTCCCTGGCAACATCTCCTCTACTCTGCCCTTGCTAAAGCCATTGCTGCTTCCTTTCTTTTTCTCTGTTGGATTCCACCTAAGAAAATTTGTAGCAACAGTGATGAGCTTTGGATCATTAAGCAAGACATAGTTAATAATGCCTTTAATATATTCGATTTTCATATCGGAGATTTCTAGTAGAAATAGGTGCTTAAAAAGAGGCATTTCATGAACAGAAATTTCTGATTATATCCATTTCTTCCCAGTTAGTCTTGGTAAGTATTCTTTCAGGGTCAAACAGCTGTTTTCCAGCTCTAGTAAAACCTGTTCAAAGCACAATGCTTTATGAAGTGTCATGAAGAAATGGCCACGTCTTTAGTCTGAAGATGTTAATCTAGCAATTTAATAGTTTACTGCTATTTAAATTTTATTTAATCTTTACATTCTTTACATTCTTTTTTTCCTATTGAATTTTGTTCAAAGATCAGTTGGAGACAGAAAAGACTCCATTCAATGTAGCCAAAATAATAAATTGATCGTGAAAGAGAAGATTATCTTCTTATATGATTTCAGCTGGCCTTTCTTCCCAGACCTAACTGGATGCAATTTCCTTCAAGTTAAGTAATAAAAAATTCCCAAATTAAAAACACAAGTTACATAAATATCCTATTTGTTCAATGAAAAATGGATTCCAGATGTGCTGTTAGATGGCTTGACAGGACACTACTACCTCCTAACAAAGATTAGCTTGAAAGACGCAACTGATAAGCACAAAATGTCTTAATACAATAATTTATTTGCACCTGGTTTACCAGTGAATTCATTTCAGGATCAACTCAGAAAATGTTACTGATTGTTCAGTGATGCTGGCATGGGAGCTGATACGACTACTATGCACAAAGGAAGGAGAGGACAGCTCACAGAAAACATCTAATCCCAAAGGCTATGATCAACTATCTTCATTAAATTCAGCAAGTTTTAAATGTTTCCCTTGAAAATTTGGTTGTCAGTTAATTCTTTTAGAGGCTATAGCTCTTTTTTTTTGTTTGTTTGCTAGGTTTGGGTTTTTTTTCTTGGTGGGCTGGTTGGTTGGTTTTGTTTGCTTTGGATGGTTTCTTTAAATTTGTTTGTTGGTTTGGGGTTTTTTAATCCTTTTTTTTTTTCTTTTAGCTGAGGTTTTTTGAGAGAAATGAAGCCATGAGTACTGTTTACCCCCAATATTTAAGGTGGATAAATACTCTTTATGGTGTGAAAAATTAAGATATTCATCTGGGTGTTCCTGGTGAATTGATAAAAATTATGGAATAGGTGTCTTTTCTTCTCCCAAAGAAGACTGAAAGATATCTTGAGTTGATATTCCTACTAGTCCTACTACTACAAAATATTTTCATTAATATATTTCTGTTTAACAAACCCTAGTTCTCTGAGAGTATACTGAAAATTGCATAACTGAAATAATTCCTAACCCTGTCTACTAGCAAATATTAGTATAATCTTCTCAAGGATAAAGACAGTGTTAACCCAGAGAAAGCTGCTCTGAAATAGCACAAATACTTTGTACTTGTTATTTCCCCCAAGTTTATTTTTAAAATTACAGTAGCAATTGAATTGCTGGTCTACAATATCAGTAGAAAATTGCATATGATTGGTATCTACAACAGTGATTTATAAGTAAGATTCCCCATGAGCTTAGCAACTATGACAGTTACTTTAAAGTAGGAATTGTTTACACTGCCCTGGCTGCATATACAGTGCTGATCTGTCAGATTGTATTATTTGACAGAAATGCCTTAATTTACTACTGAGAGGAGGATCATAGTGTCATAATGAAGAGATGACTGTGGATTGCTCACAGGTGAACAAACAACTGAATATCTTTATTGTGGAATTCACAGCACTCCTCAGGATAGGAGCGAAGATCTTTTTTTTCAGGTATGCTCTTCTGGCATACTTTCACTGTGCAGCTTCATGGCCTCTGAAGGAATTTATGCTTTATTCCATCCTAGGCTTCATTGACACAGAAGACTTGCTTTTGAATAAAATGCCCCAGAAACTGACTGTTAAGTTGTATTTAAAGTGAGTATGGCTTCAAGATGTTCTTTAAACACTTTCCTAACTGATAGCATTTATTCTTTTGCAGTCCTCTTTGATATGTTTGTCATCAGTGTATTCTTCCACCAAAATCCCCCATCCTTTTGGCTGTTTATGGATGTGCATTCCAGATGCAACAGGACTTGTTACTGGTCATCTGGCAGCCCACCCAACTCAGAACAGATTTAGTTGTGATGGAATACTTTCAGCTGAAAAATACAACATCCACAGTTTTCATATTTGTACAGTAGCATAACAAGCATAAAAAGCCTATTTTTTTTATTTGATGGAGCACTTCATGCCATCTTGACATTATATTCTTTTCATAAACCAAACAAGCGGAATTCTAGTCTTCCAGAAGTCAAGTCACCAAGCTTGCTGATAGAATTATTAAAAAAATTTAAGAAATTATCGTCTGACAAACAGGACTCAAGTCCTATGAATGGATTTTGATTGGTCCCTTAAGGTATTAATTAAAAGTCACCCTGTTTGTTAGTCCAAAGTTGGTTGCAAATTAGCAAACCAGTCTACTGA